>OV049924.1:360767013-361359513 GCA_920104205.1 Eupeodes latifasciatus | reverse complement strand
GTGCAGTTTGGGTTGTTACCAGTTCTGTGCGGTCTGTGATTAAGCTCTAACATCTCCGTGCGTGCTTTAAATATGATGCTCATTTCCATTACAGTAAATTTATCTCTAAAGTAATTAGAAGACCCGAGTCTGAGGTTAAGTTTACTGTAAATTGATCTCGACACAGACTCCCTCGCCCTATCTAGATAGCGCTTCTCCACGTATCTAAACTATCAACAGATAGAGACAGAGGAAAGTTGTGTGCCGAGGCCAAATCATACCAGTCTTTAAATGGTGTATACCGGCATCTAAAACACACTGATAGGACCCTCTTTTGCAAATTGTTGGCCGACCTTTGCATTACCCTCAATATATAATCAGCGTTTGCTTTTAAATTCATAATAAATATTGGAGCAAGTCACGATTCAATATGTATAGCATAATTGGGCATGTTAGTTGGGAGTCTAAGGATACGCTTGAAAAAATATCTTTGGACAGCTTCGATATCTTCTATTTGCTTGTACCCATAGACTTGGTTGCCATAACACAAAGAGCTTTTCATAGTTGCTTCAAACACTTTGAACTTAGACGTAGGATCAACAAGTTTGTTATTAAAAAAGTTTGACCACATACAATTTATTGCAGTTTTTGCAACTCTCACCTTATCTTTTATGTGAACACCAAAATAGATAAATCACCAAACGTAACACCACCAGGGATATAGTCTTCAATATCATTTATAAATAGTAAAAAGATAAGAGGGCTTAAAATGCAGCCTTGAGGCACACCTGTATTACAACTAAACGGTATCGATTTGCTACTACCATTTGAAACTACAGCTGTCATATTTGAGAGCATTCGGATAAATTTTGTCGATAGCCCGATAGCTGCAAGTTTAAATAGTAGAGATCTTCTGCTAATGGTGTCAAATGCTGATTTAAAGCCAACGAAAAAAGAGTAAAGATTTATTTTTTTTCTCTAAGTAAGGCCTAGCAACACTCGTAAGAGTGCAAATTTGGTCGACTGTCGAAAGATTAGCTCGAAAGCCCGCCTGAAAGCAACTTATTTTGTTGTTTTGTTCGACCCATCTTACAAGCCTGGAATAGAGGATCTGGGTGAATAATTTCCTTAGAGAACTAAGCACAGAGATGCCTCTATAGTTTTCAGGTAAAATAGGTTCACCTTTTTTAAAAATTGAAGAGATAGATGAGGACTGGAAAATTCCTGGAAACTGCTCATCCTCAAACATTTTGTTGAAGAGCACTAAAATAAATTCTAAAAACTGCAAGATGGCGTTTTTGTAGAACTCAGCTGGTATGCCGTCCAGCCCTGCAGCCTTGTTGTTCTTCATTTTTTTTAGCGCAACAACCAGTTCTAACATTGAAAATGGAGCGTCTAATTCTTCAATATATATAAAAGGCAGTGGAAAGCTTATAGACTTCTGGCATGGATCAGCTATGAAAAGTTGTTCAAAGTGCAATGCCAGTATATCCACTCCAATGGGATTTATAACTGACCTATTACGGTCACTCAAAATGCGCACATTGGCCCAGAAAGCTTTAGAGTTATGACTACCAACCAAATTTGATGCAGTTTTTTTTTTTTAAAAAGTTCTTTTTTTGCTTACATAAATCTTTATAAGCGTTGTTATAATGTAGATATAAAGTCTTATAAAAAAAATCATTTGAGTCTCTAAAGAGTTTTAAGAACTTAAACGATCTCTCTCTACTTTTTCTGCATTCGTTGTCATACCAGCTAGTTTTAAAAAAATTTCTATTATTATTTGAATAGCTGACCGAAGACAGTCTTATAGTTTGAAAAACAAAATTTGTAGCTACATCTATTGTGGACGTTACTTGATTTAGCAAATTAGCTGAATACTGATTTAAGTAACTTTTGTAAACTTCACATTTTTTTTCGTTCCAACGAAGCCTTGTATAAAAAATTTCTTCGCGAGTTCTAATAAAACTTTCTTGAGGTTTAAACTCACAGGAGACATAGATAGGCAGGTGCATTGAGTAGTTGGCAGGCAATACTAAAAAATCTTTAACGATATTCAGCCATTCACCTTTTACAAGGCAGTAGTCAATGACAGAGCAATAAATTTAAGTTTAAATAAAAACTCAAGAAAGCCGAAAAGCCTTAAAAACGTTGCATCCTTGCCGATGTGTTTTTGAATTACACCAAAATGGTCCGGATTTTTATCGAAAAATCATCTTTAACAGATAATGTCCGTTTTAACTTCGGAGGCTATGTTTATTCTACATTCGTGTAGTTCAGCTGAAGAACTTAAGTCTACGCTTGTCGGTATGACCAAAATTAGGCTCAAGAGTATGGTTAGCATTCCTGTAGGCGTGAGTATAAACTGAGCAGAATTGTCTCATTTGGGTCTCAGAGTATTATTGTTTGAATTGAAAAGATTTCCCATCCTTAAGGTTGTCAGTCGTACCCGTGAGGCGGGTATACAATCTCAATTAGGTAAGCAAAGATTTCTGAGTTATATTTCTTGAAGAGAAATATTGCACCTGTTGCCTTCCCTTGTAGTCATTTAAACACTGATTATTAGCTCAAACGATATTTTAAAAATAGAAGGCTTCTTAATGACCGACAGTCCGGCCATAGCGGCAATTGGTTCACTCATGGTTTATTTCAGCGAAGAGTAAAACAATGTTTTAAATCGTTTTGGAGGAGGTATTATTATTGCACTTCATATTTTAAAGACATTGGGTAGAATTTGGCAATAAAAATACATGCCCTCAGTTCTGATGAAACTCTTCTACAGGGTGGGCCGTAAATAAGTGCACTTAAAAAAAATTATATTAATTCAACTGTAGCGCTTTTAAATGAAATATTTATTTTAAATTATACAAAACGATTAAAATTAAATTAAAATTATTAAAAATTAAATCATCCAAATATTGTCCATTTTGCCTACAGCACTCTTCCAATCTGACTCTGAGATTTTGGAACACTTTTGTCAAAAGTTGCGGAGTGATTAAGCGGATTTCTTCTTCAATGTTCGCTTTTAATTCAGCCGTCGTTGAAGGATTATTAGAGTACACCTTACTCTTGAGGTAGCCCCATAAAAAGAAATCCGGTGGCGTTAAGTCAGGGCTCCTGGGTGGCCAAGCAATATCACCCCTCCTCGATATCAACCTTCGAGGAAACATTTCTCTAACGACCTCCAGAGAGTCGTTACCTGTATGGCAGGTAGCGCCATCTTGCTGGAACCAGGTGTGAATAGTGTAACCACTCGATTCTTGCAGTTTTGGAGCTAAAAAATCTCTAAGCATCGAAACATAACGCTCTGAATTAACAGTAACATTACGCCCGTATCGATCTTCATAAAAATACGGCCCTATGATCCCCCACTTGGCTATTCCGGCCCAAACGGTCACTTTCGGAGAGTGTAACGGTCGTCAATGTTTTAAGCGTGGATTTTCTGTTCCCCAGTATCGACAATTTTGTCGATTAACAAATCCGTTGACATGAAAATGAGCTTCGTCTGAGAAGATAATGTTATTGAAGTGAGGGAATCTCCGTAACATTTCTGTTGCGAAATTGAACCGTGAAACAAAATCGGATTCTTTCAAATCTTGGACAATCTGAATTTTGTAAGGGAACTTCAAATCATCCCGTAAAATGCGACGTAAAGTCGTTCTGGGTACTCCCAGGGCCGCAGCGCGTTTCCGTGTAGAGCTTCTTGGATCCTCGCGCACAGAAGCTTGTACGCGTTCAATTGTTTCTGCAGTCCGCCTGGAACGTGGGCGTCCTGTAGGTCGAAGTTTTTGCGTTGATCCCGTTGCCTCGAATGTTACGATCCATTTTTTGATTACATTCGTACTTGGACACTCGGTGATGTTACGTAATCCAAACTTTACCCGAAAAAGCCGACGAACAGTCACGTATGAGCGATTGTTTTCATAAAAGGCGCGAACGCAGAAAGCGCGCTGCTCTCCCGTGAACGGACTCATTGCGACTAAAAATTTAGATCTCGAGCTGCAAGGAGATACCATCCCCCCGCGTCTCGGTTATTTCGTTCGGGAGTTAGAGCGAGACAAAAAGTGCACTTATTAACGGCCCACCCTGTACATTGGATTAGTAATTAACTTTTGGGAGGCTCAATAAAAGTTGCTTTAAATGGGCTCAAGTCTAAAACTTTCAAAATAAACGCTGGTGTGTCCCAGGGCTCTGTCTTATCTCCGTTATTCTTTCTCATTTCGATTAATGATCTTCTTTCTCAAACTTTTAATCAACATGCTGCTGCGCTGATGATAGTACCCCCTTTCTAGAGTCACTACTCTGTTCGTAGATCTTCAGCGGCAATGTTTGATAATTTAATCACCTTAACAGTATTATTAAATGGGGGAAAAGAAATCGAGTAGAATTTATTTCGTAAGAAACTGAATGCTGTTTAATGTCGTTAAGGCAATGTTTACCACTATCCATGAGTGGCACTTATATCAAGAAAACTGAAAATCTCAAAATCCCTACTCCAAGGCTTAAGTATAACTCCTATCTCGGAGGTGGTGCTCTAGAAACTTGCCTAAGTCTCTTGGACAGCATTCAAAGAAGAGCATTCAAAATTATTGGTGACAATAAAACGTTGATTCATTTACGTTGTACGAATACCATCCTAATGCCTTTTGTCTCACGGGCCTCTAAAATATTCAGCTGCATTTCCTTCCCATTTAAAGGTTAGTATTTATACCCACAGTTCCAGGAATGCTTTTACAGGGCGTATTGAAGAGTTAAGAGATTAGTTCTTTAGCCGTACAACTCGAAAATTTGATTTTTACTGCAATTTTCATGGATTTGGAAATTGAAAAACATAATACGGCAACTCTTTTCTAAAACATCTCAGACTCTGAAGACCACAACACACATATTGTCTTCAAATTTCCTTTATCTCGTTCGTTTGGTTCGTCTTCGTATATCTCTATCGTATCGTATCGTTTCACCGGATATAGATCCTTGCTCGACTGCAACTCCAATCAGAACAAGGATAATATGGGAAATATGTGTGTGCTTGTCTTTTTCTTTATACATCTCTCTGTCCAGCCCAGCCCAACCCAGACCAACCCGGCTTGTCCCGGACGGGGATTAAGCCGGAGAAGGAAGGGTTTTGTGGTAATTCCATCAGATGACCACACCGCAACCAAAAAAGAAGAAAATAAAAAATAGAACTAAGGAGTATACAAGATGCGAGAAGAGGAGAGAAAGGGGCGTCAGGATATTATTAAAAGACCAAGAAGCCTTCACTTTTGTGGTCTTCTCGATGAAGACGATCATATGATGAGGATGATGATGAAGATGATTGTGATGATGAGGATTGCGAGAGGATGATGATGAAGTTGTTGTTATTGTTATGTCGCTGTTGTATGGCGAACGATGATGATGATGATGATGATGGATGTGGTGTGGATGTTTGAGGATAGAATATCTTCTGAAGGCCTTCATATCAAAGCCAATTAATTTATTTATTTTTTTCTATCTTTTTCATAGAATTTCTTATGTTTTCTTCTTGTATACAAACAACTTGGACCTATGAAGCTATAGAGCTTTAGAGTATATGGGAAAAGGTAAGAAAATGATGATAAATATTCTGAGGCATTATTGTGGTCATTTTGTTGGGTATTAAAGATATAGATTCCTATAAACATCTCTATAGACATATTTATAAAGTTTTACCGTCACCACATTAGAAGAGGAGGATAGTTTGTAGTTTGCATACACATTTATAAGATGCTATTCAAAGAATACCAAGACCAAGATGGTTGAGGTACATATTCTATTTATGAGGTTTATTTTATTTTACTATAGATTCTTTTATAAAATCTATGAGTATGGTCTGAGAATTGAAAGAAAGTTAAGGCATAGAAAAGAAAGGATGCTATGCTCGTATAATTGGAATATTTTCTTTTAAAAAGTGAGAGCGATCAAAAGGATTCAAATAATTTGAAGTTATTGATTCTTCATTCCAGAATTTTAACAACTCTTAATGAATTAAGAATTTTACTAACTTGATAACTTTGTTTTTAAGAGAATTTATTTTTAAAGGAATTGTGTGACAAACTATTATCAAAATATCCATTTTTATAACAAATTTTACCAAAGGTCTGGAAAAGAGCTTCACATACCTAATATTTAAAAGAAATTAAATATAAAGAAAAGAGGCTGGGATGCGACCCACACTGATAACTTCCCATCCCGTCTGTCGATTTGTCTGGCTTAAAAGTTTGTAGGGTTATAGTTTGATAGTTTGATTTCAAAATCAGTTTTTGTTAACGAGATTTTTAGTCGAAAACCAATTTTTACCAATTTTAGTAGCATTTCTTAAAAGTTTTCAATTCTTTAATAAACAAATACAAATTGGAAGAATGAAATGAATTTGAAGTCAATACCTTCTATTTATCACGATATATCGAGAACCGAACATCATTTTTATGAAAAAACTGACTGTTGGATTTTAATAAAAATTTACTGAATGTCGAAAGTTATATTTTCTGTGAGTAAAATTAGTTTGAAGCCAATATTTTTAATTTTAAAAAAGGTATTTGAGTCGAAAATCAATTTTTACGAACTTTTAGTAATGCGTTCTTAAGGTATTTATTTTTTGTTAAAAAACTGTCAGTTTGATTTTTCTCAAAATTGTATCGAATGTTAAAAAACAATATTTTTCATAAAATAAAATTAGTTTAAAGTCAATATCTCAAAGTTTTGAAAAGATATTTTAGTTGAAAATCAATTTTTACCAACTTATGTTAAATTTTTTTTAGGTTTTTAATTTCTTGTAAAAAAAATCTGTCAATTCGATTTTTCTCAAAATGTTACTGAATGTTGACAACAATATTTTTTAAAAGATAAAAGTAGTTTAAAGCCAATATCTTAAAGTTTCAAAAAGATATTTGAGTCGAGATGAATTTTTATTAACTTTTATTAATTTTTGTTTTGGGTTTTTATTTTTTGTAAAAAAATGTCAATTCAATTTTTCTCAAAATTTTACCGAATGTTAAAAACAATATTTCTTATAAGATAAAATAAGTTGGAAGCCATAATCTCAAATTTTTGAAAAGATATTTGAGTCGAAATTCAGTTTTTACCAACTTTGAGTAATGTTTTTTTTTTAGGTTTTTATTTTTTATAAAAAAAAACTGTCAATTAGATTTTTTTCAAAATTTTATCAGATGTTAAAAAGCAATATTTTTCGTTGCACAAAATTGTTTTGCAGATAAAATCATTTTTTATTCTAAAAGGTGACAAATATTTTTTTTCAGTTTTTTTTTGATTTATAAAAAAAACGTTATTTGGATTTATTCCCAAAAATATACTTGTTTGGTATCACGTTACAATATATAATATCAAATTTAATTCAAGTCTCTAGCGTTATTGGTTCGTGAGATATTTGGGGTTAACCAAAATTTTCACTTTTTTTTAAACTACTATGGTAAAAAACCACCCACGTAATTTTCTTGAGAGCCCTGGACGACGAATAAACGTCGCGAACGTACGGACGTACGAACGTACGTACACACGCACGCACATACATCTTTCTAAAAATCTTTAATTTCGAATCTAGGGGCCTTGAAACGTCGAGAAATGGCAAAATGTTCAATTTGACAAATCGAACCCATTACAATAACTTCCTATGGAAAGTTAAAAATAAATAATTAATATAAAATAGAATAAGGATAGTCGTATGCTTTTTAGGATTATCATCTCTTAATCGATTTTTTAGAATAGTGTTGGCATTTTTAATAGTCAAAATAAATTTTGAGGTAAAAAAATGATGTTGATGAATTGGGCCGCGTACATTTTTGACTTTTTCATGATGAACACCGTAAGCAACACACTCTTCGATATATCACTTAATTCATAGGGGTATAATTTGCTATTAGTTTATATGTGTTGTGTATAGTTGGGTGTTATGTTATGTTCCAGGGCAACTCGTTAGCATATTATTTCTTTTAGAGAAGGATATTGACAAGTTCAAAGTGATAGTAACAGCGCTTTTCTACAGAAATAGATTTCAGGCAGTTTATGGGTAGTTATGGTAAATCTAATATTACCTAGAGCTGGGAACCACTGGAGTCCCATAATTGGTACCCCAATAATACCGGATACTATGCCACTGAAAAAAATCTCCCTAAAAGCGATCCTGAGCATGATAGAATTTTCAATATAAGACCAACGGTTGTTTAATATCTTAATGCAACTTTCAAGAACGTCCCTTTGGAAGAGCACCTCTGTCTTGGCAAGCAAATGTGTTCAGGCTATATAACAATAATTGAACGTGTCAAGGAAAGGTAATGCATTTAAAAGATCCACATTTAGTACAACATCGAACGTTGTCATTGGATTAGCGCGCATGATTCCAAGGCACCAAAATTATCAATTTTGTTTTGACACTTATCTACCGAACTTCGTCTGTTAGAATATTTGGCCAAAGAAAGCATTCCTGGAAAAAAAATAAAATCCCAGAATGCAAGTTGCTACCAGAAAAGTGATATTAAAAAAAAAAACATAGATTACTCAGAAGAATAAAGGTTGCTCTATGCTACACCAAAACCAATAAATGCTTTAGGAACTTCCATGACTCGTAACTTCCTCTTAATTATAGTTTGTTTAGCTTATGCCTCAGGGTTGCCCAAAGGCAACGCTTCACGTTTTTTCTATTTTTTGCTGTGGGCAATAATTGAATAAATGAAAAACTATTTTGAATTTAGCCGTAAGAAAATATGTTTTTGAGTTATAGGACATTAAGTCCAAAGATAAAACTAGTCCCCACATTTAAATTTGTTGGTGAAAAATCGAAAATTCGAATTTTATTAAAAAAAACCCTAATATGTTTTTATGAAACTTTCTTAAAATTTTCTACTTCCCATAGGAAGTTTTTTCGGTCCGATTTGTCGAATTTTAAATTTTGACATTTCTCGACGTTTCAAGGTCCATAGAATATAAATCAGAGCTTTTTAGAGAGATGTCTCTGTGTGCGCTTGTTCGTACGTTTTGGATAACATTTTTCGTCGTCCATATCTCAAGAACTAGTTAAGATATTGACTTCATATAAATTTTGTTATACAGATAATAATACAAAAATATGCAGAAAGGAATTTCAAAATAAATTTATTAGCTTGATACCAAATTAGTATATTTTTGAAAAATATTTAATGTAATTGATTTTTTTATAAATCAAGACGCTGAAAAAAATTACCTATTAAATAAGTGTACGTGAGGAGATTAACGTTTTTGACATCTGATAAGATTTTGAGAAAAATCGTTTTTTTTTTTGACAAAAAATAAAAACCTAAAATACAAATTATTAAAAGTTGATAAAAAATTGTTTTCGACTCAAATATTTTGGAAAAAATTAAAAATATTGTTTTGAACATTCAGTCAAATTTTAATAAAAATTCAACAGTCAGTTTTTTTTTTCAAATAAATTAAAATCTTAAAAACATACCACATAAATTGGTAAACATTGATTTTCGATTCTCGATATCAAATTTTGTTTTTAACGGATATTAATGGCCTTAGACCAATCCAATCTGTATCTCTTACATAAGAAATACAAATTTTCAAAACTTTCGTCCATATTTCAAGTACCAGTAGGTTCAAATAAATTTTGTTACACAGATAATAACACAAAAAGATGCAGAAAGGTTTCCCAACAAAATTGAGTTGGTGGTATTTTTCATATTAGCAATTTAAAAAAATGCGAACATTTTGTTTAACCTGACATATTTTCACGAATAAATAACGCAAGGAATATTGGAATAGTTTTTTTTTTATTATATACGAGTATTGTAACGTGATATCCAACTTATATAATTTTGAAAAAAAAAAAAAATCAACTAACGGTTCTTTTTTATAAATCAAAAACACAAAAAATAAAAACTTATTTGGCAGATAAAGTATAGACTTTTTGGTTAAAGGATCAAGTTTGTGCACCGAGTCATGCATTTTATTTTTAAATATTTTTCTTGAACATAGTAGGAACATTTGAAGCGCTTAGAAGATGAAGGTGTTAAGTGACATCTTTTCAAATTTAGGGTTTTCCCTTCAAATGAATGTCTTATATGAAAACTTAAATTTCTGACTCATTTGTATACTCTTCTATCGCCTATAGATTCGTATTCAGCCAAAGATGAAGGTTTTAAATGCATACACTTCGGTAATAATCTATGTGAATGAATGTGTTAAATGCGTTTAAGTCCTTTTTAAACAAAAATAATGATATCTGACTTATAAATTTTGTGAATAAAGTTGTTATGTGCGCACTTAACACCTTCATGTGTGAACCTAGCAAAAACTGTCGCTATCAGTGTTTACAAAATATCGATTTGACTGCAAGAAAATAAATGCTTTCTGGGTTTTATAAGTTAGATGTTAACGCGAAAAATGCAGTGTTATTTAGGAGCATTCAAATGAAATCTCCAAAACGAAGGGCAACCTTAAGCAAAAGAAACGTAACCTACGAATATTACATTAATCTTGCTGGTAAAACAGTTCGGGTGTGTCAGGTTTAAGATCAGTTCCCTCACCGGACAAAAGAGGAAAACATCTTGTTCGGGCAAATAAAGTTCAGGACAAAGTGAGGGCCTACAAATGCGAACACAATATAGGGGAGTTTCCTGCGGAAGAGTCACATTATTCCAGAAATAAAAACCCATTAAAAAAAATATCTCTCTCCTCTTTGAGCGTGTCCAAAATGTACAAGCTGTATATTGAAAAATGTGACCTTATAATAACAAAGAACATTGTTTTTTTTTTGTAAAGGAAGCATTTTACAGAAATATTTTGTCTCGAACTTTAATCTTTCGTTTCGACAGCCTCGTAGTGAAGATACGGAAGACAATATTGCAAAGCATCGATTAAGCTGCAAGGCCGCATTTGAAACACAAAAAAAGATAGAGAAAAATCACCTAATAAGAAGAATGTTGTGTATTTAACTGCAACAAACAATGCCCTTGCCGAGACTCACAACATCGAAGGCATTTTATTTGAGGCAGATGTGGTTCTACAACTTAGGAGTTTATTCTATAACGTCAAACGGGGAAAAACCCTATATATTTACATGGACGGAAGACGTGGGCGATAGACGGAGTACGGAAGTGGCTAGCTTAGATCCCTATGGTCGTTTGTTCAATCAAATAGTGACATTAAGGATAGAGATCATTTTATTATTTGGTCTGATTCATGTGCTGGACAAAACCAAAATTTTAACTTCATCTGCCTGTACCAAACCTTGATACTTCAAGGATACTTCAAAACTATTGACCACAAATTTCCAGAAGTGATTTTCAATATAAACTTAACGTACAAAATTCAACAAAAAACGTTGCTAATGAAAACAAGGTCCAATTTAGGGACTTGATCAAATGGATTCGCGTAGAGGAGTGTGGTTCCTAACAAAGAATGCTTTGAATAAAATGTTCCTTTTAGTAAGGTCATTACAGCCAAAAGTAGCAAACGTCCTGATAAAAATCAAGATTTTATGCCAAGAGACACCGAAAAATGGAAACAACTTTCTGCAGAAAAAATTAAAAACTTACAAGAACAGATGAAATTTGTTACTCTAGAACATCAATGATTTTATTCTCATGCAATTTCATGCTTACTATTTTTTGTAGATTTTATTTTTTTTATGAAAAAACGGACTGTTGAATTTTTATAAAAAAATTACTGAATATCGAAAACAATATTTTCTGTGAAATAAAATAAGTTTGAAGCCAATATTTTTAATTTTTGAAAAGCTATTTGAGTCGAAAGTAAATTTTTACCAATTTTTTTAATATTGTTTTTTTTTTAGGTTTTTATGTTTTGTAAAAAAAACTGTCAATTTGATTTTTCTCAAAATTTTATCGAATGTTGAAAACAATATTTCTTATAAGATAAAATTAGCTTGAAGCCAATGTTAAACATTTTTGAAAAGATATTTACGTCGAAAAACAATGTTTACCAACTTTCATAAATTGTTTTTTAGGTTCTTATTTTTTGTAAGAAAACTGTCTATTCGATTTTTCTCAACATTTGTTCTAATGTTGAAAACAATATTTCTTAAAAGATAAAATTAAATAGAAGCCATTATCTCTAATTTTTGAAAAGTTATTTGAGTCGAAATCAATTTTTACCAACTTTTATTATTTTTTTTTTTAGGTTTTTATTTTTTTGTAAAAAACTGTTAATTATTATATTTTTCTCAAAATTTTTCCTAATGTTGAAAACAATAGTTCTTATAAGCTAAAATCAGTAAGAAGCCATTATCTCAAAATTTTGAAAAGATATTTGAGTCGAAATACAATTTTTACAAACTTTGAGTAATGTTTTTTTTAGGTTTTTATTTTTTATAAAAAAAAACTGTCAATTAGATTTTTCTCAAAATTTTATCAGATGTCAAAAACATTATTTTTCGATGCACACAATTGTTTTGGAGGTGAAATCTTATTTTAGTCGTAAAATTTTCGAGGTGACACATTTTTTTTCAGTTTTTTTGATTTATAAAAAAACCGTTAATTGGATTTTTTCCAAAAATATAATTGTTTTGTATCACGTTACAATATATGTATAATCTAAAATTTAATTCAAGTCATTGGTTCATGAGATATTTAGGGTTAACCAAGATTTTCATCTTTTTTTAAACTGCTATGGTAAAAAAAACACCCACGCAATTTTCTTGAGAGCCCTTTCTGCATCTTTCTAGGAACCTTAAAACGTCGAGAAATGTCAAAATTTTTAATTTGACAAATCGGACCCATTACAAAAACTTCCTATGGGAAGTTAATAAACTGCAGCTTTTCAAAATGTCACTTAACACCCTTTTTTAAAAAAAAAAACAATTAAATCCAAAAAAATTCCTGGATGAATTTGCGATGAATAAAAAATACAACCTATACTATACTTCCCTGAGTTTTATTGACTCTAAATTATACATACAATATTTTTTATTAAAAAAAAATATATTTTAAAATATTTCAATTGAAGAGGTTATGGAGAACCAAAAAAAAAACAACAAATAAGAATGGTGTCCGGAGCTTCTTTTCATGCAGGTAAATCTAGCTACCGAAAAAAATGTGACAAAACTGAATTTTGGTTCGGAGTTTTATTTATACTTTTTCTAAAAGTTTCTTATTTCAAACCGGAGGAAAATAATTTTAGGATGGTGAAAGAAAACAAAGCACCCCTTATGCAAATCATTGAAAAACTATACACAAAAAAGATTTTGAATTTTAGTTTGTATAGATGATAGATTTTGAGAAAAAATGGATAAAAATAACGTAGTTTAGTGTTTTTAGTCAACAAATTTAAGAAAATTATTTTTATTTTGTTAGGTATATCTGGACAAATATATATAATAATGTTGCCATTATCTTTGATAAGTTTATTTTTTCACAAAAAGCTTAAGGAATCATTTTAAAAATCTCAAAGAACACTACAAAAAAAGTTGTGATCACTGTCAAGAAAAACCCAAAAGTATATTTGAGATACCAGAAAAAAAGTCCAAGTTCTTTTCTACCCCTATATTAACAAAAACAACAAAATTGAAGTTTGGGCACAACAATTCAAGAACAAATTAACGCACTCTGTTCACATTAAAATCTGAGAAACAATATTCTGCTTTGTCTTAATTTTTGCGAAGTTCATAAGTCCATTTTTGAATCTAAGTTTTCTAGACTATTCATTCATATTACTTCATTCAAACATTTTACAAAGCTTAGAGTTTCTTATCTATTTTTACGAAGAACGTTTTATTTACCAAACATAGTCAATTAATTTTTTTAATTAATAAAAATAACTGGACAAAATCTTCTATGTCAAATATTTTATGATTCGAAAATCACATCTTCCACATAATTTAAAAATACGAAAAAATAAAAAAAAAAATAATAATAATAATAATTTGGCATCTTGTTTAATTTTTACAAAAATTCAATTGACAGTTAACAATAAAAATACTTCCAAAAATATTACTAAAAATTAGTGAAAATTGGTTTTTGACATGATGTCTTGGGAAAAGATAAGATGTTTCCGTAAATTTTATGTTAAAATTTAAAAAAAAATAATTTTTAATCTCGTCAGAAAACAGCTAAGGGAAAAATCGAACAGCTTTTGTACAGCTGAAATTAAACTTTCAGTGTTTATTGTACACATCTTTTTTCTACGTCGCTCAGCGATCGATTGAAAAATTAAAACAGATTTGATTACAGAGCGACGTCGATTAATATATCGCTCAGTCGCTTAGGGTTTATGTGGCCGCCTCCATTCAATCTCATGTGTTCTAATTTTTTTGCGTCGCTCAGTGACCCGTCGCTCTGTCGCTCAGTCGCTCGTCGCTCATTTCGTGGCCGGACCCTAAGCATTCAATTCTCGATTGCATATTTTTTGAAGGTCCTTAAATGTCAATTTGGTTTATCACTCAAAAAATAATCAGTTCACCAACTAGAAGTTATCCTGCCTTTTATATTTTGTTTCAAATTTAATCATGTTTGAAAATAAAACACGTTCGCGGTCTTTGAAAACCTTAAACCAGTCATACTCACAATATTAAAAACAATTGCGTTGTGAAACAATAGCGATTTATTCATTTTATTTAAAAATACCATCTCACTAAATGTTTCAAACAGATACAAATGGATCCTCAATCCACTATCTGATCCCTCTCAACGCTAAACAATATCTACTAAACTAAAATTCAGATGCACATCCAAAAAATTCACAAAAATAAAAAATAGTACGTATACCCCAGAGTGTCCTTTTATGAAACCCTTTATTATGGGTTCATATTTCGTGCAGGACAACTTAAAAAAAAGAACCTTATAAAAATGGTGTGCTGAACAATTTACACATCATTCATTTTAGGGAGTCCCCAAACAACACAGAAAGTAAAAAAAAAACAAAATTAACTCTCCTTTGATTGCTTTAGTCAAGGCTGAAAATTACTCGACCTGTTTTGATTTAAATCAGCGAACTAGCGAAATGTTACGTGTGCTGTGCACCAGTAAATGTGCAATGTGCAATGTGCATCCTTTATGTAAAATATTTTTGAGCACATAAAATCCATTATGGAAGTTTTTTTGTTTTTGTTTTTGTTTTAAGGAAAATAAAAATAAAAATAAAAATATCAAAAAATATTCAACTTTTTAGCCATTATATAAAGGCCACGCGCACTTACACTGTCATTAGGAACTTTCACGGAAAAGGGCAAATGGCTTAAATTGAATTAAATTGTGTCAGTGGGTTACTTTAAACTAAAAGAGTCGCTGGCTGTTCTGTTCTGTTCATATGCGAGAGCCATTTTTATTATTCCTCCCTCCTTTGACACACCCCACCCACCTTCATTTTAACCCTCGCTCCTCTCCTCCAACTGGGTTTAATGTTTAACACACACGCACTAGAAATTCTTAATAGACAGAAAATTTGTATGCAAAACCAGCCGAGTTTGGGGGTATGGGGGTGGGGGATTGGAGTAGAGTGTTGATGGGTTGTCGGTATAGTGCGACGGCGGCGGCGGCGGCGACAAGGATGAACAATTGGGGAGGGAGGTATGGGGTAGATTGAAACGAAAGAACGAAATGTGAAGCACTTACAGTTTTACAGAGGATAACACACAGTGCAAAAAGATAAACGAAGTGAGAATGAGTAAAAGCTTTCGTAATGAATGTGAACATAAGCGTGGCATTCTTATCCTCGGAGCGAAGTTCTTTTTTTTTTATAAATTTTGCCCATTTTTCTACTTAAGCATTCACCTAAAACTCTCAGTTGCCATCAGTTGGCATTGCCATGTATGAGAGAGTAAAAACTGAAAACTGTAAAGTGGCTTTTGTCCAATGGTTTATTCTATTTGATGTTTTCTTTTTAGGTCGTATCAGTGAGGATGGATAAAGAGAAGAAGGGTTCTTTTGTGTAAAACTTACACACACTGTGGCACGGGGGCAACGGCAGTGTAGCACCTTTGCTAAGATACTACAAAAGAGATTTTTGAAAAACTCCTGAACAATAGTCCTAGATATTCCACAATGGTAGACATTAGTGGTGGCAAAAGTGTGTGGTTGTAGGACAAAAAGTGACATAATCCTGGATTCGGTTCCCAGGGTCTTGGCATAATAAGGGGATTATTATTAGTACCTACTTGTTTAATGGATTCATGCATCAAAATGTAGACAACCCAGTCACACCCGAGTGATTTAAAATCTAAGAGCTTATTAGAGACTTTTAAGGTTGATGGAGACTTCCAAAGTTTGACAGCTCATGGTGGCCATATTGTTAAATCTCCATCTCTGTTATTTAATCTGTCAATTATTCAATCTGTTTTTGATGCTACTTAAACGGTTATCATACTCGTCCCATATAGAGGGAAATTCGCAGTGTGGTGGATAAATGTGAGTCCAGTGATCAAGTAAACTACCTGCCAACACTCAATAAAAACCATACTTATGCCTCGACAAAACACAAGATCAACAGAAAATATTGTCATCGCACTTGAGAATTCGAGGCAGTTGATATCACGTCTATCACAAGAGCTTCGACCTCTAGCAATTCAACTGACCCAGAGTAAGACCAAAGTATGAATAGTGAATGGGCTTTGTAAAGGACTGACGCGCGTTGATGACGTCATCACCGTAAACGGCAAAAGAAATCAAACCAAATTGCTACAAGAGAGTGTTATGACTTCACCTGTATTTGAGGGTGTAAAAGGTTTCGAGGTATCAATCTTCTTTCGCATTCGTATTCTGTCGTAAAGGATGCTTATAATGGATGTGTTTTTAGACGCGTTGTTTTCAATCTGGTAATACTTTTTTGGGAGTTAGTGTTTTTGACAGCTGTCACTAATAAGAATAAGGTTCTCCTAAATAAAGTTTGCAATTTTTTTACCAAACTATTGATTCGGTTCCATTCAGCCAACGAAACAATCAATTTGTTGATCTAAATTCGTATCAGTGGCCTGTGGCGTGGTCTCCTAGTATTTCCACTCTTGGTCTAAATACATTTTCTTCAAGGCTAGGAAAAATACTGCATAAGCTATTTCATATACCCTAAGGCGAATTATTCTTCCCTTCTAAATTAATATTGACCAATGGTGCTAACGTCCCTTCCTTCCAATGTCATATAGTATTTTTGTTCAATTATCAGTTTAAGAAATACCTCGAAGACCACCGAATTTGGCTTAATATGATTTCTAAGAAAGTAAGATTATGTATAAGGCTATATTATATTTTCAAAGCATTTAATAGAGCATGACATTACGCCCATTTCTCAAAAGTGTCTGAATCGGTTCATCGATAACTTTTTTTTTAGATTTTTTTTTTTTTAGATTTAGATTTATTTATTCATTTTATACTTAAAAACTATTTTACAAAAGTTTATATGATAGAAATATACATATATAGAATAATAGTGTTCATTCTGTAACTTTGGAAGTTAGTGGTGAATGAAACATCAAAAGCTTTATTTATAATTCAAATAATATCTGATGTGGGGTGACAATCAGTGTTTACAAAGTTTAATGATATAATAAAGAAAAAAATAGAGAAAAAAAAAAATGTACTTTACAATTATGAAAATGTTTTCAGAAAAATAATGAATACAAATTTATATACGTAGAAGTTCATGGCCTACATTAACAATTTAAAAGAAAAGAAAAATAGCTAATATTTAGATAAAAGATTCAATACAATTGTAATTCAGAGTGAATAACCAGTCTTTGACTTTTTTAATGAAAGAAGTAGAACGAAGAGTCTCTCTGATACATAAAGGCAATTTATTAAAAAGATATGGAGCTGTGTATGTATAAAAACGTGAAAAATGAGTTTTATGAGCAATTGGAACATTTACTAATCTCAAATTATTTATCCGCAAATTATACATTTGAGAATTCCTACTCGGAATGTTACCGCTTTGTTTGAAAAACTCTCTTAGAACTTTAAATACGTATAAATGCCTCATTGGAAGAATTCGCAAATCTTTAAATAAAGGCAAACTTTCAGCTAACCGATTCTTTTTGTTAATAATTCTAATTAAGTGCTTCTGAGCTATCAGTAAAGGTCCAAGAGAGTTAGCATACGAACCACCCCAACAAGTGATACCGTATTGCAACTTCGAGTGAGCAAGGCCATAGTAAATTCGAGTAAGTACTTTTCGAGAACAAAACTCTTTTAAGAGATACATTTTACGTGTGACCAACATCATGTATGCTTTTAACGTTTGGATATGAACTTTCCAATTTAGATTAAAATCGATCGCAACGCCAAGGTATTTGAAGTGATCAACTGATTCAATTTTGAAACATTTTTCAGAGCACTGCAAGCTAGATTTAAAATTTGTTCTACCACAATTGTGAATAGGTAATGCAAATCGATTACAGTCGTAGGCATGAAAACAGAGGTTATATTCTTCTAAGCTATTTCCGGATAATTTAAAAGAAATTAGTTTAGTTTTCTCACTAATGATTAATTTATGTGAGGTAAACCACAATCTTAAGATTTCAAGATCTTCCTCAATATTAACAACACATTCAAATAAATTTTTACATTCATACGTAAATGCGATATCGTCAGCAAAAGCAGTAGGAATACCATTAAGTCTTAGCTTAAGGAGAGAGTTGATGTAAATAAGGAAAAACAATGGGCCGAGTACAGAACCCTGTGGTACACCATTTCTTAAAGGTTTTGATTCACTTAAAACTCCATTGACATTTACCCTCTGCTTTCTGTCTTTTAAATAAGATTGAAGCCACCGAAAAATATGACCTCGAAAACCAGCATTGTACAATTTATGAAGCAATAGATCATGATCCACCATGTCAAATGCCTTAGTCATATCAATAAATAGACCCATGGTTGCTTTATTATAGTTAAGACCAGCATACAGTTGGCTACAAACCCTCAATATGGCATCTTCCGTTGACATACCTTTTCTGAAACCAAACTGATTGCTGCAAAAAAAGTTAAATTTATCTAAAAACGACACAATACGAACTTTTAGTAATTTTTCAAAGATCTTAGAAAAAGTGGAGAGGAGAGATATAGGTCTGTAATCCGAAATCTTTTTTCTGCAACCTTTTTTAAAAAGTGGTATAACCTCCGCACATTTAAGGTGATCAGGAAAGCAACCCCTATAAATACTTTGATTGAATAAGAAACATAAGACGTCTACTATGTAGAAGGCAATATGTTTCAAAAATACACTTGATACACCATCAGTCGTGCAAGAATTTGTATTTCTTAAGCCCAAAATTACATTATAGATTTCACTCGAAGTTATCTCTTCAAAAACAAAGCTGTTAACTTGGATATCTTCGAAATCTGAATTTGAGCAATTGCAGGTATTACTGCTGCCGGTTACAGGTTTAAGTTTTTCAGATATTTCTGTGAAATAATCGTTAAATTTATTAGAAATAATGCAATAATCTGATATTGTTACTCCGCCAACTTCTATTTTAGCAATTTCAATCCGATTTCTTTCAGTCCCTAAAATTTTATCAACTACTCTCCATTCTTCTCGTAAATTCCCATCAGCTCTTGCAATCATATCGGAGTAGTAATTATTACGAGTATCCTCTATCTTATCAGAAACAGTTTTGCATACGTTTTCATAATGTTTTTTAAGTTTTTTATTTTTTGGATGTTTCTTACATTTCATGCTAATTTTTTTCTTCTTTTTAATTTGATTAAGAAGATAAGAATTCATCCAAGGCTTTAAAAATTTTTGGCTACTGAACTTTTGCCTAGATGCAAAGGAACATGATTTTATGTGGTTTTGTAAAATATTTATAAACTGATCAAATGCAATGGAAGGGTCACTTTCTAAATAAACTTGATCCCAGAATTCGTATTCAAGCATTCTTTTAATAATTTAAAATCAATTTTATATTTCGTTTGATTAGCTCTTGGTTTCAGTTTCTCAGAACTTATATGAACACTATGATAAGTAAGCACAGTCATTCTGTGATCAGTAAGCTTAAAATCATGGACACTACCACTAAATAAGTTTTTATTATTCTTATGAGATCTTAAAAATATGTGATCAATGCAACTTCCAGTTGAATCGGTCACGCGGGTTGGTTCGTTAATAAGACTCTTAAGACCATTAGTAGCCATTGTAAACAAATAATTTTCGGAATCATTATCTAAGTCATTGAGTATATCAATATTAATATCTCCCAAAACAATTAAATTTTTTGCCTTTATCGTTTTAAGAATATTGCTAAATTCGTCAATGAATTTTTTTTTATTAAAACCATGTAATCTATATAAGCACAGTATAGTATAGTTAAAATTATCGAACACAATCGTTAGATTCATTGAGTCAGCGCTAGTTAGATTTAATTTAGAACAATTGCACATATAACCATCCTTAACACACACAGCTACACCTCCAGCAGAATATGAGTTATTACAATTGGCAAATAAAGAGTATCCCGGTATATTATATAGACTAAGTTCAAAATCATATACCCAAATCTCACTCAAGACTATTACTACAGGTAAATTAATAAGAGACTCAACATGAACTAATAGACTAGAAAAATTTTTTCTTAAGCTACGTATATTTTGATGTAAACAAAAACAATATCCAACTACATCTTCAACTGGGTATTCACATGCATTTAAGACTATGTTTGGGACTGAATTAACAACATTCATATTTTTTCAAAATCAACAGCACTGTTTATTCTTACAAAGTTGTCACCCTCTTTCTTCCGCATATATATAGCCCCATTCTTCGTCCAGACATATTTATACCCCTTGTTGACTTTCATCGACTTTGCAGTGTTTAGTAATCGTCTTGTTTGATATGATAGGCATTCGTTGATATACATATTTTCTGATTCCACTTGTGCATTGAGTAAGTTGGTAGTCAGCTGTTCTTTTTTTCCTCGTTTCGCTGTCATTATTTTCTCCTTGGATTGATGAGAGATGAATTTTACTTGGAGAATATTTTTGCTTCTTGAACTGCTCCCCCTCCCGCTATCAGAAGTTTGTGAATTTGCTACGTTAATTTTTTTCAAATAGCACTGGTCAATTTCTCCTTCATTTACATCTACGTTCAATCCATCACGAAATACTTTCAAAGCGAGATCAGTGTTAGACATTGCTGTGCTTATGGTTGGAACGTTGAAAATTTCAATGCAGTTGATGAGTAGCTGTTGTTCCAGGTTATTGACTTTAAGCTCTAGAGAAAGAATTCTTTTTTCACTCTCGGAATTTTTTGCAATGAGAGCATTTATTTGTTCTTTTTGATTTTCTTCAATTAAAACAACTTTAGCATAGATCATCTCTAATGTAATTGTTGATACATCTCCAATTTGTGTTTCGGAAGCAGATTCTGAGATAGAGCTTGATTTATTTTGGTTGAAAGGTGAAGAAAATTGTTGAAGCGACTTTTTTGGTGGTGGTGGTTGATGTGGTGAGGCGGCGGGTGGTGGACAAAAAGCTTTAACCACAGGTGATTGTTTGGATAAAGACTCTCTTCGTTGGCTGGTACACGATTGACATCTCCAAATAGAGTTACCTTTCCTTTTTCCAATCTCTGCGGCAGTAATCCTAGCACAAGTAGCGTGAAAAGTGTTATTGCAAGCATTGCATTTCACTTTGAGATCTTTTCTATCGATTTCAGATTTACAAATTCCGCACAGCATTGTGAAAATTAAAAAAAAGGAAACTTTACTTTGTAAAAGAAGGAAACAAAAGCTCTCGATGCGACTGCACCCCACAACGACTATCGAAAGACTGAACTCGTTGGCTTAGAAATAACCCTTTGGAACGTTTGATTAAAGTCTATTGGATAATTTCTTGTATGCTCCAGGGCTCTGTCTTGGCTCCGACTCTCCTTTTCATTTTTACTAATGATCTTCTGTCTGAAACTCCAAGTTCAATTAGCTGCTTCGCTTATGACCCTCAGGTTTTTTAGACTCTTGATTTTGCTCTTCAGATGTTAATAGGGGCTATGTATGAATTTAGTGTGTTGGAAACTTAATGGTGCTCATTGTCGTAAAAGCAATTTTTTACTATTTTGTTATTATCAATGAGTGGATTTGAAATCAACTGTTATGGAACGATAATACAGGGTTATCCCTTTTGCGATTTCAAAAGTAAACGTAAATCAAACACATATGAAATATTTTTTTTACGATATTTCATTTTTATTATAAAGTTTGAACATTGATATTATTTGTTAAACAAAACATCATTTAAATGATCACGCGAATTGTTTCAAACAATAAATTGACGACGGTTTATCTGCAAATGCTCTTTCAGCGATGTCAAATTGCATGATCTTGGTGGCCAGTTGATATGACCACGACAAGAAATTATGCGACCAGGAAATGTCTCTTGCAATTTGCAATAAAGCCATATTCGCTCAAATTGTGTGGCTTGTTGAAACCATATTTTCTCCAAGTAGTATTCTTTAATACCAGGCAAACAAAATTCGGTTATCATATAACCATAACGCTACGAGCTGCATATAAAATTTCGTTTCAGTAATTAGTTCCAATAAATCGTTGAACATCTTTATAGTTGAAGTGCGATATGATCTACAACTAAAAGTTTCTGAAGTACGAAGTAAGTCGGATTACATTCCAATAAACAAGTAATTACGCAGAACATTTTCTCTTGAAGTTGTAAAAAAAATGCCATTCCGATAAAAAACGAACCGTCATGAAATTCCAATTATTGATTTGAATAATGAAATCCAATGATAATTTCAACTGGCCCCTTAATAATATCAAACTTAAAGCTCTTGCAAGTAATCTAACTACTCGAAAAAATTTTCGAAGAAAATCATCTTCAGTTCACATTTTAACCTCAGTTAATTCGTCAATAAGCAGAATTTAGGGCGAATGATAATCCAAGATTGTTTGTCGAAAAACCAATGCACCTACAAAGAGTGACTGTTTGGTGTGGTTTATGGGATAGCGGCATCATCGGGCCCTATTTACGAGCGAAACGATGATAAACAGGCCTCACAATATCTGCAACCAATCTAGTCTCTTCAAATTTCATGACAATTTTGCCATAATCTCCTCTTAAAGCACGATATGTGGCTGTGGCAGTATCACCATTTTTGTTGTAGGTTTAAACAATCTTTATGAGTTGTGCGATAATAAACGATTTTCGTAAATGTCAGACTTTTAACTGAAAAAAAAATTGGTTAGTTAGACAGATATCGAATTCCAGCCCTATACTTCTGAAACCGCAAAATGGATAAAATAAATAAAAATTGAGTTGAGAACTAGGGCCTAGTGACTTGCAACTCTCAACCATTCCTGTGTGCGAATACTACTGTTGTGAGGGATGGTGGAGGGGACCTACAGTTTTAAGCCGAATCCGAATGTCAAATCTTAAGAAAGCACTTGTCATGACAAGAATTACTCTTGGAGGATTTGTCAATTCCTCGCAAGAGGCAGTACCCGTGAAAAGAACTTTAGATGACACAGGCAGTCTCCCTCTTGGTAATTCAAAACAGTAGCTTACTTTCGTTTCTCTAAACTTCACCAAATATAGAGGAATCAGTCTCCTTTACATCGTTTAGAAAATTTTCTCTGCCGTTAAATGTGAACGTCTAACGACCATCCTCAACAATCTGATAAGTGATTATCAGTGTGTCTTTAGTCCAGGAAAGTCCATAGACGATCAAATATCACATTACCCAAAATGGGTTTAGCGGTTACTGAGGGCAAAAAGGACTTATAACACCGGTGCCTCGGTCAAAACATCACAATCGACAGACGTAACCTTGAGGTAGTTAAGGACTTTGGCAACCTAGGCTCCGCTATGAACACAGAAAACAAAACCAGCGCTGAAATTAAACGAAGAATTACTCATGCTAACCGCTGTTTCTTTGGTCTCAGAAAACAAACAAAGTGTCGCTATATAAGACCCTTATCATCTCCTTCCTGCTATACGGTGCAGGAACATGGACTATGACAAATGCGGATGAAAGCAATTTGGGTCGTTTCGAGAGATAAGTTCTTTGAGTGATCTACGGTCCCGTAAGCATAAAAGGTGAGTGGAGGAGAAGATGGAACGACGAGCTGTACGGGCTGTACAGCGACCTAGCCAGAAGGATAAAAGTCCAACAGCTGAGATGGCTGGATCTTCTTCGAATCCACGCCCACAGGACAGTGCAGTAGATGAAAGCCGTGGATCAGGTTGAAAGTGACCTCACCTAACTTTATTTATTTATTTTATTTTATTTTTTATTTTATTTATTTATTTACATCTACAAGCGTTTATAGCTAACAGATTATGAAAAATAACTTAAATATTTACATGTATTTACATATGTATATAACTATATAAGGTAATATAATTAAAAAGTAAAAATCAGTACTAAATTAGCTTTGAACAAATCTCTTGAGCTGCTAAGTTCAAAAAGCTGTCAAACTTCATTGAAATGCCTTATTGATCTACACACTGGTTCGTTACTACCATAGCTTGTTCTGTGATATTGTACAAAAAGCAAATCCTTATGACGTAAAGATCTTAACGGTGCGTAAATTGGAATTAAGGAAAGTAAGGAAGGGCATCTTATATGATAACTTAAAATATCCCTCAAAAGCATTATATAGGGTGTCCCAAAATTAACGCAAGAAATATACATATTTATTTAGAAACGAAATCTCATCAAATGGTAACCTTTTTGGATTGATTAAGTGTTTAAAAAAATACTTGTCTTTATAAAGGGTGTCCCAAAATTAACGCAAGAAATCTTCCGTTAATTTTGGGACACTTAAAATTAACGCAAGAAATCTTGCGTTAATTTTGGGACACCCTATACAATGAATAAAATTCAATTTCAACAAATAACTCTTTATGGTGAATAGATTCATTTAAAAGTGAAAAGGGAACAATTGAGACTTTGGAATTGAAATAGTCATTACATAAGAAAACTAAGTCTAAGATAATATTTAATGAATTAGATAATCAATTAATTTGACTTAGATTAAGTGAATAAAGGGAATCAATAAAATAAAATTCAAAATCTTTTATCATATTACAAGCAATCAACATATTATCACTAACCGACCAAATCTATACAATTTTTGACAGATTAAAATCACCAAAGCAACAAACATTATCAAATTCAGAGCAAGTATTATTAACAAGTTCGATATTCAAAAAATGTTTTTCATATACTTCAAAGTTACTTTTGGTGCAATATAACTGACAATAAAGAATAAAATTACATTATGTGTTAGAAATAAATTAATAGATATACATAATTGCTCTACATTCAGATGAGGCAACTTCTTTACAGTTTAGTTGAGTACTAACAGCTATCAAAATTCCTCCTCCACGTTCCGAGGCAGAGTTACATCTATAGCGTCTGTATACCACAAATAGACTAGAATCAAAGAGTTCATACGAAGATATGTCAGGGTGTAGCCAGGTTTTGACAATAATAATAACATCATAATCAAGATGACTGGAGTTGTTGAACAGATCAGATACTTTCGTGCGAATGCCACTAGCATTATGGTAATATATCTTTAATGAAGATTTATTGCACGTATTCAGCTGGATGTTATAATCAATTGACTGTAGATACAAACTTAAGGGCATCTGCGATCCCTCAAGCCTTACGGGTTTTTTGGAATGAGCACGAAGGGACGAATCTTAACCCCACTAGGCCAAAAAGTATTAACATAGATTTTCTTTGAACAATCCGCAGAGACACCAATTTTAAAGTTAACGAATCTCAGATTACGATCAGATTCTTGAAGTTTGACTAGGTTGAAGCATACAATTTCAACCGGATCTATACCAAGATTGGTGGATACAAAGTTTACAATCTCTTCAGTTGAGGTAGAGGTGTGAAAACTACCGATATGAAACCATTTTAAATTTCTCACTATTTTAAGGTCATTGCATTTTAACTTAGTACCGACGATTGTTTTGGTGTCTCCATTCTTATGAGTAACAGGGAGCTCAGCTTTATGAGGAGATTGAGAACTTATTTTTTTTAGACCAGGTACCACAAGGTGAAACATCATCACCAGCAATTTTCAGCACCATCACCTTCGACAAGAATATCATTATTGACAGTCTCATCAGAGACTGCTGTAGCAACAACAACAGCCTTCACACCCGCAGCAGCACCAACACCTTCATTGCTCTTATTCACAACACTATTAGAAATGACAACATTACTATTGACTTTACCCATCAAATTTGCATTGGAGGCGGCAGCGACTTTATCAGCCATAGTGCCACACACAGTGTCGCCCACAATAGAATCATCAAGAATTAAAGTATTTACAGGAACAACATCGCTCATATTATTAGTATTTGAATCAACAATAACACTATCAGAAATATTTTTTTTCTTTTTTTTACTGACTGTTTCATTATTATTGCTTATTGAATTAAGGTATGATGATGATGGGCGAGAATTGTTTGAAATCACCTTAGTTGAGTCAAGCCCAAGCCGATGACTAACTGGAGATGGGGACGGGGAGCCCTTGCTACTAGATAACGAAAGACGAGACAAAACGGACGACGAAACTGCATTTTTAATTGTTTCTTTTTTTGCAAACTTGGACTTGGGAGGTTCTTTTTTTTTTTTTTTTTTTTTTTTTTTTAAAAAAAGCAAACACTCAAGGGGATATTACTACCCTTATTATGCAGATGCACAGTGTGAGCACTAGGAAGAGGAGAGAGGGTTTAAAAGGAGATGTCGGTGCACATTGGTTTTGAATTCCTGAATATTGCAATGACTAGGAAAGACAGAGTGTGGTAAGGCATTCCACATTCGCGTAGTACGGCTAAAGAACGAATCTCTGTATTTGACAGTACGGCCGAAGTTGGGCTCGAGGGTATACTGATGAGCATTCCTAGAAGCGCGAGTATTACGGTTGAACTGTTTAAGGGGAGGAATGCAACTGGCTATTTCACTAGAGCATAAGCCGTTAAAGTAACGGTAAAAAAGAGTCAGACAAGAGACCTTACGACGATGTTCAAGCGTAGTAAATGAACTTATGATGATATTGTCATCTATCAATTTAAATGCTCTACGTTCAATACTATCCAAGAGGCTTAAGTAAGTTGCAGGAGCACCAGCCCAGAGATGGGAGTTATACTCAAGCTTTGGACGTATATAAGTCTTGTAAATAACAGCCAGATCGGAGGGGGAGAAAAACTTCTTGCATCGCCTTAGAAAACCCAAACATCTTGCGGCATTTTTGGCGACATCGCGTATGTGTTCGTTCCACAAAAGGTGGTTGGTGATACACATACCGAGAATATCGAGATGTTCAGTCTCCTCGATGCAAGTGCCATCCATGGATAATGGCAATTGGGGTATATCTCGCTTTAACGATAAAAGACAGCATTGCGTTTTCGAAGCATTAAATTCCACGCGGTTTTTTAATCCCCATTGTAGAATGCTGTTTAGGTCGGAATTTAATGAACTTATCATATTTTGTCGTTGCAGTTCCACATCCGAAGAAGAGGGATGTGAGTCTGAAAACGAATATGAAAAGCTAAGAGTACTATCGTCAGCGAAACAATGTATTGGATTAGAAGTTGCAGACAGGAGATCATTAATAAAAATGAGAAAGAGTGTTGGAGATAGAACAGAGCCCTGGGGCACACCAGCATTTATTTTGTGGTTTTCAGACTTGAACCCATCCAATACTACTTGTATTGAACGATCCGAAAGGTAATTACTAATCCAATGAAGCAGGGATTCGTGAAAACCGAAAGCACGCATTTTCGATAAGAGGGCCTGATGCCAAACCCTATCAAATGCTTTTGAAATATCAAGTGCAATAATCTTACTTTCTCCAAAGCGATGTAAAGATTTGCTCCACTGTTCGGTGAGATGAACCATGAGATCACCAGTGGACCTATTGCTGCGAAAGCCGTACTGCCGGTCATTAAGAAGCTTTCGGTCTTCGAGATATTTCTTAAGCTGATAATTTATCAGCGTTTCCATGACCTTGGAAAGAAGGGACGTAAGTGCAATCGGTCGATAATTAGAGGGTGAGGAAGATTCGCCTTTTTTGGGAATAGGCTGGACAAATGCAGTTTTCCATCCACTCGGAACGAGACCTGAGGAGTAGGACAGATGAAAAAGCTTACGCAGTGGTTTTGCCAGCGTAGAAGAACACCTCTTCAGAACAATAGCGGGGATACCATCCGGACCAGCGGATTTATGTGTGTTTAGATCTCTTAGGACTCTTGCCACAGTACGAGTGCGAAAAAAGATTGGTCCCATAGAATCACTAACTCGCTCAAGTACAGGCGGAGTCATAACACTCACTGGCAGCGTAGAATTGGCGGCGAACTGCCTAGCAAAGAGATTAGCTTTCTCTAAAGAGCTAACAATTGGAGTGTCATTGACAACGAGCGTAGGAACCGAAGAAGATGAAGAATTCCTCATGTTTTTTACAAATGACCAAAAATTTTTACTGCCTTTGGGACATTGCAGTATTTTTTGCCGTAATTTTTGGTCATGTAAAAATTTGGTTCGTCGAATATGGGCGTTGCAGGCCTTCCTGGCTTGTTTGAACTTTTTCCGGCTTTCCTCAGTACGGTTGGCTTTATAGCAACGGAAACTTACCTCTTTGGCCCTAATAACCTCTTTACAGCTCGCATCAAACCATGCGTTTTCCTTAGGTCTGATACTTTTAACCCTATTCGGAATAAAAGTTCTCATTCCCAGGAGAATTAAACTTGTGATCATATCAGCGCTGGCGTCAACGTCACTATCGAGGAAGCAAAGTGACCAGTTAAAGATCCTGAAGTAATTATTGAGACCGTCCCAGTTGGCTTTCTCGTATTGCCAAACGGTTCTCGTAGGAGCTCTTTCTTTAACTGGAGAGTTTTTACACGAGAAATTAGCTGATATGACACAATGGTCAGATGTGCCTAGAGGAGATAGAACACTAACAGTGTACTTATCAGGGTCAGAGGTAAGAAACAAGTCAAGAGTGTTTTCTGCTCGACCTTCAACGTCCGATATTCGGGTGGGCTCGTTGACCAGCTGAGTTAGGTGGTTCAACTCAGCGAAGATTTCTGCACACACTCCATCGGGTGTTGTCTGGCCTGAATGTTGAAGCCATGAAGAATTGTGTACATTGAAATCGCCCGTAACAACGATTTCAGTGCGAGGATAGGACGAAACAATTCTTTGGATGGAGTCAGACAAAGCATCAAATTCACGAGAAGTTGATACTCTGTCTAAATTTGGGCTTCGATAAAGGAAGCAGTAGTGAATGATTTGCTTATTTACGGAGAATTTAAACCACATATAATTAAAAAAGGAATTGGTGCAAAGACCATATTGTGGTAAGAGCTGATAAGCAACATCATTCCTAATGTATATGGCGAGGCCATGGTGGGAAAAGAATAAAGGCACTAAGCTATACCCATGAATAAAAAATTCAGCAGGATCGGAATCCTCACCTACTTGGGTTTCACTTAGTGCCAAAACAGCTGGCCTGTATGAAACAGTATGGCGGTATGCCAATAAAAAATTTGCCCTTAGCCCACGAATATTACAATAATCTACTCTGAATTGTCCAGTCATTGCAAATAAAAAAATTACTAAAACCAATACAGAGAGATGACAAAATAAAATTCACTGAATTGAAACACAGAATAATTATCAATACCCTTCACTGCTAGTGTTATGCCTTAGCAGTGATGAGAACCGATCCGACCCTGTGCTGCAAAACAGTAAATTCAATTAAAATAATCTGCTGAAACACAGATTAGCATATGCACCAATTCCAATTGCAATTGATACATAAACTAGGCTGTGAAACTGTGGAAGAAGGGGAAAGTAAAGATGGGATGGTACTCACTGTGATGTGCTGTGCTGAGTGGCTTATCATTTTTGTTTGTTATAGGTGTTTTTTGTTGTTCTTGAGTGGCGTGATTTCTTTATTGTTGTTTTTATTTGGAGGTGCACTGTTGTTATTGTTTTTTGTTGTTGTTTTTTTTTTTTGGAACCACTTATAAATTAATGTTCGACTTATTGTTGTGACAAATTATTGTTTTTTTTTGTGTTTTATTTTTTTTAACTTTTTTGTGTAAATGTATAATTGTTTAGTAGGGTAAACTGCTCCACGACACGATTTAAAAAAACAATACAAAAATAAAAACGAACGAGCACAGACAGAACGGAGACGCACAACACAGGGGCAACCTTCCCCAACAAAGGTTCACTGACAACAACTTTGACCTTGGTCAAAAATATTAACATGATTATTAAGCATTTCAATACTCTCTTGCAAAAGAGTGAAATGATCATTAATTTTTTGTAAGCACACATCGAGATTAATTGTTTTACAATTTTCATATTTATAGAGTATGTTTTCTGCATCAAATATTAATTGAATATAGTCAATGGAGAGATCAGTACATTCACTGTGAGATGGTAGACCACACAGACCACATGAAATGTAGTTATCACTTCACTGGTTATATGGTTTCAACATTTAGAGCAAACAGAATTCATAATTGAGCAATATAGCAATTGACTAAACATTGGAGTGATAGGGACCAAGCTAGGTGGACAATTTTTTTGATGAGGCCCTAGTTCACACAGGACTGTGGTGTCACCTTAAGTAAGCAGGTAAGATTTATCTACTTCACTCAAACACCTTTGTTATCATTTATTTAACGGATGTAATGTAGTGCAATATCAATTGCTACCTTCCTTTTAATTCAGTGCCTACATCAAAGTTAATCAATATATAATATATCGAGTTTAATTTTGTGTTGTCATTTACAGAGATTCATTCTTTAGCAGTACTATGTGAATGTGGAATGCTTTACAATACTTTGTATTTCCATGTCATTAAGGAATTTATAGCCTCCTTTAAACAAATATTACACTCATAAAAATAACTAAATGTGTTTTATACGTTCGTAGCACAGATTAATCCATATTGAATAATTTGTATGAAAGATTCGTAGGAATGATGAAGTCAAGAGTTAATGAGAACTGTCCACTAATATCATACGATTTGGTCGCTGGTCTTTGCAAATGCGTCAGAGTCATGGCAGCATGTATTAGTATGGGTCACCTTTTTATCTCGCGGAGTTTCCTCGAACCCTGACATTACTCAGAAATGGTTGAAAACTGTAAATCAGTAAGTCCTAGTTTTGTAACCGCATAATTTTAGAGTCATAAACAATAAGAAATTTAAGAAATTGTTCAATAAAGACGGATTTATATTCCAAAATATCCATAATGCATTTGAAAGCCTATTTGAATGAACACAATATATCAATGATATCTCACCCACAATTTATTTTATATAATATAAATATCAAAAAAATTGAATGAAAGAACTTCAATGACGTAAGAGCAGGATATCGGTCCTATAAAAATTCATCAACATTCTATAAGACTAATTAACAAAGTTTCTTAACTTTTGTATAGTACATACTCAGACTTACATTCATTCAAACGAAAAATAACTGAACCACTAAAGTCATAGCCCCCATTTTCCATTTTCAATTCTCCATTTTCCAAGACTAGTTTATAGTTTGCAATTATTCATTTTCCTTTCGCAGAGCAGAGCAGGGTCTTTCACTTTAAGACAATCAAATTAAAATCTATTTCGTATGGGAAATTGTAAAACTTTTTAATTGTAAACTCTTTCGTAAATATTTTCTCGACGACTGACGACGCACTAGGCGACGAGACGGTCGGTAAGTTAGTTGGTCTATTGGTCGGTCCAAGCCAGTTCAGCCAGCTGGCAAACGAAAATTTGTCTCCGCACCAAAACACAAAATACAACAACTTAAACTTTTAACCAATCTTCTTTTGTCCAATAAAAAGGCCATCAGCCAACCCTCAACCCTCTTATAGACAACATCACTACCTACCCCTAAAACATAGAACAAGAACCATTGAGCCAAGTTATAAGATACAAAAATCATGGAGGATGGGTACGTGTTGTTTTTTATTGTTGTTATTGTTGTTGTTGGTGTATACTCTTTTATTTTTCTTGTCCAAGCTGTCAGTGTCAAATATCCTTTTACCATAGACAGTTTAAACTTTTCCAGTTTTCCAATATTTTGTTGTTTATATTCTTTTCGCTTTTTTTGTTCAGGAACTCTTGAATATTTGTGTAGTGTAGTTTGTTGTTGCATTCGTTATCCATTTTACAACTAAAACTACGAGGAAGTTACTTCAATATCTCTCCACTGAAGTAGGGCAGAGGTATTTTGATCTAGCTCCTGTTTTTATAGAGCCCTCTGAAGGATTTTTGTATGCATAAAGACAACACGCTGAGTTCCAATCTCACAGAGGAGCTATGAATAAGACGGAATTTAACTTTAAACTATTTTGAAAGTGGATGAAATCAAAAACAAAAACAAAAACAAAAACAACAACAAAAAGCGAATAAAAAAGTGGAGAATAAAATAGGAAACGATGCAAATATGCAACACCACAAATAAAATGTAGTCGGCAGTCGTATTTCGTATATACTGTTATATTTTTTAAAAACTTGATCCTTTTTTGATTTCTGTTTTTGCCATTGCTGTCGTTCGATTTTGAATATTTTTCTTTTCTTCCGCCATCGCTTCGCTTCGTATCGTATCGCATCGCATCGCATCTCGCCACAAACTCTCTCTCTCTTGCACTTGCTTATTTTATAATATCTAAACTTTTCCAATTTTCACAATTTAACATCCTTGAAGAAGCGATGAAGCATGGAAAATATATAAAAACAGGGCAGGAAATATGAACAAATAAAAACAAAACAAGAATAAAACCAAATTTACAAAAGCCATCAGGAAGAAATTCAGAATCATGGTAAAACTAGGATATGCGGTGTGGTATGATGTGGTTTAACATCCAGAAGAAGAGATATTAGAGTAGTTTGAGGTTTTTTGTATAAAGGTTGTGCTTTTACTTTGGAGTCTTTCTTCTATGTGCCTGGTTTCATTTTCCCCCGAGGAGGTCATGTTTTTGCTACTTAGCAATTGAGTTATTTATTAATTGGAACTGTCATTGGTGATCACGTTAAAACTATTTTAAATATTTATTAAGTTATTTTCATAAAATTGTGATTAAGGGTATTCATGCAAACACAGAAAAGCCATAGAAACCTTAAAAACTGTAGAATTTTCTATCGGTAGAAATCAACTGTCAAAATTTGTATGGGAAAAATATTCTGCAAAATATAGAATTTTATCTCTCAAATTTGAAGCAGAAATCGTAGAAAAAAAAACAGATAAATTTTGTTTGTTTCTAACGTTTCCGCAAATATTTTTAATGGGGTGTTCATGTAAACCCTTTGCGGAAATTTATATGTTTCTACAAAGTAGAAAATTATATCGTTACATGAATACCCTTATTATTAAATTAATTTGATACTTAAAAAATCTAATAATCAAATGGAACATTTTTAAAGATAATTAAAGATAATTAAATGCAAATAAGTTCAATAAAAGAAATCGAGTAAATTTAATTTTGTATTAATTATTTACTTAGTTAAGGTGGCGCTCGCTTCAGTTCGGGGCGGACCTGGGCCTCAACGAACATGAGTTTCCAGCCAGCTCCAGTCTTCAGTTTCGCACGCCAAGTTGGTTGAAGTCCCTCCTCTACTGCGCCGTCCCTCGGGATTGGATTCGAAGATCTTAGTGGCTGGAGCATTGATGTCCATTCTTTACCTTAAAATTGTGTGGAAACAAAATCAAAAAATAAAAACTTACAAGACCATTTCATTAGATAAAACTGTTGATATCTGTAACGCTTCCGCAACCAATTTGAATGATGACTGCATAGCCGATCCCGATGGTCTTCCTTGATAGTATTATAAAAGTGTAGAAATGCTCTAGTTGAATGAACCCCTTACTTTTATTTTCATACTTTACCTAAAAACAGAAAAATTTCCGAAGATAGAAAGGTAAAAAGGTGGACATATGTAACAAACTATAGGCCATTTCAAAACATTCTTGATTTCCTAAACTTTGTGTACAAGTCTACACCATCCCCCAACTGCAATTCGACAGAAATGTCCAGATATCTACGAGTATACCTCCCAGATCTTTTTGGGAGGATAGGACATTCCTGGAAGATGAGTCAATCCATTTCTATACAGATGGGTCAAAAACAAAAGAAGGGGTTTGTGGAGGTGTGTACTATGAACGACTGAAATTAAGTCTCTCGTTCCACCTTCCTAATCATTGTAGCGTGTTCTAGGCGGAACTTTTGGCGATAAAAGAAGTCTTGTCCTGGCTTAAAGAAAACGTGATATCAACATCTGATATCCGTATTTTCTCAGACAGTCAGGCCGCTATCAAATTTCTGGACTCTGTCTCTACAAACTCTATAACAGTTCATAACTGTAGATCATCTCTAATGGAGATGTCACAACAGTTTAATATTCATCTTTGCTGGGTGCCGGGCCATAGAGACATTCCAGGTAACTGTAAGGCAGATGAACTCGCCAGGAACGGTACAGTACAGCCCATCCTACCACGTTTGGCACGTACTGGCATACCAATCGCTACTTGTAAACTGTTGCTAATGCAAGACGCTGTGAGGAGGGCAGGCACCAGGTGGAACAACATCACCACGTGTCAAGCCACAAAAAACATCTGGCCAACACTAGATTTAAAACGTTCAAGGTGCTTGCTCTCTCTAAGCAGAGCGCATATAAGCTCGATAATAGGTGTCATAACCGGACCCTGTCTAATAGGAACGCCACACGACTAAGCGTATTCTCAAATGACTTTTGCAGAAGCTGTATGGACGAGGACGAGGAAGAAACAGTTTTCATCTTCTCTGCACATGCCCTTCTCTGGCTCGAAAACGCAAGAATTACCTAGGAGAATTCTTCTTTAACGATCTAAACGATCTAAATCATATCAGCATAATCAGCCTCTCACGTTTCGTTAGGGACTCAAACTGGTTCCATTGAGCTTAGGAGGAAGCCTCAAGATTCATGTGGTATCACAATGGGCCATTAAACTGGCCTAAGTGTGTCTGTTTCCATCTTGGACAGCCACTATAACCTAACCTAACATGTGTACAAGTTGTGAAAAACCTCATTTCCAAACACATTCTCAAACATAGAACAAGGTCATGATCATGAAGTTGGCTTTTTATACGTTGAATTTTCTAAAGCTTTTGACCGACTAAGCCACTGTATTTTATTCAAATGTATAGCTCTTGGCTGTCCACCCTTTTTCTTAGCTTGGATCAAATCTTACCTTGGAAACATAATCTATGACGAAATTGTTATTTCGAACCTCTTCTTGTTCAATATGGTGTTCCTCAGGGAAGCCACCTTGGACCTTTTCTGTATATTTTCTGTCTAGTAAAGTAATGTCTGCGCTTAAGTGAGGTTCTCATTTTTATTATTCTGTTATGCCGTGGAATCAAAACGTCACCAGAAGACAAGGTTTTCATTTTTGAGGATGACATGTTGACAGTGATAGTTCTTTACTTTTGTGTAGGAAATATTTCCTTTCCCTCAACCCTTTAAAATGCCAGACGATAACTTTTACTAAAAAACGAATCGCAAGTATATTTGATTATTGTAATTTCCATCAAAATCTCTGTCGCGTTTTCACTTTTAAAGTTTTATGCTTTAATTTCTATTCCAATTTAAAATGTACACATATCATCAATTTTTATTGTCAATAAAGAAAGTTTTTTGAAAGTTCTTGGCAAAGAAGTTCAAGGAAGAGTATGTTATTCTTTCTTTGTACAACTGCCATGTTCGTCCTCATCTTGAATATGTCTCATAGGTATGAACAAAGTTTTACGAAATTCATACAAATTGTATTGAATCAATTCAACATAATTTCATTCGCTCTGCCCTTCAGGGTCTTCCTTAAAATGATCCTTATGATCTGCCTCTTCAAATGCAATCTTTCCACCATCAACTCATTAATGGTGAAAAGCTGCACCTTATTTATTATATTGTATACATTTGAACTACCAAGGTGGAGAACATTTGATTTCATACATATTCGATGGAAAAACATACTCACTCATTTTGACAGTCCTTTCTAAATCTCTCGATTTTATTTTCTAGAGAACAACAATTACTTGAAGTCGATATACATACATACATACATATCTGCTGGTTTTTGAGATATGGCCGATAAAAAGCTACCCAGACCTTTAAACGTATGACGTATGAACTACCAACGTACGTACATAGGTATACATACATGAACGCCCACACAACTCTCTAAAAACTATGGATTTGTTTGAAACGTGAAAAATGTGACTTATTTTCCTTAAAATAAAACAATTTATTTGTTTTAAAGTATTTTTCTCATTTATTTCTTTCTTTTTTTAAATTCTATTTAAGAAGACTTGACTTTTACTATTTACAAAGCTTAACTCAATTTTTATTTGTGTAGACATTTGTTGTTTTCTTAATCGCAAACAAAGTTTTTAGCAATAAATAAAAATTAATAAAATAATTTTGTTTTATTTTTTTTTCTTCAAAATATAAAAATAAAAATGTTGCTATTCTAAAGTTTTGTAATTTGTTTGCGATTAATTAATTTTAAATTTGTGTTTTGTTTTGTATTCATTCAGTCTTAAATGTCTACGTTTTTCATCATCGTTGCTTTAATTATGTTTATGTTTAATTTTTTTTTATCGTCAACTCAAGCAGCCATGTTGAGGAGAACATTATTATTACCAGAGCTGTGATTCAACTTAGTATCCTATTTTTTTCAATGCCTTCAGATCTACATCACCATAGTAGTCCACACTAGAAATTTGAAATAAAAATTAGAAAATAAAGGTAAAAAAATTGTTATTATTTGAATAAAAATGTGGTTGATTAAAAATGAAAGAAAGTTAACACTGAACATTTAGGTTGCACACTTTTGGTTTTTAGTTGAAGTTGTTTGAATTTGTATTGAGTTTTCAAAAGAAAGTTAATAAAAATATTGACAATGGGAAAAAGTAATTTCTCAAACTGTTTCAAAAAAGAAAAACCTCCAAAAGTATTTCTTAAGAAACTCACATTTTTCAAAAATGTTCTTATCGGGTTTTCATGTTTTTATTCATAAATACAGACAAAATTATGTCCCTAGTTTTAAAACGTTAAGTCCCAAATTTTAGGGAATGAATAAAATAAATTTAAATTGTGAATTTGCCTTTTTTAGTAATCGTAATCTAAAGTCAGATTAAAATCTCTTTTGTTCATGTTAAATTTGGCTACGCACTTTTATTATAAAAGTCCTAATGTAGATGTCTATAATAAATGTATAATAACAACTAAAATTTAATGATAATGTTGCAAAATATAAAACATTTTATTGTATAATACTAGTTGTACCCGTAGCGTGATGGTTGGTGCGTAGGACTGTCATGCCAGAGGTCTTGGATTCAATCCCTGCCTGTCCCACACAAAGTTTTGTTCACGGGTACTGCCTCTTGCGAGGAATTGATAAATTCTCCAAGAGTAAACCTCCAACCATGGTTGAGAGTTGTAAGTCACAAGCCCCTATTTTATTTTTGTATTATATATAATACTTGGAATGTTTCTAAAAATTATGAAATTGACTTGTTTTTTAAAACTTTGATCTTTTGATAACTAGACAAAATTCCTTTTATGTGCATTCGAACACATTTAAATAGTGTCAGTTCGTAAAAATAGTAAAGCGAACAAACCTAAATCTCGGGAACGAACCTTTCGACTTGAATTATCAGAATCTCAGAAGACTTATAGTATTAGGAAATTACTTAAAGTTAAAATGGAAGTTTTGTGATTTAAACTTTGAAAAATTGACAAAATCATCTTTTTTACACTGTTACTTTCTGAAATAACTTTTTGAAAAAGTTTTTTTTTGTGAAAAATCTCATTTGCAAACAAATTCTCAAACATGGAACAAGATCATGATCATGAAGTTGGCTTTATATATGTTGAATTTTCTAAAGCTCTTGACCCACTAAGCCACTGTTTTAGGGAGCGGGTCGAAATGCTGTATTTTAAAATACTGTATAGTCAAAATTCTGTATGATACTGTACGATACTGTATGGTCATAATACTGTATGGTTAATATTCTGTATTTCAAAATACCGTACATTTAAAATACTGTGTCTCAAAATGCTGTATTGTCAAAATACTGTATCTCATAATCCTGGTTAATACTGGAAGTTTTGACAGATCAATTAGTTTAGTGCAAATGTTTATGCAATTGTTGATTATAATAGGAACAATTCATGTACAAATGTGAGAGAGATACAAATTACTAAGAAAAAGAAAATGAGAAAGAGAAAATAAAAAGAAGATGAAATTTATTCTATTTTTGTTTTTATTATATCAGAGACTTATGAATTATCATAGGTACATAATGTTATTGTTATTAGAACATTATGCTAATGAAACATTATTATGATGTTTTCTTAAAAAAAAGTATTTTGTTTTCAAAATTCTGTATTTCAAAATGCTGCAGAAATAAGGCTAAAAAGAATTTTGAAATACAGAATTTTGATATACAGAATTTTGAAATACAGAATTTTGAGATACAGCATTTTGATCATGCAGTATTTTGTACATACAGTATTTCGATCCCAACCCATTATATGACGAAATTGTCATTTCGAACATTTTGTTGCTCAATCTGGTGTTCCAGACGGAAGCCACCTTGGACCTTTTCTGTTCATTCTGTCTATTAATGTCCGCGCTCAGGTGAGGTTCTCATTTTTATTATTCTGTTATGCCGTGGAATCAAAACGTCACCAGAAGACAAGATTTTCATTTTTGAGGATAATATGAAGATTTTTAACATTGATAGTTTTGTATTTTTGTGTAGGAAAAATTTTCTTTCCCAAATTGTGTGATTTAAACTTTAAAAAATTGACGAAATCATCTTTTTTACACTGTTACTTTCTAAAATAACTAATAAGTGTTGAGCCAATCTTATAAATTTTTATTTTTGCAATGCTTGCAAGTTCTTGGCGTGTCTGATTTTAAAAAATAAATACTTTATAATGATAGAAAAACACCTATTTAATTATACAGTTTTCCAAATGCTTTATCAATATACATAAATGAGGCGAAAACAGGAGAGGGAAATATAAACAGAATTCACTATTTATTCTATTTTAGCAATAAAATAAGCTTTCCATATCCTTGATTCCTTTTTGAAAATCGCAAAGACAACGCAAGATATGAAAATTGACGGCAAACACAAGTATTTCGTATGAGTAATTTTGTTTATATTATTTCTGAGAAACAGAAATCTCTAAAATTTTAAAAATATTAACTTGCCATTAGTTTGAAATTTTGTTATCACGTCTGAAAATATTCATCAAACAAAGCTGTTTTATTAAAATTGTTTCAAAATGTTTCCATTAAAATCTGGTGGCATAAAGTTGAATTCTTCGGCGAGCCGGAAATTTTGAAAAAACGGGATCAAGAAAGCTTTAAAGACGAGTCATGACTTGAACGCCCATCAACATTTCTTGTTGAGCTAGATATTAACTAAATGGAAGATTTGGCGCTCTTAAATCTTCAATTGACAGTTCAAGACCTAACTGAGTTTGTTTGAATATCGAAAAGTGTAAACTATTTCAACTGAACATTATTGGAGCCAAAAACGGTCAAGTTTTTTAACCGTAATTTGTGATAATTTATTCAAAACTTAACTCACATTGTTCCATCACCATCTTATTCGTCTAACTTAGTAGCTTGTGACTTTTGTTTACATTCACTTAGCTTAAGAGATTCCGTAGATACGGTTTAAAATCGATGCAAGGAAAAGGAAACGAATACAAAATTTATAGCGAGCTTTGCAACATGTTGACACAAGTGTATTCCATCAGCGGGGCGGGGCGACTCTTTAAAAGAAATGAAATAGATTTAGAAGAATAAACAAATTCCTGGTATTTCTTGGCCGCAGATTTAAAAAGTGTTCAAGGTTCTGAACAACAGTTGTTTGCTTACTGAATTGTTAAAAATCATAAAGCTATAATTTTTGGCAAAGAAAAGAAGCGAATGCCATTAATCAAAAGCGAAACGTGCTAACATATTAGTGCAATATTTTAAGATTGAAATATAATTGAAAAGTTCCAGGATATTGTATCAATTGCTGATGCTTTACCACTCACTAGTCACACAAAAATTGATACAGTAAAACAGTGAATAAGCGAGTGTTAGTAGCGTGAAATAGTGTTTGACAGCAAAAACACGGTAGTTTATCTTGTGATGCTGCATTTTTACTACCTCTTAATTCTTTGTCGTTATGTAAAAGGGTTGTTTTTGATTAGGTGTAGCAGCCTTTTCACACTTGTTTTGATATTCACGTCTTTATTTTCTTGAGCCTGTTTGGCCAGTTTGGCCAGTTTTTGACTTAAGTCCTTTTTGCCTAATTTCAAAGAATTGTCAGCTGTCAAATTGTGTTTAGAAAAAACGTTAATGAAACTATGTTGATAGCAAAAGAATCAGTTTTTTGTTGTGTAAAATAACTTCTTGAACCTTTTGCTTTAAGGAAGGGCAAATGTTTCGTGAAAGCATTTAATATGAAGATTGTAACACTGAGGATTAAAACATTCCTAAGCTTAGTAAACGTATGCAGAATGTATATACAATATACATATATGTGTTTATTCATTCTATTTTAATTTAAACCATTAAAAATATAGTCTGTCGTCAGGACATATTACAATATTATAATTGAAACAAAATGCAAAAAATAGGATTTAAATAAATCCCATTGTTGTTAATTGCCAAAAACTTACACTGTCAACATATCAACGAAATAAAACATTTTCTCTTTTATATCTTGGACTTAAGGAATTTCTGTGCGAAAGGGGAACAAAGTTTACGGAATCAGACTGGAAAGTTTTATAAAATAGAATTTTAGTTTTATTTGTTTCTTTATTTTATTCCGTCAGTAAAGTGCTTTGTCAGTACGAGCATAAAAATAAAGTTTTAATTGGGCTTTTTAGTTTTGTTATTTTTGTTTTTTTTTTATTCCAAAAATTTGTTGATACAAAAAAAGCCAAAGGTATTATAGTCAAGTGTATGTAAACTGACATCATAACTTGATATACAAAATATCTTAAAGGGGAAGTATAGTGAGAATAAAATAAGTATTTATCAAGTGAATATATTTTATATCAGAATCCTGCGAGCTTATTTTATTGAAAAAATGTCTTAAATCTTTTTCGAAAAATGTTGTCTTATTTTTATATCAATTTATTTGTATTAGAAAAAACAATACTTTATAGCTAAGGAACTTTTTAAATAAATTGGTTTAAGAACACAATTGAAAAACTTTACACTTTGTGTCATTGAGACAGAAGAAATTGAGAATAATCCAGATATCAAACGATTAACTATCATTTCATACAATTTTTTTGGAAGATAGGTATGTATGATTATTTTCAATTAACACCGTGATCTGGTTTGGTATAAAGAAATAAAAAAGTGGATACAATTGTATACAGAATTGACATTAAGTTCATAAGGGTGAAGTTCGGGTATTTTAAAATTACTACAAAACTATAGACTACCATTTCATTGTATTTCGGAAATTTAATAGATTTGGAGAACAGCTGTGTTTTGAAAAAAATGTTCTTTAAAAAAAAAACAAGTTTTTATATAGTCCTTGAGAGAATGCTACCATCTTGTTTTTTTTTAATATTTTGTTTTATAATTTAAAGAACTTTTATCATGTAAACAATAAATTTATATTGGTCTAAAGTTATTTTTTTTTGATAATGCTCATAGACTTTCTTTAAGTTATCTCAATAATCGTTTATACATGTGGGCTCCAAATAACTATTGTTTGACTCTTAATACCATTTACCCCTCTGTGAAATTTGCATAAAAGTGTTAAATCTCGTACCAAATTTTAGCTAGGTCAGAATTTTTCGCCCTGATTATATAATTTCCTACTTCTATAGCTAGGGTAGTTCTCTAAGCTTTGGTGAGAACTCTGCTTCTATAGAATTCAGTTCTTGTCATACTCGTAGTTAGCATTAAGGAGCAAACAACAACAAAGGTGTTGGTAAATATAAATAATTTTGAACAATATTATCTTCTAATAAATATTAATATCTTATACGTGCTCAATTTTCTTTCTTGCATTTGAACTTGTGCTCAGAAATGTTTAGTACCATATTTCGAACTTATTCATTTATTTTCCAATATCTTTTGTTTACTTTTCATTTGTGGTGGGAATATAATGCAAGAAGGAAAGTATTTCGAATATAGAAATTGAGTACCAAGAAATTGTACTTGCAATTCTTCCCTTAACCATAGAAATGTAGTCTTTCTAAGAAAAAGTACTCCTGGAAGTACTAGATACTGATACTTTAATTTTAATTGGTAAAAACTATCAGATTCTCTTCACTTAACCAAAATTGTATGTACTTGAATTTGACTTTCAAGGAAATTCTATGTTATGTTGTAAGGCAGAATGAAAAGGTATAGTACTTGAAAATATATGACAAATACTCGAAGTACTTGTAAAAATTCCTGGTATATGATACTTTTACACAAATGCTCGAAAAAATAGTTGGCTATTCCTTTTTATTTATAACTGAAAGAAAAGTGATTTGAAGAACTGCTAATACTTAAGTGGTCTGATACTTGAGACATTGATATTTCGTACTAGTGCTTTCACAACAACAATAAACACGATTAATGCCTTAATATTTTGTTCTCAAAATTATAACGTTCAATAATAACACAATATCAAAGTAGAGCTAAAAAATTACATTTCATTAAAAGAGTAAACAAATTTAGAACAGTTTCAGGCGAAAAAAAGCTGAGAAATTCTTAAATTGTAGAAATATCTTGAAAATGCGTATCATGTCTTTAATACTTCTTAAATTTCTTTTATTCATTTTAACTTGTACTAAGAAATTATATATTAAACTACTTGAGAAATGACAAAATTAAAAGCTGAGTACCAAGAAATTTCACTTGCGCCTTCTTTTATCCATAAAAATGTTTTTTTTTCTGATTTGAAGTACTACATGCATGTTCTTTTATTTAATTTCTTACATATGAACTACATTTAGTAAACGTGGCGTAATGGTTAGTGCGTAGAATTGTCAAGTCAGAGGTCTTGGGTTTAATCCCTGCCTGTGCCATCTTAAGTTTTTTTTTACGGGTACTGCCTCTTCCGAAAAAAAAAACAAATCCTCCAAGAGTAATTGTTGTCATGAAAAGTGCTTACTCAAATTAGCCGTTCGGATTTAGTTTAAGCTTATAGGTTCCTTCTATCCCTGGCAACAGGAATGGTTAAGGTTTCTAAGTCACTAGGCTCTAGTCTTCAACTGACTCTTGAGCCATCATATTTATTTCTTTTAAATAAAAACTAAACTTAAGACTTAACCAATTCTTGGAGTACTTTAGTTTTACTTTCAAGGAATTTTTGATAGTGTCAATTTACAAAAGCTTCTAATTGATTGTGCATTTTATCAGAAAAAAATAATTGGTAAAGTACTTAGTACACCCATACTGGAAGTACTGACATTTGGTAACTGCAGCCAAATGCTTGAAAACATCGGAAGTTTCCTTTTTTATCACTTCCAAGTACTATGTTTCAGAAGTAAAAGTACTTGGAAGTATTTTTCATGCTCTACTCAGTTCCTTGACTGCCATGAATTGCATGAACAATACATTTTCAAGTATCAGTTTTTTTTAAATTTAAAATAATATAGTAAGTCCAAGTACTTTAAGTTCTGAATATAATATAAGTTTTCAAAATTATAACCGTAATAAAAAAAAAAACTAAATGTCAAAGAAGGACCAACAAAACTACATTTTATACAAAAAGGAAAGTCATTGAGAAAAGTTGCAGGTAAAAAAAGCTGAAAATGTTCTTAAAGAGACTTTATTAATGTCTAAAAATTTGCAGTTAAAATGATTGTAAAAAAATCTTCAAAAAGCTTATCATGCCTTTAAAAATTCTTAAATTTCTTTTATTCATTTTTACTTGTACTCATAAATTATAAGAACCATTATCAGAATTTTCTTTTCTATAAATTTTATATTTTATATTTTATTTAAAAAAATCTTCAAAAAGCTTATCATGCCTTTAAAAATTCTTAAATTTCTTTTATTCATTTTTACTTGTACTCATAAATTATAAGAACCATTATCAGAACTTTCTTTTCTATAAATTTTATTTTGTATACTGTAAATTGGAATTAAAGTACGAAAGTACGAATTCAAAGTATTTGAGGCATTAAGAAAGTAGAAGCTGAGTACCAAGGAATTGAAATGTACTCTTTCTGAGTAAAAGTTCTTTTATTTCATTTGGTAAGAACTATGCTGAAGACTTTACCAATACTTTGAATACTTGGATTTTTATTTCAATGAATTTGTAGGCTATTGTCAATTTACAAAAATGTTCATATTGAAAATGTATTTTTTCAAACAAAATTAATTGGTAAAGTATTTTCAAAAAAACTACACAAATACTTGAAACACAGCAAAAGCGAATGGTATGGTACAAGTTATTTGGTAAATGTACCCAAGTGGTTGAAAAATATTGGAAAAATAAATACTATGCTTAAGACTTGAGCAATACTTTGAGTACTTGAGTTTGAGTAGAAAAATTAGTTGGTAAAGTACTTTAAAACTACACACATGCTTGAAGTAATGATATTTTTTAACTGTAGCCAAATGCTTGAAAACATCGGAGATCTTCTTTTTTATCACTGGCAAGTACTATGTTTCAGAAGTAAAAGTACTTGAAAGTGTTGTTCATGCTCTACTCAGTTCTTTGTTACTTGCGATACCCATATTTGGTGCAGTATCAGTTTTCTACAGTTAAAATTCTGTAGTAAGTCTCAGTATTGGTACTATAAGTTCTGAATAAAAGACCCAAATTATTAATTGCATATTACTTTCGAATGAGTTTTCAAAATTATAACCGTTATTAAAAACAAAATGTCAAAGAAGGACTAAGAAACTACGTTTACAAAGAGGAAAGAAAATCAGAAAAGTTTTAGAAGGAAAAAAGCTGAGCCTAAAATAAAATCTAAGAACTATCAATCAAATATTTTAACATGCCTTTCAAACATCCAACTTAATTTAAATTCTATATAATTTAGTTCTCTAAAAAATTGAATTAAAAAAAAAGGTTACGAGTACAATAAAACACAAAACTAATTACTCAACGAAAATTAAAAAAAGTCAAAGTAGTTTGTTTTAGTAAAATAATAGAAATGAGTTTGGTTATTAACAATTGTCAGTTAAAAATAGTCAACAAAATACAAGACAGTCATTAAGCTTGTTAGGTATAAAAAGTTTAAGGTCAGAGTGAATTTGTTGATAAAAATAAAAATAAAAGATTTTAAGTTTTTTTTTTTAATTTATTATCTTTTCTTTTTTTTTAATTCAGAAAAAATCGATTTACATTTTTCTTTTCACAAAAAAAAGTTGTGGTTGTTCTTACATTGTTATCGGCATATATTTTGTGGCTTTTTTGTTGTTGTTGTAATCTCTTATTTTTTTGTAACGTAACGTAAACCGATAATTTTTTACATTACGTTAATATCTCTCTTTTGATCAACATTTTTATAAATCAAAATCAGTTAAAATAAAATTAAACTGATTCTTTGTTGTTTTTACATCTTCATGTTTCTAATAGCAGTCTCTCTATCATTTAAAAGATAAGAATTTTATATAAAATTAAAATTTATATACGAATATCTACCATTCTTAATTATATAATAAACATTTTCTTTTTTGATTTTAACTTAACAATTTTGCGGTGTCCTCAAATAAGACACCACCCTATATATCCTGCTTGGTATTTTAGGCAAATTAAGTATTGAATTTTGATGTTTAACTTAACAATAGTATTTGATTCGAATATATATCTTATATCTTTTTGTTCTTAATTTAAAAAAAAAAAAACGAAAAAAAAATTAAAATAAAATAACAAACAAAAAAGAATTAAATAAAATTAAAATGGATAAATCAAAACGAAAACTAAAAACAAAAATTACAAACAAAATTATAAATTCAAGAATTCATGTTTTTGTTTCTGTGAAAGTTTCTGATATTTTGTTATTTTAGTAATTTTTTAATTATTTGTTTAAGTTAAAGTTGAAAGACTTCTTATTTACGCATCCTTGGCAGGAGTGGCTTTTACTTTGGGTGCTTTGTTACGTGCTTCCGGTGTGTGTAATCCGGCTAAGAGTTCACTTTTACGAATGCTCTTCAGATCCAAGTCACCGTAGTAGTCTTCACTGTAATTTTTGAGAATGGATGGTATTGGTTTTTTGATTTGTTTGAAGTTTTGATTTGTTTTGATTTTTTAATTCCATATGAGACTGATTTTTTGTTTTTTGATTTTTTTTTAATTTTTTGAATGTGCATCGATTTTTAGCAGGCATTTAAATATCAACTTTAGCTAATGATCTACCTAGCTCCAGATTTTTATCAGATTTTAAAATAAGCGCAAGAAAGCTTAAGAATAAGCAAGAGTGTTACAAAGAGATAGAGAGAGAGGCAAGGCATGATATGGTAGGGGATAGTATAATAGAGCGAGAAAAAATATTTGTTTTGTTAATGTTAAAGCCCTATCACCAAAAAGTCCTTATATAGCGTGCAACATATATAAAAATGTGTTGATGAATGATAAATATTTGTATTTTTGTATCTTTCTTCTGAAACTTACCATCCGGGAACATCTTCGGGATCTTCACAGTTTCCGGTACCTTCACCATCACCAATTTTAAAGACTGTACCAATTGGGCAACCATATTCACGGGCAACACCATCTAAGCAAATGTAGTATTTACGGCAATCTTCTGGATGAGCATGACGAGAGAATGATCCTGAATTTGAGATTTCACCAGCAGCGGGACATGAGAATCCATTGGCAACTTCTATAAAAGTATATAGAAACAAAAATTATATTTAGTTTAGTTTTCTTTTCTTTTTAATTTTTTAAAAATATTTGTAGTGTAAAAAGAAAAAAACAAACAAACCTTCGTTTCTACATTCTGGAACTTGATCAGCCCACATGCACACACGAGAGTCACGATCGTAAGCAAGACCGGGTGAACATTGGTATCTTGAGGGTTCACCGTTCCAACAATTCCAGAAGACATCACATTTTTGTTCATCGGGGAAGATACCATACAATCGAGAGCAGTGAGGGGAAGAAATTGGTGGTTCTAAAAAGAGAATTTTCCATTATAACAACATTTAGTCAATATTTTGTCTTCAATAAGAACAAAAAAAGGCGTAGCCTGAAAAGGGTGTTTTTCTTATAGAAGGATAACTTCATCTAGGCCACCCTATTTTCTATGACAAGATTTTATAGAGTTTAAAAGTAATGGGATAATTTCAACCTTATTTGGTTTGGATTTAAAGAAGTTTTTTGAAACAATAAAATAATATGTTTACATATCTTCAGATATCAAAGAACAATGAAGATCCGGGTAATCCGAATGAAATCCAATTTCCGAATAATTGTTTTCTTGATATGAGACAGTGGTATCTATTATTCGACTGCACATCAATGAAAAATGGAGGGATTGAAATAATTTAGAAAGTAACCGATATCCGGATAATTGAAATTCGGAGCTATCCGGAAAGTGTCTGGTATTTGAATGATAATCACAAATGAACAATTGAGATACCAACTATCCGACAATTGCCAAACATCTCGGAATTCAGATTGTTCAGTTTCAGATATCCGAATTATAACAATCTCATGATCTGAACTATCCGGACTGTGTTCGATATTTGAATGTTCCAATAGTAAAGTTAGACAGTTGAGTTATCAGTTCGAATATTCGACATCATTCTTATATTTAAACTATTTGGATATTCAAAAGTTAATCAACTAAAAACTGATTCTCAAACTATTCAAACGAGGTTTTTAGGATATGACAATTTTTGAATAGTTTCCATAATATTTATTTCTTTAAATTTTATGTATGCCGTGTTTTGAATGTGCTCTTTATATATTGAATATAATTTGAATTTTGACATTCGGCATTATTCGAATATTGGGAGATCCTATCCGTACCATTTTGTGTTTATTTGGAGGGTGTAAGATCCGGATTATCCGGCAGCCATAGACAATCGTTAAGGCATTACCATTTTATTCATTGCCTTTATAAATGTTTTAAATTTAAAATCCTTAATATCTATGGAATTATATTTGAATTAAGTTATGGAACAAGCCAATTTCTAATGTAAACTTATTTTAAAGTTACTTACCCAATTGTGAACGGTCTCCACAATCAACATTGTGCAAGTAATCACAGTTTTCGGCCAAGAATTTCTCATCGGTAGCATCGAATGCCAAACCATTACCGCATGTCTTTAATTCAGCAACACTGTTATCGCATTTCCAATATTTGTCGCAGGATTTTTCATGTGGATAAAAACCAAAATCATCAGGACATTTAAATGAATCCTGGGCCAGAGCTATAAAACACACAAAATAAAAAGGACATCAGTAAACATGGCAAGCGAAACACTTATTTAAATTTATCGCACTTCAATATAAATTATATAATATTTGACAAATCAATATCATCACACCATCATCATCATCGTTATCATTATCATTATCATCGTCAACATCACAAATTTTAGTTATTTATTGTTATCGCGTTCTTCTTGTCTATTGAAAATAATTCACCCATCATCATCCCAAACATATCTACTTTTTAAATACCCATAATTCTCAAAATTCGTATTTCTCTTGTGGGTTTTTCAACTCAAATACATTTAGTTACTAAAACTTGTACATAGGTATATATTAATTGTTTCATCGTTTCCACCATATTAACCATGTGAAATTCCTAAAATTCATAGAGACACTTTATATCCTTGTGATTATCCAATGCTTTGCACAGATTAAAATTTTCAAACTATGATGACAAATTCACTTCACAAAATAGCCATAGACCCAAACATATACACATACATAGATACTTATAGCCATATTTGCATTTGAACAAAGGATCTATAATAATTGTTTTGGAGACCATCAGGAGATCAACTATGGGTCATGTATCCCCTCATACACATCCTGGAAGCCATATTGGCTCAATACAATATATCCTTTATAGTTAAATGCTATGGTGATGGTGGTGGAGTTGGCGTTGGCGATGCAACGGTGGAAATGGGTACTTATATATTGAAAACGCACTGAACTGATTACTTTTCAGTTCATACGACATTAAGCGCGACAAAACTCTATAATGAACTATTAAAATATTTGCCCACATAACCTATCTATAGTTTTAGTATCTATTCTCTATAGTATCTATATCGGTGATGATTGTACAAGGACTACAATGAACGGCTTCGACGCGACTGTGGAATCATTTGATAAACATATCCTCGCTAAGTTCTAAACAAAAGTTCTACAATGTGCTCGTATTGAATTTTGCTTTTGTTTGAAATATATAGAGAGCATCGCATTATATTTAAACTTTGAACTACATTTATTTTGTACACTGTACTGTGTATAATGTATATACGTGCAGGTTGGTTGGGTATATCAGAGATTAACACGAATTTTATTGGAAATTCTATATACTAGTTCAATGATTCAACTTTTCAAGCTTTAAGGCACATATTGTATTGTATGGTATAGTAGACTATAGTAGTTGCCAATTTTCAATTTAGTTCATATGATATGGTTGTATAGTTTTGTAGGTTTTTTAAATAGGAACAAATAATGTTAATATTTTGAAACTAGATGTCTATTTATTTTGTCAGACAGACAGACAGACTATTGTATAGATTCATTATGTAAGCGAAACATGCTTCCAGCGATACAACATTGGACAGCATTTTAAATAACTATTGAAATAAATCAATATTAAAAAAATGTGTTGTTGAGACTGAAATAATTAAATTTCTCTACATTATTTTTTGATTTGAACATCTATTTAATTTAATTTTATTTACACTATTTTATTTTATTTTATTTTATTTTATTTGTTTTTTTTTTATTTAATTTTTTTTTTATTTAATTTTATTTTATCTATTTGACTTTATTTTATTTTATTTTATTTTATTTTATTTCATTGTATTTTGTTTTATTTTATTTTATTTTATTTTATATAACTTTATTTCTTTTCTTTACTCTTTTTATGTTATTTTATTTTATTTCATTTTATTTTATTTTATTTTATTTTATTTTATTTTATTTTATTTTATTTTGTTTTATTTTATTTTATTTTACATTATTTTCTTTATTTGACTTCATTTAATTTTACTTTATTTCATTCCATTACTTAATTTTATTTTATTTTTTAAATTTTTATTTTATTTATTATTTTTTTATAGTTTTATTCTAATATATTTTTTTTATTTAATTCATTTTTTTATTATTATTTTCATTTAATTATTTAACATTTTATTTTTAGATTTTACTCTATTTAAACGCATTTTGTTTATTTTATTAAACTTTTTTTTTTAGTTTTATATATTATCATATATTTCTTAAACTCGATTTCTAATATTTAAAGGTCCTTAAAATATTTATTATTCATATTTTATACAACTTTGTTTTATTTTATTTTGTTTAGTTTTTATTTTTTTAGTCAAAATTTTTGTGAAACTCGAATATAATGGTCAAAAGAGTTTAAGACTAAGAAGTTCAAAATTAAATTAAATGTTATTTTGAAAAGTTCAACGATTCAATGGGATTTGACGAAAAAAGAGTTTAAATTCTTAAAGATATATAAAAGATCGTAGATGCCAATTTTTAATTAAATATATGTAGATAAGTCTTGAAAGATTTGGGCGTTGATTGGAATATTACGATAACTTGAACATTGAATATTACGAAAAATTCTGAAGACTTAAATATAGAATATTGTTAGTTTTTGAAACATAAATATTTTTGGGCAATAATCAAGTGAAATTTGAAATTATTTAAAAAAAAGTCTTAAAATAAAATTCAAACTCAATCTAATAGTTCTCGGTTAATCTTTTGAACTCTATTTTAAAAAAAATATTGAGTGCATTTTTTTAGCGCTGATATTTTTTATGGAATTTGGTTTAAAAATGTCCTTTTACTTTTATTTTTATTATATTTTTTAATTAAAATTGCATATTGAACAGAACCCCTAATCTCTATAAAAAAAGAACTTTCTCACGATGCAATATTATCCATTCTCCCCTTTTTAAAGAATCTCATATTTTACAAAAACAAAAAATACCATGAACCTAACCTTCTCAAGCAACAAAAACAAATAAAATGAAAATAAAACAAAAACAACCTTAATTGAGGAATTTATTAAAAAAGATTACAAAATTAAATTGCTTTCACTCTATCTACCTTCATGGTACTACTGATAGAGTATCAGGTCACCTTCGTATATGAATAAAGCATTTTTCTTTTTTTTTCTTTTCAAAAATCCTTACATAACATCAGGTAGAGGAGGGATAGATGTACCTTGGTATATATGTATATTTATTTTAATATCCAAACATCCTTGATGATCATTATCTTAAATTACTTGCCACAAATATAACCCATACCTACAAATAATAGCAACAAAAGCTACAAAAGCAGTTGTAGTTATACAAAAATCCAGAGAGAGATAGAGACAGAAAGAGTGAGACGAAAAACAAGAAAAGATACAAAAAAAAATCTGTATAGCTTTTCATCGTGTGATAATTTTGCATAATTCAAGGTACATTCTACAAATTAAGATGAGTTTAACAACCACATCGGACAAAAGATTGAACAGCAACACCACACAACATACCGCACTATCATACAAACGCCATACAATGCCATAACACGCCACACCACACCATACCACACCTCATCATCATCAGTCACCTCCAGAGCAATGCGGTAAAGATTTATACCATTTTCTTTTTGTATCTTTCAATGATGCAAACCATCAGAAAGTGCAGGAAAAAAGAATTTTTTTGTGGTGATGATGAAGATAGAATAAACCAGATACAAAATGTATCTCAAGGTGGACATGATGATGATGTGATGAAAATTACAAAACACCAACAACAAAAAAAACTGACTTTTTATTCAACGATATGACGATGACGATGAGGACGACGACGAGGAGATGTTGTTTTTCATACACACTTTATTGCATCCTGTATTTCCTTCATTCAACGCACACAATACACAACACCGAACACACAACGAGTGAAAGCTCGCTCCCCCATGAAATACCATCATCATCATCATCACCATCAGCATCATACAAAACTAGATTAAAATGTCCTTGCATAAAGTTACAAAGTTGATGAAAACCTCATTCACTTACATACAATTTACTCGAATATATGTACATATATAAGATACACCGTGAATGGTCTTTTTTCTGGTTTTTTGTTTTTTAATAAACACAAAAATAAAAGATACATAAAAACATAAAAATATCCAGTTTCATTAAAATAATACAATATTCGGTTTGGTTTTTGTATCCCGCATGGATGACCTTTTCCGAAACCAGCCGTTTCAAAAATAATTGTAGCTTACATATTTTCTGTTTCACTTTTGTATTATTCTTCTTTTATTTTTCAAAATACAAATTTTTGTGTATGGCTTTGTATGGTGTGTAGATATTTGTACAATCTAGACAAACAGCATAAAACAAAATAAATACAAAAATATCTATTATTAATGTTCAACACAAGAAAATACATAAATTTTAAATTGCTCTATGTGTCTCTACTCAAAAAAGGATTTTTGTATTTTTGTTGTATTTTTGAATTGAAAAAAAAAACTCTACTTTGAACTGCAACCGCCAATTTCAGTTGTTGGACGAGGAGTATCTTTTTATAGTATTTTGTATCTTTATTTGAAAATTTGGACTGTTGATGAGCTGCCGGCCACTAGAACTGCGAGATAATAAAATGAACATCATCGACGCCTGTGTGGATGATGTGATGGCGCGGTATATAGTTGAAATAAATTGACTATATTCGTATAGTAGGTCTACTATAAAACATGCAATCCCCAACGCCATCAAACACCAAAACGCCACCAACAACAACGTCATTGCCAACCCTAAACAACCCCAAACAACCCAAAACAACCCCAAACCTTAATTCCACTGAATCTGTATTTGTATCTGTATCTGAATCTGAATCGCATTTTGTGAATACGTATGCAGAATCTAATTGCATAACCGCACTGATTGATGGAGTTGTAGCTTTCGTTTTTTGTGTGCATCGCAATTCTGCACCATACCATACCACACCATCATCCCCCTCCACCCTACCCCAATGTATATGGCATTTAAACCCCTTATTCCAGATACCAAACTCGTCATTTATGCGCTTGTATACAATATTATCGAGTCAGGAATATAGTTTAGAGTGGGTGGGCGTCGTCGGCGGCGGGGCGGTCCTGTTTTTTATTTTGATTGTTGTTGTAATTCTTTTGATTTTCATTTGCTAAAATACCTCAGAGCAATTCAGCAACAGTAACAAGGGAAAAGTTGGAGGATGATGACAAAATACAAAACGCCGACATGGCCATCTAAATGTATTTACATATAGATACTTGGTATTTTAATTAAACATTTTACAGAGCGCACTTTGTGGCACCATTTTGTGGTCCTCGGAATGCGGATACCACCAATATCTCTATATATGCACAACATATATTTATAATATATTAGAAAATAGATAGATATTCAGATATACAGATAGATAGATATTGTGTCTCCTGGGGCGGGAATTTGTAATAAATCTGATAAATTTGTGAAATGGTTTTCAATCAATGTGGACACTGGCAACTAGTTAAAAGAGCTATTGGGAGAGATACATTTATGCAAGTACTGTGATGTGAGTAGAGTATGTATATATAATAAACGGGAAGTGTTGAATTTGAGTGAATTTATCAATAAATTTAAATTATTTTTTTTTTTTAATATAAATTTAGTTACTTGCTTAAGTAGATGGTTAAGTAAGATTGCCGAATTAGGTTACTGTCCGAAATATTTAAAATTTCAAAATATTTAGTTCAATTTTAAGTTAAACAAAATTACTTAGAAACGTGTTGAAATGGTTAAAGAAACTAATTTCAATTAAATTACTTGAACTTATTTTGACCATAAATTGCTTATTCAAGGGAACTATGATTTTTTCCAGTAAAGTGTGGAAGCTTTATGTTGTCAATTGTTGTATATGTTGTGGAAAATTAGAAATGATACATTTTCAATTGATAAATAAATTGATGTGGTTAAAAAAGTTAAAGTTCACAATTTCAAAAAACGACCAATCAAGGTCGACTACGAAATACAAGATCTACTGAAAACATACCTACTTACAGGAAAATTATAAAAAAGAATACGAGGCAGTCGATTTTACGTCGGTGATAAGAATTTGGTCTTTAGCAGACTATAACTTTGTAAATTTAACGTCGGGACTTAGGCGTGCAGTTGTTTAAAATTGCACCGAATATCTGGAGGCAAAATATCACAGATGAAGGATCAGTTCGAAATTGAGCTTAATTCTCATCACATAATATTCTTAAGCAAGAAAGGCCAAGGGTACGTCAACCAACAAAACTGTCAAATTTGTGTAGATTTAAAACCACATGAGATTCAAGAATACTCAATGCATCCTGAGAAAGTATATCTTTTATGTACATGTCATATTTCTCTGAGTATGAATTTATTTATGAGAGCTAAAGGCCAAAAATTACCACCTTCTTTAGACTTAAATTACATAATATGAAAGGGAAACCAACCATAAGCAGTTCCACCAGGAGGACGGTAGATACAACAAATCGTATCTCACATTTATCTTTGCATGAGTGGTTCGAAGAAAAGACATGGTCTGGCCAGGTCATTTCACGTTGATGCGATGTAAAATTTCCACCCAAATCGTGCGATTTGACCCTATTAGAATTTGTCTTGTACGGTTTCCTGAACTCTTAGGTCTATTAAAAAATAAACCAAAAACTACACCAGCCAAAAGTGATACAAATTTGGACATTTTGGACACGTCCCACCCCACACACATTATGATATCTTTAGGGCTTTCAAACGAGTACAAATATCGGTGACACCTCATCCACATTCTTAATGAAAGACCCTACATCAATTAGTTAATCTCACGACATATTTATTTTGAAGAATTAAACACATGAGTTTCAAATAAATGTAAAATTAGATTGCAAATAATCACAGTTTGTATCAAAAATCATTTAATGTTTGTGTGGTGCTACGTGGTGTATACGTACTTTTTTTTGTATAGAAATTGATTCATATCTCAGTCAAGTTTAACAGGATTTGCAGCAATTGAAACTAATATGTAGTTAAGTTTTAGGTTTAATTATTAGCCTCAAGTAGTCTCTTCCTCCATCCCATTCCCTATTCCCCTTTTTATTATCCTCTAAGGGCTATTTCTGAAGCCGTACTTCTCATAAAGTGTAAAATTCACAGATTTAACAAATAATAATATAGTTAATAAAATAGTAGTACCCGTGGCCTGATGGTTAGTGCGTTGGACTGTCATGCCAGAGGTTCGATCCCTGCCTATGCCATCTAAAGTTTTTTTCACGGGTACTGCCTCTTGCGAGGAATTGACAAATTCTCCAAGAGTAATTCTTGTCATGAAAAGTGCTTTCTCAAATTTGCCGTTCGGATTCCGCTTAAAACTGTAGGTCCCTTCCATCCCTGACAACAGTACTCGCACACAGGAATGGTTGAGAGTTGTAAGTCACTAGGCCCTAGTTCTCAACGGACTGTTGCGCCACCCAATTTATTTATTTAATAGAATAGTTAAGTACGTTTGTACATTTGTATCTACGAGTATTTGTATATTTTTTAAATAAATTGAAAACTTGTGTTGACAAAAATTTCATTTGAAAAAGAATGAAATGGAATATATTGTATACAATTGTAGATGAGTCTTAAATAATGTATACATCTATGCCAGACTCTCAACTTCAATGTCAAAAAAACATCTCATCTCATTCGAATAACTAAGGCCACTACCAACATCAACACGAATGACAACGCCTCATATTACAATCATATTTAAACCGATCCCAACTGACAATGAAAACCCAAACAAGGCCTCTGACTTACGCAAATGCATGGGATAATAACAGCGACGACGAAGACGTGTTTGTGGTGTGGTGGCACCATTATAATCTTATTCCTCCCGGGGGGGCGACTCAACACTGATGCTCTCTGTGTAGTTGACGTCTTATGTTCGCATATGAAAAATGAAAGTTTCTTCAATTCCCATGCCCTCCATATTTTCATTCAATTCCATCAGAGTACACAGCACATAAGACCATTCCAACAACAACAACAACAACAGAAAACTACAGCATCAGAGTTTGGTGTAAAATTACAAACGAGTAATAAAAATAAGAAGAAGTAGCTTTAAAAAAAAAAGAAAACTACTGGTCAGCATCCCAAAACTCTACTAAACGAACTATAAGCTTGGTTAAATTGTTTCAGATGGTTGGGTTTGTTTAAAAAAAAAAACAAACAAAATTGAAAACCCAATGCAAGCTAGCTTCCAGTTAGTAGTACCACAATCCAATCAAAGTTACATACACCCCAGTAGTATAACAACTGAACTGACGAAAAAATAAGGTGTGCCGCGCCGCCATCACCACTGCCACCGTCCGTCGCCGTAGTTGCTACCATTTCCGTCCACTTTCTGCAGTCAATATAAAATGCTCTGTTGTTGGCTTAAGCTTGCAGGTAGGTAGATAGGTGGGTTAACTCCCTGGAACTAACTCTCTTAAACTGTTCAATGTAAACAACCACACATCAAAGCACAGTTTGATTTGTAAGCCTTTATTTTGTTTTTCTTTTTGGTTGCTGTAGGTACAGGACAGGCGCTAAATAAGTTTATTTCTTTGCTTATATGCAATGGTTTTTATTTAATTGAAAATTGTGTTCTGTTTTTATTTTTTCTTTTATATTTTTAAGTAAAAACATCAGCAGAGGGAATATACAAAAAATAATCGAAACAAAAGTTCAATTGAAAGTGAAACAGCGGGCTCAGACTTAGATATCATACCGCATATTCAGAAACTACTTCTTGATTTTTATACTCGTATACAAAACAGTCAGTGGCGGTGTTACCGGTTTGTATTTTGTTTTGGTCATGTTACATAATCAAAAAACGAAATGAATTCCAATCAAATTGAATAAAAAATCAATAAAAATACGCAGGCAGTCAGCTTTATCGGCTTAATGTTACCTGTCTCTCTGATGAGTGAGACCGTATGTAGATCTTGATATACGATACAGCCCGAAGATGAGCTCTTCAAAAAAAAAAAAAAACATACAAAAACTCGTTATCTTGGTTTACTAACCCAGAAATATGTGATACCATACGATGCCATACCGCCATACCTACACACCGCACCGCCGCGCCACCTTGTGTCATGCCAATTTTTACATTTTTTCGAATGACGTAACAATTTGTTGAAATTTACACATCTATTATCGGATTGATTTTAACCCAAAATTTCATTAATATACCGACCGGTAGGTAGTTTGTAGGTAAGGTAGTTAAAATAGTAGTTGTTATGCAACAAAGTTGTTGTCAACAATGTTGTTATCGTGTTATTTAATGTTATTTAATAAAATTTGCCGGTTTTGTTTCCACACACATCTCGCATCATCACCATTTGACCTTTTCTCGTGGAAAGAATTTCAATTCACGCGGAAAACACGTAAAAGTTGAAGTTGTTTACCTTTAAAAAAAAGAGAAGAAATGTGTGTGTTTCTGACGCGGAGAGCGACGCGACTATTGACATTCTTGCTTGATTTATGGGGAGATTTATCTTAATTTCTGTCAAGTGAATGTCACTTCTTTTTTTTTTAATTCCATCAAAAATGTACATAAAGCTATTTATGTGTTGTTAGCATTTAAAATTAATAATTAAACCAATATTCAATGCATTATGACCATAATTATGTTGCATATTTTGTCAGTTGAGTTGATGATTTTGAATAAAACATGATTTAATTAGTTGATATTTCAATTGAAATATATAACTCTACAAAAAAAAAAAAACAAACAGAGAAATAAATAATAAAAATACACAAAAAACAACAACTGTCAAATAGAGAGTGGAGAAAAAACGAAAAAAAATGTTTAACAACTGGTATGCATCATTTATTTGACAGCAGGACATGTGATTCTCAGTTTTTGTGTTTCCTTTTTTGCAATGTCCATTATATTTCAATTTAAATATTAATTAATGGCACATTTTTGATACTAGACAGTTCTTTATTTTTATTTATTAAAATTTTGTTTGTTTTGTTTTAATTTTATTTTTATTCATTTTTATGAGTTTTTGTTTGATATAAATAATTGTAATCAACAACACACGTCGTCGTCGAGAATAGCATACATATGAAAATGTATTTAAAAATTAAATATCAATTTGATTGTATATTATTCATATTAGTCTTACTTTTCAATTTAGAAATTTTATAATTTTATTTGCAATTTGAGAGTTAAACTGAAACAAAATCAAACAAAAATTACCCTTTTTGATTTTAGGTGTGTTACCTGCCTTTACATTTGAAATAAAAACGCCAAGCATTTAAAAATATTTCCCCTCTTTGTAAATCAAAAAGGTAAAGATATTGGCACATCAACTAAACATATACATGTGTACATAAACTGTTTACCTAACGTACCTTGTGTCAGTGCAATGGTGTTTCTTATATGCATTTCCCTATTGACACTATATTTATAGTTGTTGCAGATATAGACGTTTAGTAAAGATAAAAATAGAAATAAATGGTCGTTGACGTTTAGCATTTTACATAAATTATTGTAAGATTGCTATCTATGTGTTTAACAAAAGTGAAAAGAAGAAATATACAAAAAAAAAAATATATAATATGATAATTCATCGGACGGGGAACTTCTGAAGTATAAGAGGGAAAATGAATGGTTTGAGGAAATCACAGTGTTTGTTAACATTATGAATACGTTATTGCAATAAATCACAGGTTATAAACTTTTATTTATACATATTCTTTTTCAACTTCAAACTAAAGTAAAAAGTAATTGAAACAGTTTTAAAAAAATGGCGCCCAACATCTGGGCTTTTTAAGTTGGTTTAAAATTAATTATGTACACATCGAATCGTCCCATTAAGTCCCATGAGAATAACATTCATAATTTCAAATGAATTTAGCTTCCAATTTTGTGTACACGAATCAATCAAATTAAATGGCGCCCAATGCGGTACTTTAAAAGATGGTTTGAAATTAAATATTTGCTGGATTTATACTTGTATTTATATTTCACTTAGTATTTCCAATACATATTCAATCCGAACGGCTAAATTAAGAAAGCACTTTTCATGACAAGAATTACTCATGTAGGATTTGTAAATTCCTCGCAAGAGGCAGTACACGTGAAACAAATACAAGTACAAAGAATTAATCCTTCCTCAAAACCAATAAAATGATTCATTTGAAGTTATGTCTCCTATGTCATCTCCCATACATGCATTTGCAGCCAATTGATATGAAAAATTATATATTTCACAACACTAATTTATAAATTCTTCTAAAGAATGTACATTTTGTCATAGTGTTTAAATCCACCCAAAAATGGACTCATATTGTGCGCCATTTAAAGGGCTTTGCGTTTTCGTTCATTTAAGTTAGGTATGTGGATTGGGTTTACTACTTAGCTTTATGGAAAATATCAATAAACATTATATAAGCAAGAAACTTAAATGGGGAAATCTGATGTAAACTAATTTGTGTTAACTATGCAAGATAACTTTTTTTTCCTATTTTGTTTATTTAAACTTCACATTCAACAACACTGTCACTGTTAACTTTGTAAATAAATTTAATCTCGAGCTTTTTCTGGTTTCATGTTGGGTGCCAATTTTTAATACATCTGTCAAAACCCTATAAATCGAAGTTGTTCCGACGTTATAATCTGCTTTTTCTCTTACATATTAATAAATTCTGAATGTAATTCAATACGAAGGTACTCAAAATAACCTATCTCACCATACTTTTATGTAAGTATTATAAAAAAGAAAATATTTTATTGAAAATATCGCAACAATATAACACCTACTATAGCAGCTACCTTTATCCACACAAAATGTCAATTTTCTTTTTTTCTATTTTCTTTTTTATTCAGGAAAAAAGCAATGAAAAAATTCTTCTTCAGCGCACATAAGCCTTCAAATATGGATATTTTCTACTTTTGCAGTCTTTAAATTACATATCCTTTCATTTCATTTAATTTTCTATCAATAAAAAACAAGAAGAAGAAAAGGATAAAAATTGTAGTAGAAGTATAAAAAAAAAGGAAAAAAGACCCAATTCATTGACATGTTCCACCTTTTGCATGATATTGTGTGTATTATGTGGGTATGCATATATACATGGTATCTATATGCAGAAAATTGAAGCACAGCATATCTCTGTAGCCCGATGAAGTACGAAATAAAATCCAAATTGAATTCCATCTTGATCATCATCAATATATCGTATATCGTTGTCGTATGAAATACAAGAAAACTACATACAAACGTACAGTATATAACACAGTACCAGTTGAAATACTTGTATATATATATATGTCAGTGAGTAATAGAACATGTGTTTCATCAAAAGGATATATAGATACAATTACATCTATCTTTCGATATATTAGGATAAAGATAGATATGTATATATGTATGTATTTATTTGTTTACATTTTACTTTCATTTCTGCAATAGAAATTGTGTGTAGATAGGTTATAGTATCTTTATATATACACAAAGCAAAAGAAAAGAAAAAAAGCTAAAAATGAATAAAGGAAGTACCATCATCTTTGTTTAATATAACAGATGGGCCAAAGCAATCAATTTTCAACTATGTTAATGATGACTACGATGACGACGAGAATGACTACAACGACAACGGCAACGACGACGAACGATGACGACGACGAAGATGATGATGATGAAAATGTTGAAAACGGATTTCAATGAAGCAGTATTGCTTCAATTGAAACACATTGAAGCGTACTCTCTTCTTAATATATATTATATATAAATCTATCTATCTATCTATGTAACACATACCTTTCTGTTTCATACTTCATTTCTATTTGTTGTAGCATGAAATTTAAACGAAGGAACATTACTTGTGGAGGCATTGAATAATATGTTTCTTCTGTACTCACACTTCACTTCATGTTTAGAGCTACATGCATATGTATATCTATATGAAGTGTCATGTGGGACCTATAAAATTCTTTTGAAGAAATAAAAACCTATATATGTAAGTAGTTTTATCATGCAAACAACTATTTTTATTAGATTTTGATTTATAATGCACTTTAATGCATTTGAAATGCATAGATTTATGAGAAATATCAAGAATATGCTTAAGTAGTTGATAAAGCTCAAAATTGAAATGAAATTTGATCAAAAAGAACTTTTCAGAAAGAATGTCCTTAAATGGCGCCCAACAAAGGTCTTACTTGGACGTATTTTGACCTCATATTTTACTTAAGATACTTAAATGGAACAAAATAAATGTGCTATTTGGCAAAATCTTAGTGAATCATCATCGTTCGCTATTATGTTTTACATTGAGAATAAACATTCTTTCACTCTAACGAAAGAAAACAAAATCACTAAATGGCGCCCAACAAGTTTTGTATTTGTGTTAAATGTTAACAAAAACTCAGTCAACCGATAAATCCTTAAAAAAAAAACACCAAACAAATGTTAAATTGTCTGAAATGTTGATAAGAACTTAGTGAATTTAGAAATCTTTAAATGGCGCCCAACGAATATTGTACTCCTATAAATAGTTATGGTTGGCAAAACTAAGTTAAACTGTGAGATTTTCAAAAAACTACCCAACAAATATTGTACTTGTGACAATGAGTCTTTTTCAAATTTAATGTGTTATCATTTAAAAAAAAGAAAACATTTTCTTAAATGGCGCCCAACAAATGTACTATTCAGAAAGTTCGCCAATTCTCTTAAATTTAACCAATCAATTCAATGACCTTCTACTTTCTTGGCTACTTATAATAATCCAATATTAGTTTCTTATGAGTCATTAATCAACTATGTAATGCGCATTAAATTAAACAAGTTTAGTTTAAAGTCACAAAAGTCACACATTGCAATTATAATAAAGTTGAATCAACGAATATAATTTTCTCAACCGGAAGTTCCATTTGCACTTTAAATAACCTGTTTCCCTGACAAAAAGAAATTAATAATAATTCTTAACATTTTGCAAAAATAGAATTAATTAACATTTTGTGTATTATTTTAAAATTCAAATTAACATGTGATCTAAAGTGTATACGAGTAATAAATATGTAGTATCTCCATATCTCCATTTTTAGAACACTTTTCTAGGTAATAGTGTGAGTTGTTTTTGTTTTTCTTTTTTTACTATGTTTGGCTTATGTCACATTAATTTAAATTACTCTATGCAGTTTGAACTAGTTAAAAAAGTTCAATGTATGTTAAAAATTAAAAAAAAGGTAAACTTGTTTGAATATTCATTTGAAACTTAAATGAGATAAAAGAACAAAAAGAGGTTCTATGAGATTTAGTTCAACAACTTTTACTTTATAAATAATTTTCATAGATGAATTTAGCTTTATAGGGTAAATAAAATGTTAATAATTTGAAGGAATCTAAGAATATACCTATACTAAGTTTAAATTTTTGTTGATAATTTAATAAATTTGTTTTTCTATGAAGGAAGTTTATTTTAACAAACAAAAAAAAACTAGATTATGTTTGGTGTATTTATAAACTGAAAATGTCATCTTGTCATCGTTGTCACTTTAAATTGAAAAGGTTAAAATTACGCTGACAAATATGGGCAGTTAAAACAATTTTTTACTTTAAAAAATGATTGAAATAGATTATGAAACAAGTTTAATACTGCACAAGGTCAGATTTCATGTTAAATTTTCATTTATTCTAAATTATATTAAATGGCGCCCAATGCGAGATTATTTCGAAAGATTACCTTTGCATTTGTTTCATTAGATTAAAAATAATTTTCTGCTTTGTATGTATGTATGTATGTATGTTACAAAGAAACTCAAAATTTCAATGAATCGATTTTTATAAAATTTCGAATGTTTCAAATAAAACTACTTTTTTATGTATGAAATGAAATTAAAAAGATTTAAGATTATAAAATGTCATTCATTCTTACTTATTTTCATTCCAAAAATGAATAGTGTGAAGAAATTGCATATCAGAACTAAAAAGTCAGTTCTTACGTTTCACCTAAATGGCGCCCAATGTGGGTAAAATAAATTTAAAAGTAGCAAAAAGAACAAGAGAAGTGTTTTTGAATATATTTTTCACTAGTTAAGAATTTATGAAGTTGTGAATCCTATTTTAACTTTTGATTTTTTGTTGAAATAAATCAATTTAAGATAAATGGCGCCCAACGTTTGAGTAAACATAAGTTAAGTGAACACAAGAAACATCCTTCAACTACTTTCATGCTACTTACAATCAAGTAAAAGAAAGCTAAAATACTTAAATGTTTATTAACCTATGATCTTTTTAAAAAAAATGGCGCCCAACTTGAAGATAAACATTGGCATATATTAAAGATTTAATATTTTTTGATCATGAATGGTATTTTTGAAGTGTGAATGATACTCTTAACATATCAAAAGGAAAAAAAAAATAATTTTTCATAAAGATACTAGTCATTTAACATTTATGCTACTTCAATTCTAATAAAGAAAAACTGCCAACACACTTTTAATAAAAAACAACTACAGCAACAAATATAACTGAAAAATCTGCAATGTTGAATAAGGATGAACATTTTGCATGCATTGAGTTAATTTTTGTTTCTTGTGCACTTTTGAACATTTTTTATATTTTTATTTATTCTTATTTTATACAGTATCAAAAGGATATATTTTTGTTGTTGTGTTCACTCTTAATAATAATGTTGAATACATAAAAATCTGTGTGTGTGTGTAATATTTCACGCACAAAAAAATACCATGAAATAAACAAAAAAAAAATAACTGAGAGATAAAATAAAGTGAAAATGTTGTTACACGCCTTAGTGCTCATTGCATTTCAATTAAAAGCGAAAGTAATTACTGTTCACGCCATATATTTTTGCACACAGAGAAAAAAAAGAAATAATAAAAGTACACATCTACAACACCCAACATAACATTATAGAGAATTTTCTGATAACTGTATAATGTTTTTATATAAAACCTGAGGTTGAAAATCGTTGGATGCGTTTTTTTTTTTTGTTTGTGAACTTATTTTAAGCTTACTGTGTCTGATAATGGATTCTTAGAAAATTTTAAGTGTTTTAATTGAATATAAAAAAGTATATTATTTATTATGACTTATGACATTGACAGATCTATAAATATTATAAAACTCTAAAAACTTAATTTTCGCCATAAAATGAGATTATTGTATGTGATATGGAAAAGTGGTGCGTCATGCGTCACTGGAAAAGAACGTAACAGGGATTAAGAACGATGCAATAAGTTGACATTTGTAAAACTAACTCAAAACACTTATTGCACTTTTTTGAAACATAATGACACATTTATATATGACATGTTACTCATTAAATGTTATCTGTCACTTTTCCTTTGACGCATCTTTAGTATCTATTTTTAATTGGTTTATTCTCCAATTTTGTTTGTATGAAATCAAAACAAAATGGCCGCTCAATTGCTTTCAAACGTCAGTATTGACATATACCATATTTATCCGTCACTTTTGACACATTTGATCAAATTTCGTTCGTTAAGTTTTTGCGACAATTTTATTTGTTTGTTAAAGTAACTACCATCGACAAAATTGTCAACTTTATTTTAGTTTTTCTCATTTTTATTTATGGTTATATCTTTTGCACTGTGCGTTACAAAATTTTCTTCTCTTCATGTAATTACCATTTTCATGAATTAAGGAAATGAGTTTTACATACAGAGTAAGTTTTCAAAAAATCTGTTTTGTAATGATTTTTTAAACCAAAGAAAAAAGAAAAAGAAGCTCAACAACACTTTACAGGTTTAACTTTGATGCGATGTAAAAATAATAATTTTAACTCATGTGGAATGCCACAGTCAAGTTCATTAATGTTGTATAATAACAAACAATACAAATAATTATAATTTTATATATGTATTTTGTAATTGTTGTTGTTTTTTAAGTTTAAAACATCATAAATATTTTTTGAATAATGTTGTTCGTTTGTTGTTGCATGAGTTAAGTGTGGTTAGCGTTTTTGTTAGCAATCATCAAATTAGTGTGAATGAAGCTTAACAAACAGAAATCATTGAACTTGCTTCATTTGTGATCGTGGCGTATACAAACGCCTCATAATACAAAAAGTATATTGAACTATTGTGGATATGCGGTGTGGCATAAAAGATACAAGATTATTTAGATCAAGCTGTATCAGATGTTTCTTTTTTTTTTAACTTTTATCTTTAACTACTCGTATAAAAACCGATCGAGCGATTCATGAAAAGTAAAAGTGATGCTTCTCAACTTGAATGATTATGGAAGAGTGATGGGTAGGGAGGAGGAGGTAGACGAAAAAGAGGGATAGAGTCTTGAGTCGAGTATAAGCATCTTAATGCACGATGCAAGATGATGATGGGCTTTCTTTTTTTTGTTTTGGTTTGGTTTGGTTTTTGATGTTTTGATGTTTTTTTTTTTGAGTTTTGTTTATGATGTTGCTGAAGGTTTTGTGTTGAAATTTTATTTGGCTTGTGCTGAAACTTAAACTGAAGGTTTATCGATAAATCACGACTTATGTAATCGACGACAACTTAAAAAAAAAGAGAGATGTTAAGAAAAGATACATACATAGTCATACACGATGTATGTACATACATACATGAATTTCAAATCTTCGTTTTTATTTTTCTGCTGAGAGATAGATTGTAATGTTGATGATGAAGATTAACAAAAAGCTTGAAGATCTTCACAAAACCCACAACATACTCTCGTCGTATATATTTAGAGTTAATCCCTATTTTAATCACGACTTTTGTCGGTATTCTGTTTGTGTTTTTATTTTATGCAAGAGATACTTTTGATGTTTTTGGTGAAAGAGGAATAATATAAGGAATATTATTATGGTGACAGTGATGAATTATAAATAAGTATTTCAGGAAATTGACTGTAATAAGAGCATTTTTCAAATGCGGCTATAAAAGACCTTTTGTGGGCGTTTGCACGTGCAGTGCATTGCATTTCTACCTTTCACTTGAGATACATTATTTGTTTTTTAAATTAGATTGTTGTGTGATTTGAAATAATTTTAGTTATATAAGTAACTACATATTATAAATCAGTACGTGCGCAGACAGAAATAAAAAGAATGTGGCTGATTGGGATCAGATTGTTTTTAATGCCTACATTACCGAATGTGACTTTTTAAGATTGATAAAAATTGCTAATAGGTGACATTTTTGTTTGTAGATATATTTAAGGATACTTGATATTGAAATAATGTATGTTTAAATCACTACTGTTGAAGTTAGAATGTAAATTACTGCCGTATGAATATTATGACACTTCAAATAACACCTGAGTTTGACAGGTTTCAAACACCAGGACTGCCAATTTGAAACATACTATTTATGTACTAAATAGTAAACAAAAACCATACATTAAAGAACTCATAATCAAATAATGATTTTGAAAAAGAATATTAAAAACTCGTTTTTACTAGAACTTATTTTCGAAACACGAATAACCTTTCAGAAATGTCTGATGTTAGCGGAGCTCAAGCTCTATATGAGTGATTATAGTTTTAAAAATCCAAAACCTTTTTAAATTCACATTTATCAAAAAGATAATATCTCTAACTATTTTGATTTAAATACAATTGTTGTTTAAGTTTAAAAACAAGATTTTGTAGGCTAAGGATGGAAACACAAAATACAATTCGGGATTATAAGAAGGATCAATCAAGATTGCTAAACTAATAAAAGGAGTTCCTTCGAAAAGAAGATGAATGGGAAAAAGTATTGGTTAATTTTGTTCAGAAGGTTGAGAAGAAGTTATGTAGTTTATTAAATATCACTTATTCTTTACTCTTTACTTTAATTTGTTTTTAAAGGGCTCGAGAAATAAAGAATTGAGGACAGACTATCTGGAAAAAGATTCTTAAATGAATTTAAGAAAATTTTTTGTTTAGAAAAAGAAGAAGAGAAAGAAGAAGAAAAACATGATGGGAGAAGAGAAAGAAGAAAAAGAAGGTAACGAAGATGAAATTGGCAATGATGACTAATGAAGAAAAAGAAGAAGTAAAAGAACCAGAAGAAGAAGATGATAATGATGATGATGAAGAAGAAGAAGAAGAAGAAGAGGAAGAAGAAGTAGAAGAAGGAGAAGAGAAAGAAGAAAAAGAAGGTAATGAAGGTAAGGAAGGTACGGAAGGTATAGAAGGTATAGAAGGTAAAGAAGGTAAATAAGGTAAAGAAGGCAAAGAAGAAGAAAATGACAGTGATGATGATGAAGAAAAAGAAGAAAAAGGCAAACGAAGAAGAAGAAGATGATAATGATGATAATGATGAAGAATAAAAAGAAGAGGAATACGAAGAAGAAGAACAAGAAGAAGATGATAATGATAATGATGATTATGAAGAAAAGAAGATGATAATGAGAATGATGATGATGAAGAAGAGAAGAAGAATAAGAAGAAGAAGAAGAAGACGAAGAAGAAGAAGAAGAAGAAGAAGAAGAAGATGATGATGATGATGATGATGATGATGATGATGATGATGAAGAAGAAGAAGAAAAAGAAGAAGAAGAAGAAGAAGAAGAGAAAGAGGAAGAAGAAGAAGAAGAAGAAGAAGAATAAGAAGAAGAAGAAGAAGAAGAAGAAGGAAAAGAAGTAGAAAAAATGTCAAAACTGTTTTGAAAATGTTCAAATACTTGAAAAAAAAATATATTTGAAGACACTAAGCTAAAAAAATTCAGCAGAATTATAGTTATCAAGACTTCTTGCATTCTGACCGAAAATTAAAGATAAGTAGTGTTCTTATTGGTTACTCGTTGAGTTAAAAATTTAATAATTTAAGAAATAATTAAAGTACAATTTGCATGATTACATTCCTAATGACGTCTTGATCTTGGCGTATAACATGTAGTTCTAAATTTTGTTACTTATGATGTTTCAGCATTGAAACCTTGTGTCTACTTATATGATTTAAATTATTTCCTTAATTTTTGAAAAATATTGAAAACAAAATATTGCAAATAGTGACGAATTATAATAGTAAAACAACATTTTTCACCTTGTTTGCTGATAAATGTTATAAATGCCAGCCAAACAATTTTGAAATGTCTTGAATATAATTTAAAACCACCCCTGAAGCAATTGTACACAACTTGTTGAACATGAGACATTATTTTCTTTCAATATCTGAACTATATAACACTTGATCATGATCATCGAATGGTCGTCGCAGTAAAATTGAGAATGTGCGTTACTTAAAACTTAAACGTACTTAATAGTTGCTACGGGGGTTTTTAATATATACATGTTTTTTTTATAGATCATTTCCAGTTTTAAATTTCAGGTTTTCATAAATTGGTATAAAAATAATAAGTTTGCCAATGTCACCACATTTTACCAGGATATATTATATGTATGTATAGTATTAAACCGGCAAATTATTTATATGGGGTAACATTTGTTTTAAAAATTCCATAACTTTATTACTTCATCTTCATAAAAAGTTACAAATCTTATTGATGTTTTGGTTTTCGTATTTGAAGGACAAATTGTTGACAATTTTATGATTGAAACTAGTTCAGATGACGAGATAACTCATTAAGGTTAAAATTTATGCACTCCATAAATAACTTAATATTCATAAAAACATTGCAAATCAATTTAAATGCAAAATTTAGGTTTTATGGAAAGCTACAAAATGTTTTATTTGATTTGATAATATTTTTAGGAAAATTTTACTAAAAATTAAATGGTAAGTGCTTACAATTGTATTACTTAGACATTTTTTTAATGTTAAGCAATTTTGTAGCTATTCCAACATTTTAATCCATTGATAGTAAAGCGTTTTATTAAAAACTGTGCATTTGAACACGTCTAAAAAGTGATAGTTCAGGAACAGGAAGACAGAGCAAACAAACCTATGTATATCTAGGGAACGGATCTATTATTTTGAAATGTCAGAAACTAATAAAAATCTTCTTAGCTTAGTAACTAACTTAAATAGTCTGAAAAAGATACTATATATTTTAAAATGGTGTGCCATTAAGTTGTATGTTGTCAGAAATCGAAATGTAAAACAGTAAGTTACAGAAGATTAAAACCCTACTCGTAATATACAAAATTTGACTTCAGTCACGTGGACATAATTTTGTAATAACCTTGATGTGTATCAAAATTTATTTTCTAAACATTCCATCATTAAATTTCTTCATTGAAACAATCTTTGTTTGTTGTTTTAATAAATACGTTCATGAAACTTTAAGGAAAACTTGAAACTTCTATCATGTCGGACGCTTATAGGAAAGTAAACATCATAATTGGTCCATCAACCTGCTATCAATATACAAATTCCATTATAGAGATTTCACAATCACTTTCTATACAAAAATAACTTGCAAAATGCGTTCAGATACAAAACACGTCCTCGAAAGCAACAACAACAAAAAAGATACAAATATGTTGTGCTTGCAAAAGTATAATAATAATAATAGGTACACGTATAGATACATTAAATCGATATATGTATATTATTATTTTATTTTAGACATTGGTACAGACACATAATTTGCATATTTATTTTTTTACGCAAGAAATTTGCCATTTTTAATATAGTTAGAGGCATACGTGTATAATTTGAGATACAATATCTCAACTGCATAGAAAAATGTACGTTTAAAAGAATTTTTTTCTACAATTTCATTGGAAAATTTATTTATAAACATAATTTTTTTCTTTTTAATTTAAACTAAACTATTGAGAACAATTTTTTAGTAAAATTAAAAAGAAATTATTATATAAAATGTTGAAATTTTTGGCATTTGCATTTTTGCGGAATACAAAATTAAGAACAAACAATTAAAAATTATCCAATAAAAAGGTATATAGAAAAATGTTAAGTTAATTAAAAATTCCAAATTTTTTAACAGTTTCTCAGTATGACAAATTTTCACTGAAATTTTTATTAAATTTGCACACGTAAGCAAAAGCAGTAATTTTTTCTTTGGTCCTTCGAATATCAGAAGTTTTGGAAAGACTGCAAATATCCTCATTTATTCACTCCAAAATTATTTGTATTAAATTTTATGAATTTCCATTTTTTTAAAACTGGATTTTAAATTTAATTTCGAGTGAATAAAATGAAACTTAGAAGACTTTTGTGAACAACCAATGAACCAAGAAATCAACGAGAACACATTCCCAAAATTTAGGCATCCATTTTGAAATAACACAAATTGTTGTAAGAATTTCTAAAAACTTCTATGCGACCTCGAATTTTGTGCGCAATCAATTTTTTAAAGTTTTCCAATTATCCTCGATATGAAATTTGCATTAGTTCGATTATTTGGAAAAAAATAATAATATATGAGCAAATCCGTTTTATTTCTAAAAATCCATTCATTTTTCGTATAAGAAGAACTAAGAACTTTTACACTAAATTGATGTAATAATTCTTTAAATAGACGAACAGTTTATTAAAATTATGAACAACACAAAATTTGTAAGTTGATTTAATAGAATTTTCTAGATAGTTTCAGGTTATTCCAATTAAATTCAAGACCTGAGTCAAAATAACACTATCACCAATTTTTTCCAGACAGTTCGAGACAATTCACTGTGATTGTTTTCCTTTTTCTTGTTCACATTTATTTAGTTTTAGTTTGTATTTTATTAAACAATCACTTGATAAAATATCCAGTTTTATAGAGAAGGTAATAATTCCTGTTCAAGGATAATCCCATAAATGTTTGTGTGTTTAAAACGTTGATGATGTGATGACACTTTTGAATTTTGTTTTATTTTAGATACATACCGGCTCCAAAGAGGGCAACAAAAACAATCATACACTTATTCATTTTTAAAATTTATAAAAAATATATAAATTTATTTATTTCAAGAAAAAAAAAGAGACAAATTAAAAATAAAAGGCTCTTTCGACTACAAAACGCTTAAACCGACTGTGTGTGGTTGGAGGTCTTACATTCGCTTTTTATACCAGGCCAAGAGGTGTAAAACTGTGTTATGTGCCTCAAAAATTTTGCCGTTTTATTTTCAGGCTTGTTTTTTGTTTTTGTTTTTGTAGTTATTGTATATTTTCCTACTTCTTGAATTTTGTGGCGGGGGTAGATAGCTATAGAGGCTATGGTGCTGCTGGTGATGACGATGACGACGACGACAAAGACCACTATTTTTATAAAAATGTTGGTAGTTGGTTTGGTACGTGTTCAGTAATTTTTGTTTTCTTTCTTTTTCTGTCTGTGTTTTAACGTCGTCGTCGTGGTGTGGTACGACGACGACGAAAAGTATCTTTCAGATACATTCGAGTAGTATAGATACCTACACCTCTCTCTTTGTGTGCCATGCATTTCATATTCCTCATTATATTCTTTAAGCCTAAGTTAAAGTTGATTACAATGATGGTTTGGTTTTGGACTTTATTGCTTATAGTCTAAGTACACTCTGAAGCCTGAACTAATGTGTTTTTTTTGTTACTTTCTTTCATTTCATTTAATTTCCAACAGAAAGATATTTGTAATATTATTGATATTTTTAACTGTTTAAAATCAAGTCACAGATACAATGCATAAAGGTGGAAAGATACTTTTTGGTTTTGCATCTTATTAGTGTTAAGTTTTAAAAAATTTGGCCATGCTTAGGTCATAAATGTGCATTGAGTTTGATCGACCTGACTAACAATCAACAGGTACTCGTAGATGTGGCATTATAGGCACCTAGTCTTGTATTCTCATACACATCATCTGCACAAGGGCGGATCCAAAAATGTAGTGAAAGGGGGAGATCATAAAATTGAGTTTTTTTTACATACGAGTGCTTGAAAATTTTATTCAATGCCTTCTGAAGAATTCAAAAATAATTGTTTATGTTTTTCAAGGGATCTGTGAATACTTTTTTAATGATTAAAGACAGTAGTAGCTTTTAGAAAAGAGGTGGGGATATGATTCGAAAAGAGATACCGATGAGGATTGGTTTTGAATGTCTACAGCTTGCAATGAGTTAGATATATAGAGCCAGGTAAAGCTTTACACATTCATGTAGTTGACTAAAACCGAATCTCTGTTCTTCACGATCCGTCCGAAATTGTAGAGGTAAACTGATGAAGAGCATTCCTAGAAGTATGGGTTTAGGTAGAATTGTTTGAGTTGAGTATCGCAAGTGGCTATTTCCCAAGCAATTAGAATTTTTTGTTATTAAAATTAAATTAGATCAGAAGAAGATCTTAAATCCACTTCTTGGATTGGCGGAGAAACCTTTAACACTTAGCAGCAATCTTGACAATTTAAGATATGTGATCATTTCACAAGAGCTCGTTTTTACACGTTAACTGATGAGTCCAGGTGAGACGAAGTGCAGACATACCAATTTTCGATTGACTTTCAGGCCGTAAGACTATTACAAATATGTAAAAATAGACGGTACTGTCATCAGCGAAACAATATCGGAGAAAAAGTTATTTAAAGAAATATATGGAAGAGTGTAGGAGACAAAATGGAGCCTTGGGGCACACCAGTTTTTATTTTGTGGATATTAAATTTGAGACCATTCAATGCTTCTTATATTGAATGGTCCGAAAACTAATTTCTAACCCAACAAAGAATAGATTTGTGGAAAGCAAGGAAGTACATATATGAAATTGTACGATATTTAAAAGCAGTTTCGCTTATTTAACGACCTGACCGACCTTATTTTGGAAAAAAACGGCCCAATGAAGCCGGCAGCTTATAAATTGCACCAAACAGCCACTCTTTGTAGGTGTATTGGTTTTCGACAGTCACTTCTGGAATTTTGCTTATTTACGAATTACGAACCTTCAGAGATGAAAATGTGCCTTCGATTTTTTTCGAAAATTGATCATCCACTGTTGCCCTTTCTTGCTACAATTCTGACCATTGATGGCATTGGTGACGAAGGCTATAGTTATTGAGTCAATTGAATCTTCTAAGCGTGTAACTACAAGTCTTTATACAATTGTTGGGCACGACGACGAGTTAAGGTGGAATGCTCTTGAGCCACACTATCGGGAACATCAGCAATACTTTATGCAGTATGAGCTGTACGAGCATGCTAGTGTTTTGAAATCACCTACAGACTAGATTTGCTCAAATTTTTCCACGATTTTTCCGATTATACGAATATTTGGACGATTAAAGTGACCAAAAAAATAACGAAGTTCGTGATATGCATTTTGATTTGAACGCCCTTTTTCATAATAAGCCTGAATAACTTTAACGCGTTGCTCGTTTGTGTATCTTTCCATGATTCAAATTGAATCAGGCTAAAATTGATAAAAATGTCAAATTAAAGGCAGAAAGAAACTCGACGTTTAGGTGTGGTTCATATTCCACATCGGCCTTTAAAATTTAACCACCTTTTTTTTTTTTTTTTATAAACCAGCTTTATTGAAGATATTCACTACTTTTACTGTCTATATCCAAAGCTTTTTCGATGGTGTTGATGCATTCAAGTATTGTTATTCGTCATCCATATACTTTAAAAATTTCTTTAAAACTCTGAGGCGATATTGAAATTTTAAATTTTGAATAACTCCCCGGGCCAGGGGTTGTAGTTTTAAAGTCATATTGTGGGTAAGAAATACTAATTCAATAGATTTCAGGTTTGTTTATAGGTCTTTGTAATGTGCCGAACAATTATCTATTAAGTAAAATTTGTCTTCCTTTTTGTAAAAATTGTCGATCTAACTTTAAAATTCATTCATCAAAAGTTATCCGATCATCCACACTTGGAATTTGCTTTGCAATTAACAGGTTACCACTTAACACCCCAAAAACAACAAAGTGATTTACTTCTACTTGTTAAACAGGATTTTAAGGTTTTTCAGATCCATCCATGTTTTTAGCCGATATTAATGTGATCCTTTGGTTACTGTGTTTGCTACCGTGACATTTTTCATTTTTAAATGTCAAAGTATGGTCTGGCAAGCATTTGAAAAACAATCCGGTTTCGTCTGTATTAAAAATATTGGACTCATTGTACTTTTTTAAGAAATTTGGCAAAATGTCTTTCTTCTATTTATCGTAATCCTGATCAGACACCTGATCTTATGGCATACCCCATGTCTGAAGACAAGTTTACGAAAACAAATTTTCACTTGGAAATTTTTGTACGGGTACCTTTGCTTCCAATAATCAAGCCTACTTGTGCTTGCTTTAAGATCTGATAAATTTAGTCGTACTGAACTTCTATATTAAGGACTGCCCTGATGCCTTGCTGCTGTAAACCAATCAATTAAAGCCGTATCAACACTTTCAAAAACAGGTTTATTAATTATTTGTGTGGAACTCCATATTTCAAGACAACGTCTTTTCTTCTGGAACCACTTTTTATTTAAATCACGAGCTGGAATTTCTCTTTGATTGTTAAAGTTTTAAGAACACTCTTTAATTTTGAATATCTAGAATCTGCTACAAAAAAAAAATAATAATATTAAAAAAAGAGGCGAGGATGCGACCCACACTGATAACTTCCTATTCCGTCTGTCGATTTGTCTTGCTTAAAAGGTTTGTAGGTTTTCGTGTTTTGTTAAAAAAGTTGTCGGTTGAATTATTCTAAAATATTTAAAAATTACCAACAATATTTTACATAATGATGACATAGTTTGATTTCAAAATCTAGTTTTGTTAACGAGATTTTTAGTCAAAAATAAATTTTTACCAATTTTAGTAGCATTTATGAAAAGTTTTTATTTCTTATATCGGGTGATTTTTTTTGAGGTTAGGATTTTCATGCATTAGTATTTGACAGATCACGTGGGATTTCAGACATGGTGTCAAAGAGAAAGATGCTCAGTATGCTTTGACATTTCATCATGAATAGACTTACTAACGAGCAATGCTTGCAAATCATTGAATTTTATTACCAAAATCAGTGTTCGGTTCGAAATGTGTTTCGCGCTTTTTTATCGACAAATTTTGTTCAGCGATGAGGCTCATTTCTAATTGAATGGCTACGTAAATAAGCAAAATTGCCGTATTTGGAGTGAAGAGCAACCAGAAGCCGTTCAAGAACTGCCCATGCATCCCGAAAAATGCACTGTTTGGTGTGGTTTGTTCGCTGGTGGAATCATTGGACCGTATTTTTTCAAAGATGCTGTTGGACGCAACGTCGGTGAATGGCGATCGCTATCGTTCAATACTAACAAACTTTTTTTTTGCCAAAAATGGAAGAACTGAACTTGGTTGACATGTGGTTTCAACAAGATGGCGCTACATGCCACACAGCTCGCGATTCTATGGCCATTTTGAGGGAAAACTTCGGAGAACAATTCATCTCAAGGAATGGACCGGTAAGTTGGCCACCAACATCATGCGATTTGACGCCTTTAGAATATTTTTTGTGGGGCTACGTCAAGTCTAAAGTCTACACAAATAAGCCAGCAACTATTCCAGCTTTGGAAGACAACATTTCCGAAGAAATTCGGGCTATTCCGGCCGAAATGCTCGAAAAAGTTACCCAAAATTGGACTTTCCGAATGGACCACCTAAGACGCAGCCGCGGTCAACATTTAAATGAAATTATCTTCAAAAAGTAAATGTCATGGACCAATCTAACGTTTCAAATAAAGAATCGATGAGATTTTGCAAATTTTATGCGTTTTTTTTTTTTTTAAAGTTCTCAAGCTCTTAAAAAATCACCCATTATAAACAAATACAAATTGGATGAATGAAATTAACTTAAATTCAATATCTTCGGTTCACGAGATATAAAGAACCGAACATCAATTTTTACCAAATTTGCGTACCATTTTCTGTAGATTTTATTTTTTTATGAAAAAACTGACTGTTGCATTTTTATAAAAATATACTGAAAGTCGGAAATAATATTTTCTGTGAGATAAAATTAGTTTGAAGCCAAAATTTTTAATTTCTGAAAAGAATTTGAGTCAAAAGTAAATTTGTAACAAATTTTAGTAGGTATTTTTTTTTTTTGTAAGGTTTTTATTTTTTGTAAGTCAATTCGATTTTTCTCAAAATTTTACCGAATGTTGAAAACAATAGTTCTTATAAAACAAAATCAGTTTGAAACCATAACCTTAAAGTTTTGAAAAGATATTTGAGTGGAAAATCAATTTTACCAATTTTTAGTAATGTTTTCTTTAGGTCCTTATTTTTTGTAAATAAACTGTAAGTTCAATTTTTCTCAAAATTTTACCAGATGTCAAAAACGTTATTCTTCTTTGCACAAATTTATTTTCGAGATAAAATCATTTTTCTTTTGTAAAATATTCGAGGTGACAAATATTTTTTTTAGTTTTTTTGATTTATAAAAAAAAAACTAAATTTATTTAAAGTCGATATCTCCACTGGTTCTGGGGCAATGGACGACGAAAGAAACTTCGCGAACGTTCGGACCTGCGAACGTACGTACACACGCACTCACAGATATCTCTCTAAAAATCTTTTATTTCGACTCCAGGAACCTTGAAACGTCGAGAAATGTCAACATTACCCGTGTTTTGTTGGAAAATCTATCCCTAGCTAGTATAGTAGGATTTTACACGAATAACAAAAACAATATCCATAGTATGAATAAAACCGATAAAAGTTAGATTATAATCTTACTATGGATGTGTTTTTGACATTTCTAAGAGTCTCGAATGGATCTTATGTGATTTCGTTCTCAAATGTTGGTACGATTGATATTGCATTTGTATCTCGATGGCTGTGTTCGTTGAGTAGTTGTGTATTTGGAATCATGTGTGTTTTCCATTGGGGAAAAATCAATCTATTACTGTTGATATTATTTAGTTTTGTTAATGAAAATGGACTAACTTGGCTTATTTTGCAAGAGAAAACACTAGAAAAGATAATTAAGTTTTAATATGTTTCCACCAAAGCTTTATCTCAGTTTAGATAAGATGAATCTTTTTGGTGTTTCCACCGCACAAGAAGATTTAAAAATGTTTGACAGCACTTTCTGAAATGCAAATGGTGGTCCGATGTTTCTTATGAAGTGCAAGTGAGATAGTTTGATTCGTGTTAAACAATGAAAAACTGAATAGTTCAGCACCATATAAGAATATGCTACCTACTCCATGTGCATTTTTTTTTCTTTTTAAATTTGATTAAAACAAAACTATATTTTTTGTACACAAACATGCAAATAAACAGACCATAACGCATTATCTGTAAAACCAACTCCTCCACACAGGTTTTTCTTCACAAATTTTGACTCGACTCCGATCCCCGACCGAATCGAGGCGAATCAAGCTCATTTCAACTCGATTAAGGTATATAAAGAATTGAGGCGAGCTTCAAGCTCGCTGCCACACCACATGTTAATGTAGTAGTCTTCGGACAAACCTCCTTCTTGAAGTTTTTATTTTATGTCAAATTGTTTGGTTAAAACTTTGAAATCGACTATCACATTACACAGACGTATTTTCTTGATTTTGATAGCTTACACGATTTCATCCCTGGTCTGAATTTCGCTATTTTTTTTTTTTGAATTTTTTGATAAATTATTCTGGCAAATATTCAATTGTATCAACTTTCAAATATAAAAACCGGACTACTGCGGATCGTTTTTTTGGCAATTTCTCACTGTACTATATATGGAATACAAAAAAAAACCCACTTATTTTCAATTCGACAAATGGGACCGATTACAATAATTCCTATAGGAAGTTAATAAAGTCTCATGTCTTGCAAGAATTTACAAAAACTTAGTAAGATGTTAAAATTATTTATCTTTAAAGTTATTACACAATTTTTTGTTGTTTTCAATTTCAGAAAAACAACCAACATTTTTAACAGTATGATAAAATTACTAACAATCCTATACATAAAGGCATTATGTTTATGCAACTAAATTCTCAGAACTTTAAGGAACTTTATGGCTCAATGAGGGGTCATAACGCCCATGACCCTCGCCTTAGATACGCCATTGCATGTTATGTACCGCAAACTCGTACCGTACTAACTATTTCCAGTTATGTGATAATATTGTCGCTCCTTTTTTCTTAATAAATTTTTATTCAAACGGAATGGCATTAGTAATTATACGAGTACTCGTATAGTACGAAATTTAGACTTTTAGACCCCCAGCCAAATATTTAGATAGTTTGTAGTAGAATATTGTAAAATTGATCAGATCTTGTTTTGTCGCGGGGCTTTACGACCGACCGCGACGAGTCTACGTTATAAGCTACGAGAATGTGGTATGTTTGGAATTGCTTTCAAATGAATTTCAATCTTTGTTTAGGTTGGTTTTGGGTTTTGGCGGTGATGGTTCGTTATAGTTGGGTTAGGTGGTTGGTTGAGAGCAGGGTGTGAGGGGTGTATTGTGGGTGCAATTGCAGCAGCTAAGGAAAGTCCTATATACACAAGCTCACCTATAAGCCATATATGGAGAATGAAGGAGGTGTGTGCGCGTTGTGGTGGACGAAGAAGAAGAAAGGAAAGAAGGAGGAGGAAAAAACAAAATATCAAATATGTAAGTTTTTTTTTGACAACGGTGTTTGGAGCTCGTGCCAAAAAAGGTTTATGCAATTCCGGGGAGTTTAACGGGTTTAACCTAAAGTCGTGGGCTAAAAGTTTTATGTCGGTTGCATACATAGGTGGATATGTTTGTTTTTCTCTTTTGGGATAAAAACTTACCTACATTTAGGTTTGGAGTATGTTGTGATGATAGATATAAATTTTGGTGGATTCATCTTCTTTTAATCGTGGGGTTTTGATTTGTTTTTATATGTGGTGTGGCATTGTTAGAGTTACCTATGTATGTGGCTTTTGAGTTTAGTGTTTTTTTTTTTGTCTTGCTATTTTAAAAATAAAATAAAATTAAACCACTGGAATTCAGCTAGGGAAACTTGAGACCTGATATTTTTGTATCTTCATGTATTGTGGGAAGGTTTATAATGTTTATGAGTAAACAAAACAAAATCTATTAGATATTATTTATTAAATGCGCGGCCGCTCCCTTACAAAGGTATCTTTTGGTGTAGAAATGAGGTTTTTATAAAGATTTAGAGCTATAATAGATCTGGTGCATCATGGAATGCTTTGTATGTGATAGAGTTTTATCTGAACTAAAAGGTCGACACATTACTAAACTATAAAGCCAAAAAGAGTAGCCTATTTTTGAAATAAACTATCATAGATAAATTAAAAAAGAAAGTGTGTAAATTATTCTTCTGTATTTGAATCCGAGGTAGACTCGGCGTGGATAAACAGAATTCGTAGCAAATTAAAATTTCGAATTTTCTATTTTTATCAAATTGCATTTTTTCAAAGAATTCTTATAACGTTTTCAAGCGCTTTAGGAAACATCATATTCAGTAAAAAAAAGAAATGATATACCTAATTGAATCTTGTATGTATCACTTGACTTTTCGTTGTATGTATTTAATCAAAGATAACTTAATTTTATACTGACTCATTGGTCATGGTAAACCTTTAATTTATCGATTGCGATCATAACTTTATTTTTAACTTATGAGAAATTTTTGCTTTTCTGGTTCGATATACTTTTGAATTTTGTATTAGCAATGGTGTTCGAAATAAGTACCCTGTTTCTAGCAAAAGACTTAAGAAAAAGTCATTTAAGAATTGGACTTGTCTATAATGCATATCAATAGGTACATACAAATAATAATTGTCTCTTAATTAAGAACACAATTTTATACTATCAGTAAAATTCCTTCCATTAATCGAGGAACAACGTATTGCTTAGTCAAGTTATTAGGCATACGACATTTTATCTATTCTTAATAAAGAATAGAAATAGAAAGCTTTTTAAATTTGTATTTGTAAAATTTTGGGAAAAATTCTACTTTTACCCTTGTCACGCGTTACAATCTTTTGACTCGGATAAACTCAGCCGATATTCCACCTACCCTGCTAGCCCCTCTCCATATATGTATTTGTGAAAGAACTGGCGGCCAAAAGCGCATAAAATTTAATACAGTGTAATAAATGGAAAAAGGATTCCGTTGGTCATAGAAACATAAAGAATACTATTGACATAGACATGGACGGACACTCAAATAGACTATTTAAAGTCTTACATAGATTTTAACCCAGTAGCGCTAACAGAAATCCTCACTAGTAATTGGACTGGGTGGAAAACAAGGTTCTGGTATCTTTTCAAATAATCTTCCCACAAAAAGACCAACCAATAAAGATGATACCAGATTATTGCACTGTCTTTCAAGCAGAAGTAATGGCGGTTTCTGAATCCACTAAAGATCTATCTTCTCACAATTTGAGAGAAACATAGACATATTATTATCAGTTAATTAATAATTAATATTACTAAAGTCAAAACTAGTAAAGTAATGCCGTAGGGGACTTCAGTGAAGCCAACACGGTTAAGCACTGTTGGGATCCATTGACAGAGGCAGACAAATTCGCCTAGTTCGAGCAATATGGTATTAGAGCAAGTAGGTACATAAAATAATCCAACAAACTTTCATTGAAATAGCAGGGTTTCAAGGAATCTATGACCGAATATTTTCAAAGATAAAACAAAATTCTTTTTGCAACAAGACAGGCCTCAATTGTCCTTATTGATAGGTATCTTAAACGGCTCAGAACACATTGGGCACCCACATGAATACAATGGATATCAGCTGATCCGATTTATGTAGAGGATATGAGAACGAGAAGATGGATGGAGATATCTTCCACTTTCTATGCCCAAGCCTACCCAAAAGAAGATATTTTTTTGAAGACGTGGGCGAAGTCAATATCGTTCTTTGTTCTCATAATACTTGAGTTAAAAAACTATTGCTTCATCGGTTTTTTTTTTTGTAGGGGTTTGTATTGTGCAAAAATGATTGGCAATTGAATTTTTCTTAAAAAAATTACTAAAAGTAAGCAACAATTTTGTGCATTTAATCAAATAAGTTTGATTTCAATACCTGTTTTTGTTCCCGAAATTTTTAATCGAGAACCAATTTTAGCTGCAGTTATTAAAAGTTTTTTTTAGGTCGCGCAAAAAAAATAACTAGGTCCGTTAAGAACTAGGGCCTAGTGACTTACAACTCTCAACCATTCCTGTGTGGGAGTAATGTTGTCAGTAATGGAAGGACCTACACTTTTAAGTCGAATCCGAAGGGCTAATTTGAGAAAGCACTTTTCATGACAAGAATTACTCTTGGAGAATTTGTCAATTCCTCACAAGAGGCTGTACCCGTGAAAAAAACTTTCGATGGCACGGGCAAGAATTGAACCCAAGACCTCTGGCACGACAGTAATATGCACTAACCATCACGCCACGGGTACTACACAACACATAGTTTTCTATTTTGTTGAATAAAAAAATAATTTTACTATAAGGGAAATTACTTCCCTCAATCGAAGAACAACGTTTTGCAAAGTGAAGTTCTCAGGCATATGACTTCTATCTGGTTTTGGTAGCTTTTTTAATATTTATTTCTAAAATTTGACGCACTTATGCTACGCACTTACTTACAACGTTCTTATACGAACAAGCTAAACTGATATTCTACCCTCCTCTTAGTTAAAGGCCAATTACATCAAATTATAAATATTTGCTAAGCTTTAGTCAAGGAAATCCACTTCACCAAATTTCAGCTTGGGATATACTTAAAAAATCAAGAAATCCGTAACTCATTGATTGAAGGCATTGAAAGCATACCTGCCTTGGATGGTTTATTTTTTCAATGACGCTTTATCATTTTCTTCTTTCTCAAATGTTATTTTTTTTTCAAATATGGCCCATTCCATATAAAAACGTCCAATGGAAAAGCCAACACAAGGCATTTAATATTCCCCTTTTAAGTACCTTGAAAAATTCTAAAATTCTTTGACTTAAGGCCTTTTCACCTAACACCAAAGAAATTTGACTGCCTTGAGATTAAATTTTTTTCAAAAAAATTAGGGGCCCTACTATGTAACTCGATTCTACAATGATATTGCTCGAATTCGAAAAATTGGTACTATGTATTTATTTGACTACTTTTGAACCAACCAGAATCGAATAGTTCTAGTAGTGCCAACTATATTCTTATGAACTTTCGAACAAACGAGGAACTACGTAAATCGAAAGTAGAATTCAAAAAAAGGCAAAATCGAAAATAATCACTCTACATCAAATGTGTTTGCGAGCGAGTTCCATCTACCACCCGAATTACAGCAGGAATTTGTGATATTTGCCAAAAATAGCGTTTGGACTTTCGTTTCTCTTCCTCATTAATTTCAAAATTCATCATAAGCGGGCACATGATTCTTTCGATTGAAGTCAAAACTTCGGCAAGTATTTTTGATATGGTTTGCTGTGCAATTCCAGCGTTATTGTTACCACCGATTTGGTTTGGTAACCTCCTGTTGCCAAAAGCTTCAATGCTGCTGATAACTTAATGATAATTGGAATAGCATTTTGTCTTCTGCGAGTAGTCATGTCGGATGATATGGTGTTAAGTTAGAAGATAAATCTGTCTTTAGAAAGACGATAGTTCTTAACAAAACTAAAACAAAAGTATGTATATATTTTTCATTAAGAATGCGTTCAAATATTCTACCGCATATATGTACATGTACATTGTACAAGCCTTTTCTCACTCAGCTCCATTATTTTGGAATTATTTCTTATTCTTCTGCGTTCAATTTGCTCGTAAAAATTTAACTAAATTCCAATGGTGTCCATTTTTGTAATAATTATTCTTGTCCAAAAATTTGGTGTTTTATTTTAGTTTTTTTTTGTGCTTTTAAAACTGTCAAACAACTCGATACTCGTTCGAAAGTACAAAATATTTTGAAAACAAGTTGGTATAACCGGCATCCGATTCTACTTTCATACGTAGTACGATTTTAAAGTAGAATCGGATATGAGTTTGGAATGGAATCAAAAGTAGCATCGAGTTACATAGTATAGGGCCCCAGTCTTATGGTCCTAATATTATTATTTAAGGGACCAGGTATTAATAATTGTCTGAATTAAGCAATACCAAAAATTAATGTGATCTTCAAAAATTCTTGAAGAATGATAAAATTTGGTTGATCGGTGAGAGTTGGAGTGGTTGCAAGTGATCTAGAAATGTTTGTTTCAAAACTTTAAAAACGACACTTAACATAATTAAACACAGTAAAATCGTTACTAAAATATGGAAGGTATAAGAGGAGATACCCGTGTAAATAGAAATTTTAAACATAAAAAAGGAGGAAAAAACAAAGTTCAGGTATTCTACATTCTTGGCGTGCGGCAAAAAAACAATATCTTTCCTCATCAGTGCATCTAAAAATGAGCTCCGGGTTAAGAAAATAAAAATTCCTCGGAGTTATGGTATTAATGCAGAATTATTGATAGAGTGGAGTGCAACTAGATGTTTTGATGGAAAATTTCTAACAAACAAAAAACCTATTAAGATTTTCGATTCAAGAATATCGTTTCCTCTTTATTTTCGGATAAGTTTATTTCTTTAAACATTTTACAATCTGAACAAAGGCCTAAACTTTAGAATAGCAAAGTAGAATATTCTACTTCTTTTGAAGTAGAAGGATAAACACCATATTTCTAAAAACACTGGCTGCATTACATAAAGGTAGGTGAAAATTCAGAAAAATAAATGGAACTGCATCCAAAAGAAAGTGATGATTATTATGGTGAATGTTGATAATAATAATAAATTACTTTCTCAACCTTGCACTCCATTAACTAAATTTTATTTTTTATTGGTCTATAATGTTTGATGATTTATTATTATCGAATCAATAAAAAAATTAATTGAATAATTTTCATCAAAAGTCATAAAACCTCTTTTCTTTCGTATATACTCATATTCAACTCATATCTCCAATAATATTATTGTAGACTTTTATAATATTATTTTCACTATTTTGGAAAGTCATGCACCATTGATTTACACCCAGATCTCGTTTGGTTATAATCAAGGAAGCAGTCCAAAATCCAAATATCGCAGTAGCACAAAAATGTTTACACAAATCGGATCAGTTTATTACGAATAATATGGCTATATGGACATTGGACGCATGTTTCATATGCATGCAGCTTATTTTGGTTTTCACGTCATGTAAGAGAGTAATGCGAGAAATATCCGCGCCAAAAACATTTTATAAGTTTTGCTACTTTTTTGCAGCTGCAACTTATGGGTTGGTACAATTTAAGCTTTAAACAATGACCTATACTGTTTCCATATTGTCATGTAATGGTCTATTTTGTTGTTTTGTTTTGAGTATATCTTTTAAATATCTGCGAATCTGAGTCAGCCTTAGCCTCAGCGGGCAGTCATTTGACAAAACTTCGATTTATGTATTTTTTCAAACCCTTTGGCATCACCTCCGATCTTATTTGTTGTTGATTTTCTGTGCGATTAAATACACTAAAAGAAAATTTGTACGTATCAACATTTTATGAATATATTTTCACCGGTTTACAGAAATATTCAAGTATTGATATTGTGGAATTGTAATTTTTGATAAGAAACAAAAATTCTATAGGTAAGTTGTTTTAAAGCCCAAACTGCCATTTTGCTTTTTTATGGAACTTGAGGGAGTTCACTTCAAATGTAATTTAATTTGTTTCAGGCAGGACGGGTACTAGTCGGGACTTTAGATAATATAGGTTCTCTTTGGTACAAGTAGTAACTCTAGAAGAGGCCAATCCATAAGTTATGTCTCCTCGAGATATCTGAAGATAAATCGGGAAGTAGGAATTCACAGAAAATGTGGCGGATGTTGATGTTTTGGTATTGCTAACATTTGAACGAACAACAAGTTCAGCAACTGATATGAGCGTAACACCTGAGATGACAATTAAGAACTTATTTTCGAGTTTTTACGTAAATGACTTAAGTAGAAATTTAGGTTGTGTGCATGTTGATGTCTTTCAAACACATAATTTTCTGGTGAATACAGTTTGGCTTTCAAAATGGATAAACATATCTGAAAGACTTATTGGTTATCTGTTCTCGATTTTTTCTTAGAAATAACGTATGTGACTAGTAACAGTAAGAGGTATAGATGACAAATTTTGGATGATGCAAGTTGCAAAACCACGCAACAGAAGAATAATTTTCTTGAAAACAACAAGTGGGGTTTCGGAATTCATTGGAAGTTAAAATGACAGTTATTCTACAAATTTCTATCTCCCTAAAAAACAAAACACCCTTTGACCTAAAATATATTTACGGACTTTATTGATTGTAAATGCTTGAGTTTGTTTTATCTACACCTCCCCCTATTAACAACCTCATATTACTGACATGCCTAAATTGCTTCAAAAAGTGGCCTCTCGCCTGAAATTTATTCGAGCCAGTCGCAGCGCCTACTTTCCCGAAGTACTTTTTGAAAGATAATGACAAACCCTTATTTTTATAATAAAGCGTAACTTTTAAGCTAAACAATAAAATTATATGCGTTTTTTTACCTTCTCGCATTAAGTTATTATAATCGGTTCGATTTGTCGAATTGAGGATTTTAACATTTCTCAACGTTTCGAGCTCCCTACAATCTAAAAAGAAGATTACTAAAGAGATGTCTGTGCGTCTGTGTGTACGTACGTTTGGAAAGCTTTTTTCGTCGTCTATAAGTTAATAATATATTTCCCACATTCCCATATCTCCACTTGCTATGTAATACATACGCTTCTAAATGTAAAATTTGTAAAGAAAATAAATATCAGCGTAGACCAGCGCAACATCCGATCGGTGCAACACCAATTCCCACGTATGTAGGAGAGATTTTGCATTTAGATATTTACAATACTGGTCGAAAATATTTTTTAACATGTATAGACAAATTTTCTAAATTTGCCATTATAAAACATATTCCATCCAGAAATTCTGTTGACATAAAAAACCCATTAATCGAAATAATTTCCCAATTTAGAAATACGAAAATAATAGTTATAGATAATGAAGGTGCTTTTACATCAATTGCAACGCAAGCATTGCTAAAAAACGAATTTAACATTTCTACACATTCTGTACCAGCACTCCACAGTCAAAGCAATGGACAGGTAGAAAGATTCCATTCGACTCTTGCTGAAATAGCTAGGTGTACAAAGGAAAGTACAACAGATATTGTTGAATTAATGCTACTATCAACCTTCAAATATAACAACTCGATACACTCGGTAACAGGTTATAAGCCCTCAGAAATTTTTCACGATATCTTTAAAAAAATGACAAATGCAATTATCTCAAAATTAAAAACTAAACAGATCAAAGACCTTGAATTCCACAATAAAAATACCACGCCTAAAGATTTCAGGCCAGGTGAAAAGGTATATGTAAAAACTAATAAAAGAATTGGTAATAAATTATCCAAACTTTATAACCAAAAAACTATTCAGGCTGATTTAGGCACAGCTGTAGTAATTGAAGGAAGACAAGCGCATAAAAATAATCTAAGATAAAATTGTATTTCTAGATTTATGAAAATATGGCTTGGCGCCGCAAAAATTGTTGACTACTCTTCAGCGTTATTCATTCCTATTCCTGCAGGAGAAGTTGCCATTTACGAAAACCATTTCTACCTTAAACACACTACAAATTTTTCGGATATTGATACAATAATGTCAGAAAATAGAAATATATTAAATGAAATCAAAAACGAAAGATGCAAAGAAATACTTCTTCAGGACATAAATGAAATTGAACGCTTGTTAACATTACTAAGACCTTCCACGAGAAAGACGCGATCGATAGATTTTTTAGGTTCCGCAATCAAATTTATTGCTGGTACTCCTGATCATGCAGATATGGAACTGTTAAAAACCCAGGAAGACGAACTAACTAGGGCTAACAACAGACAGATTGAAATAAACACGCAATTCACGGCAAAAATAGACGAGATAACTGATATAATAAATACAATAAATATAAACGAAATTAATAAACCTAATTCGGCTGATAACTATGACAAATTAAGTGCAGTTATGTCACAAAGAAATAGGATTATAATAAATAATTTAAGCAATAACATTTATTCTCTCATTCTTGCCAAAAACAACATTGTTAACCCTTTAATTCTAAGTACAGAGGAAATAGGTATTATCAAGATTAAAGAAAATGTTTTAACTGATTTAAGCGATTTGTTAAATATTGCCGATGTAAAAATGTATTACCAATATAATTCTTTAATTTATTTAATTAAGATTCCTGAGGTTCAGGAAATATGTAAATTATTCGAAATTATTCCTGTTATTCATAATAATAAAATTATTGATTTAAGTTCAAATATATCAGCAATTTGTAAAAATATTCAATATCCCTTAAGTACTTGTAAGAAAGCTCCCTTATACTCCTATTGTGAAACAGATTCCCAAAATCCTTGCCTTTCCCAACTCCTTAATAATAATACGGCACACTGCCCCACAACTCATGCTATCGACATCAAAAAGATCGAAGTCGTAAGAAATGGACTTATCGTAGCCAGGGACGAGAACATAACTATAGAAGAAAAAGGCCAGCGTATCGTCCTGAATGGAACCTTCCTAATAACATACGATGATAAAATCAATATCAATGGCAAACAATTTTTCACAGAAAAGTCAATAGAAGTGAATCACCTACCAGCACCAAAACGAACTATTTTGAATGAAGTCGTCTTCAACGAAAAAATTACGCTTCCGCGCTTACACAAGCTGCACATCATCAACAACCAAAAAATAAAAGAATTTTCGATTACGCTCGAGACAAGCAAATGGATGTTATATGGCACCTTAGTTATACTTGCACTTGTGATTTTTGTCCTGCTTTATGTAAAAATTAAGCCGAAAACTGTTAAAATAACAACAAAAACAGACAATGTTTCATCAGCGTTAGATGAAGAAATTTTAAAATTACGTGTTATGAACATCATGAACGAGGACGTCCAGTCTTAAGGATGGGAGGAGTTAATAATATATTTCCCACATTCCCATATCTCCACTTGCACCTCTTACTATCCCACGTTCTCCCACATTCGTTATCTCTACTTGTACCTCTTATTTTCCCACGTTCTCGCACCTTACTTATTTTCCACTTCCTGCACGCGTAGTGTCATATTGTTATAATTTTAATGTAATTTAAGAAAAGCTTTAAGCCAAATGTTTTAATCGCTTTGCAAGCGAAAATAGAATTAATTAAAAAACATATTGAATAAAGTCAGTTTAAAAACAGAACTCAACGACGAAAGGTCTTTTATTTACTTATATATCTTAAGAACCAGAAGAGATATCGACTTAAATTAAATTTTGTTATACAGATAATAAGGCAGAAAGATGCAGAAAGGGCTCTCAAGAAAATTGCGTGGGTGGTTTTTTTTACTATAGCAGTTTAAAAAAAGGTGAACATTTTGGTTAAACCTAAATATTCCCTGAACCAATGAAGCTAGAGACTTGAATTAAATTTTATATTAAATATTGTAACGTGATACAAAACAATTATATTTTTGGAAAAAAATCCAATTAACAGTTTTTTTTTATAAATCAAAAAAACTGAAAACAAAATTTTTCACCTCGAAAATTTTACGACTAAAATATGATTTCATCTCTAAAACAATTTTGTGCAATGAAGAATAATGTTTCTGACATCTGGTAAAATTTTGAGAAAAATCTAATTGACAGTTTGTTTATAAAAATAAAATTTGAATTTCGACTCAAATATCTTTTCAAAAACTTGAGATTAAGGCTTCAAAGGAATTGACAGTTTTTTTTTTACAAAAAATAAAAACCTAAAAAAAAAACAATACTAAAACTTCGTAAAAATTTACTTTCGACTCAAGTAGCTTTTCAAAAATTACAAATTTGGCTTCAAATTTATTTTATTTCACAGAAAATATTGTTTTCGATATTCAGTAATTTTTTAACTTCCCATAGGAAGTTATTGTAATGGGTCCGATTTGTCAAATTGAAAATTTTGACATTTCTCGACGTTTCAAGGTCCCTAGAGTCGAAATAAAAGATTTTTAGAAAGATGTCTGTGCGTGCGTGTGTACGTACGTCCGTACGCGACGTTTTTTTCGTCGTCCATAGCTCAAGAACCAGAAGAGATATCGACTTCAAATAAATTTTGTTATACAGATAATAAGGCAGAAAGATGTAGAAAGGGCTCGCAAGAAAATTGCGTGGGTGGTTTTTTTACCATAGCAGTTTAAAAAAAGGTGAAAATTTTGGTTAACCCTAAATATCTCATGAACCAATGACGCTAGAGACTTGAATTAAATTTTATATTATATATTGTAATGTGATACAAAACAATTATATTTTTGGAAAAAAATTCAATTAACGGTTTTTTTTATAAATCAAAAAAACTGAAAAAAAAATTTGTCACTTCGAAAATTTTACGACTAAAATATGATTTCATTTCCAAAACAATTTTGTGCAATGAAGAATAATGCTTTTGACATCTGATAAAATTTTGAAAAAAATCGAATTTACAGTTTTTTTACAAAAAATAATAACCTAAAAAAAAAATAAAAAAAAAGTTGGTAAAAACTGAGTTTTAACTCAAATATCTTTTCAAGACTTTGAGATATTGGCTTTAAACTACTTTTATCTTTCAAAAAATGTTGTTTTCAACATTCAGTAAAATTTTGAAAAAAAATAGAATTGACAGTTTTTTTACAAAAAATTAAAAACCGAAAAAAAAATTTAACAAAAGTTGGTAAAAATTGATTTTCGACTTAAATATCTTTTCAAAAATTTGAGATAATGGCTTCTAACTAATTTTAGCTTATAAGAAATATTGTTTTCAACATTAGAAAAAATTTTGAGAAAAATCGAATTGACAGTTTTTTTTACAAAAAATAAAAACCTAAACAAAAAAATTAATAAAAGTTGGTAAAAATTGATTTTCGGCTCAAATAGCTTTTCAAAAATTAAAAATATTGGCTTCAAACTTATTTTATTTCACAGAAAATATTATTTTTTATATTCAGTAATTTTTTTATAAAAATCCAACAGTCCGTTTTTTCATAAAAAAAATAAAATCTGCAAAAAATAGAACGCAAATTTGGCAAGAATTGATACATTTAGACAAACTTTTAAGCAAGACAAATCGATAGACGGGATGGGAAGTTATCAGTGTGGGTCGCATCCCAGGCTCTTTTTTTTATAAAAATCCAACAGTCCGTTTTTAATAAAAAAAAATAAAATCTACATACGCAAATTTGGTAAAAATTGATACATATTATAGACAAACTTTTAAGTCGAATTTTTTTCCGACGATTAAAGATTTATGACTTGGACTATGTGTTTCCAAGTAGGCAGGGCAACATGATATTGTGCGAGAAGTATCCTGGTTTCGTAACTTCACACTTAGGAAACGTAAATTGGCCACAAGATTATGTAATTAGACAATATTATAGAGTTTTTTCTATGAAAAAAGAAAGAGAAACCCCTACGTGAATAATCCCCGAACTCTAGAAGCATTCACATCCAACTTTATTCAGGTTATGATCGAGATAACGGCTGAAACTTGTGAAAAAATAGTCCAAATTATTTGAAAAGACGCATGCTGCAAATTTTCCCTTGGCTACTATTTGAATGATATTATTTTTCACATTTTATGGAAAAGTTCAAACTTTACACCAAAAAAAAATATTTTTTTTTTATCAAAATATATGTCTCTATGGATGTTTATGCGAACAACCCTGTACTAAACACTTGCATAAAATGTCAAAAAAGAGATGTTGGGTGCTAGACTCTTGATTCAAAAACATGAATTATAAAGGGTGGTTTTTTAAAAGCTAAAGGAAAGTTTTTCAAAAAAAAAACACATAAAATTCAGAAAAATGCATGAAATCTTTATTTGAATCGATAGTACGGTCGATATAATTTAATGTTTAAAGATTATTTCATGCAAATGTTGACCTTGACTGTGCCTGAAATGGTCCATCCGCTTAGTCCAATTTTGGAATACTCTTTCCAACTTTTTGGCCGGTATCTCACGAATAAATGCTTCAATGTTGACTTCCAATGCATCATAACATAGCTCCCCCACAAAAAATAGTCTAAAGGCGTTAAATCGCACGACCCAGGTGGCCAATTGACCGGTCCCGAACGTGAAATAAAATGTTCACCGAACTAGCCTCTCAATAAGTCCATTGTTGCGCGTGCTGTGTGGCATGTGGCACCGTCTTGTTGAAACCACATGTCATGCAAGTTAAGCTCCCTCATTTTGTGCAAACAAAAATTGGATATCATCTCACGGTATCGCTCATCATTCAAAGTTACTTTACTTTAGTACGGTCCAATGACGCCACAAGCCCATAAGCCGCACCAAACTGTGACTTTTTCTGGATGCATTGGTAGCTATTGCAATGCTTCTGGCTGATATTTAATCCAAAATTGGCAATTCTGCTTACCGCTCGCTGGAAGAAGCGCGCGATGACCTTCTTAACAGAGCACGCATTTTGATAATAAAATTCAATTATTTGCAAGCGTTGTTCGTTTGTAAGACGATTAATGGTTAAATTATAGACCAAATTGAAGATGTTTGACTGTGAAATAAAACACAAAACAGCTGTTTAAACCAGTGCAGTGTTGCCAAAAAGATAATAGCTAAAAAATCACTCTTTTCTTTTACCTATTACTTCTGTTAAGGTTGTTTTACCGTATTGGTTTTACGTGAAGTTTAATAACAAATAATTGTAATTCCTTAAAAAAAATATTTTAGTATGATCAACTTACATTTCATCTACTTAAACAATGTTTACTTCTGTTAAGGTTGTTTTACCGTATTGGTTTTACGTGAAGTTTAATAACAAATAATTGTAATTCCTTAAAAAAAATATTTTAGTATGATCAACTTACATTTCATCTACTTAAACAATGTTTTGTTACGTCTAGACAAAAATTAGAGCGTTTAATATCTGTTTATAGACCTTAAGACTGACTTCGATGGCATAGTCAGAGTAGAACTATGTATATACAGCCATTAGATATGTATATCGGCATCCCAAATAAGTTGACACGACTATGTAGGTTGACTATAAACAATATAACAAACCAAGTTAAGATAGCAGGATTGCTATTTTTATATAGACCAATCAACGTCTAGAATGGATTTCGACAAGGGATGACGCCGACTGTATGAATTTGAAGTATTGCAATACTTCAACAGTACAGCCGATAACAGCATACAAGAAGAAATATGCGAGCTGTTGCCCAAAACCGACTTCGGTCTGTTAAAGCTTCTTAAATACAGAAACCTAGAAACCTTACCATAAATTCTAAACTGCTGCTGTACAAGGCGATGGTTCTGACAGAACTCACATATGGATCCGAGACCTGGGTGCTTAGTAAAAGGCACACCGACCTTTTGAGCGCATGGAAATTGTTTGAAACAAAAATTGTTGTAAACCAAATGCTTGACAATTTATAACATGGGTATTGACATTATTGAAGCTAAACAAACTGAGATATTAACGAATACCGTTTTTAGTGATCTTTTAACTTTTATGATGACCAAGATCTAGTGAGACTTTTTGCGCAAGCTTAAGAACGCAGAAGGAAGGTATCTACAGCTCATTTCAAAGTAAAGCTCTTAGCTCACTTCTGAAAAAATAACAGTGCCAGAAATTGTATGCTTTTGACCTAGCAGGTTTTTTAAAAAAACTCATAGCAACAGTCTTACGTTAAGATTTTTCACATTTATTAAAAATAAAAACAAATTCGTGCAGTGTATTTAAATATGGAGTTCCCCATAGATGCAGCATGCGGATAAAACCAGTTACCGATTTCTTTATTTTGAAATAAGTTTACTTCACCTAAACTAGATCAAGCTTAGGTAGGTAGGTACGAGTAGTTATGTATATACAGTACATTGTATGTACAATGTACATATACATAGGTAGATATTTATATGATCTAGAAATTATGTATAAAACCACTATAATGAAAAGTATGCGTTAAATTCGTGTAGTATAACACTTGGAATTATATTTTCAACAACGTTATGGTCACCTACATTCCACAAAACTGCATCACAGACATTCAAACTGTCCGTTTCATCGTCAGTCGTCGCGTCACGTTGTCACGCCCCGCCGCCGCGGGCTGCTACCTCCGCCACCATTACGGTCGTCAGTCTCAGAATCAAGTTAAAGGAAAAAAAGTAAGTAACAGACTCTGACAAGGTAGGTGGGTTGTCTTTCTTCGTGTTTTATGCCACTCCCGTCTTATAAATGCATTTCACACTTAAAAACTAGCTTTTGAGACTTTATTTCAGCTCAGCTTTAGCCTCAGCACAAAACTCGTATGGTCGTCGTCGTCGTTGGTCGGTCGTATGCAATGCTCTTCCTGCATACCGAAACCTTGAATCACTTAAAATGCACTTTGAACGAACGCATAACAAACCCAACCACAGCTCTAGCTTAAGCTTCAACCAGCAAATAAACCAACCTGGACCGCTTTCTCCGCAGATCCCCACCCACCGAACTAAATTGAACTGAACATTGAACAACACAATAAAAATGTTTGTACGTAACTAAATGCTCACTCAGGGCAAACATCACGGAGTATGTAGATGGAGATGGAGTTCGGTTTCATTAGGTTAGGTTCCGTTCCGTTCTGTTGTTGTTTGTGTAATGACCACGATATTGATGGCTGGCTCTTGATTAATTCCCCATCAGCGTAAAACAACAAACCAATAAACGCCACGCCATCCATCCACCGCCACTGCTGCCGCCGCCGTTACTCATATGGCGGTCTTCTACCTATAGATTCTCTGAAGATAGGTACGTACTAGTACCTTTTCTAGTTGTACATAGGTTGAAGCCGGTTTACCATGTTGTGAATATTCTGAAACGATAATAATGCCATACGAACCCGGTTTGTTCGAATTCGAATAATGCTGTGCCAAATGTCGAACCTAATATTTGCATAACAAGAACAATCCTAGAGAATTTACTTCTGGAGCTTTCTCCCCAGCTTCAGCAAAGTTAAGGATCAAGAGATGGAGGCGGTAGGAGTCTCTAAGCCACGGCCGACGACCGACCGGCTTAACAAGATGCTTTACCGATGTCTGCAATTGGTATTTTCACAGAATTATGAGGAATGTCAGCAACGGCATTGTGTCATTATTTGGTCTGTCAAGAGGAAAACGAAACGAAAACAAAAGACAAAAAGAAAAACATACAAATTGCAACAACGGGTTTTCAAGGTGGCTCTGAATGACTGTAGCCGATACTCAGAGTCAGAACGGGTCCGAGTAGATATGTAGCTACATATGTATGTAAGACTACGGGCCATTATGCTGAGGTGTGTGTTGTAGATAGACCTAGGTACTCGTACGATATTATTTGCTGACCAATGAGACCTCTAGAATGAGTGATTGGAGCAGCGGTGCTGGTTGAACAGCGTAAGTCACATGTGACACCATAGACCGGAGACAGGAGACGTGTGTTTTATTTTCGCATTTTCGTTCGGGTCTCCTTGTGTGTGCACCCTTAAATTTCTACCTTCACTGTCGCTGACTCTGAATCTGTCGCAGTCGCTTTTGGTTTTTGGGTTTTTGAACGTCGAATCCGTCGTCGTCGCGTCGTCGTCATGTTGCCGACCTATGAGTAAGCAACTAGCTCTGCAATCAAGTTATATTTTTGTTGTTTTTGCTTTGCTTTTTGGTAAGTTTTTCAAGCCTCACAAAGGAAGGGGCCTGATAGTAATGGCAACTCGGCGCGGCGAGTGGTATAGATTGAGGTAAATTAGTGCAATTCTGCGAAAGATTGGAATGCCCATTGACTTATTTCATCACAGGCATTTGTTATAACGGCATTATTATTGATAGAGAATAGAGACAATGAGCTCCAACGGCCGCGGCCCACCGCTCCAACAAAAGGAGTGGTATGGGCTGTCGTTATGTCTTGTCGCTATTCATAGTTTGGATATTTTGACGTATCTATTTCTATCTTTATACACAGAATCCAGAGACCAAAATACCTATATAGTTTTTTGTTTTTTTTTGATTTTTAATCTGGGTCATTGGATGGAATAAAATTATTATAAAGTATAACAAATCAGCTTTATAAAGCGTGTTTTTTCAAAAACACAAAATAAGTCTATGATTTGGATTCTAATGCAAGGCAATTGAGGTAGAAAACATTAAAATTGAAAGTAGTTTCGATTTTTATTGAAATTTAAAAAGAAAGGAAAATTTTGTAGGTATAGAGTCTAGTGTGTGCTTGAAGTCTTTAAACCAAGTTTCAATTTAGCATTGCCTCAAGTTATATTTATGTATAAATGTAGTTGAGGATATTAGACACGCACTTTTAGGTTTGTTAATAGCTTATTATTAATGATGTTGGTGAAGTCGGGTATAGTGGCTTTTTATTTTATTGAAATATTTTAAACAAATGTTAATTGAAGGTGTATTTATAGAACAACTTTAAATATCAGCGATTTTAGAGGGTGATTTGTTTTTGTATGATCTGGACTAAATGACAACTTAAATGCTGATTAGAAGTACTAGAACGCAGAACGGCCTATTGTCTCTATCCTTTACATCCAAATAAGATGAGAAGGCGAGAATTTTAGTTATAGTTTGAACTTGAAGATGCATTTTGTTTAAAGAATTAGGTACAGCAGATTTCTGTGAAACAATAAAACCAAACCTTTCACAGGTTTTAACGAAATAATAAATGTAGTTATGTACGTGTTTGATAAATCTGTTACCGATCGTGGGTGATTTTGGTATCGGTTAACCTTCTTCATAAAATCGGAAATTCCTTTGCTAACTTATTCAATAAAAGTTGTTTTGACTGTGTTTTTTTAAGCTTTTTCATCTAGTCGACTTTTTAGGTTTCGTTCTGAGGGTGTGGCAAACGACACTTGTCCAGCTTGTACCCATAAAAAAGTTAATTTTCAACCGAACGCACTTACGTCTCACCAAACAAGTAGTATTATGAATGGATTGAATAATAAATAAATGCTGGTGTGCCCCAGGGCTCTGTCCTGTCTTCGAAATTCTTTCCCATTTTATTAATGATCTTCTTTTTGAAACACCTCACCCAATTTATTAATTCGCTAACGATAGTATTCTCAACTTTTCATATTGAAAATAATTGATCATATTTGACACTATCTATGAGTGAGACTTGCATCAAGAAGAATGAAATTCTTTGTATGTGTATCTTCAATCGCTTTTTGTTCTTTCTTGATGTGATGTCATCGGATTGTTGGGTTTCCTAAGACCATGCAAGAAATTTGGCTCCCCTCTGATGTGTCTATTATCTATAAAACGTATATACCTTTAAAGTTTGAGTATAATTCTCATCCCTGGGTTGGGGCTCCTGAAACTTACTTAAGTCTCTTGGAGATTACACCATTATTAAATCATTTATGCTTGAAAACCTTCGTAAAGTTACTTGTCCAAACATTTGTATCCGTGATTTAACAGATAAAAACAAAAATATCCATTTATATTCTTCCCTTCAAGCAATTCAACCGTAATACTCACAGATGCAGGAATGCTCATCAGTAAACCTTCAAGGCCAACTTCGGTCGTACTGTCAAGTACAGAGATTCGTTCATTGGAATATTCAGATTTCAAAAGCACTGTGCACCGACACCTCTTTTCTAACCTCCATGGTCATATACCCATTTAGTGAGTACAAATTGTATGGAAAAATAGTGAAAATATTATAGATTTTTCAGCTGTTCTAAAGAAAATTATCTTAGAATGAAATCATAGAATAAGAACTTAGCAGGTCTCCAACCTTTAAAATAAGTTTATAAACGGTTGGTAGTGAAATTTCACATAATTAAGGAATTTTTGGAAGCAAATATTGAATTTATTTTGTCAAAATAATCTTCTTGGTCAAGGGTTCTGAACCTTTTCTAGCCTTAATTAAAATATTTTCTCCAAATTTCAAATATCGGTTTAGAATTTTTTCAAACTGAAGTTATGCTTAACGGCTTTTTGGTCAAATGCGGAAGTATTCTAGGTTTTTTATAGAATAATTTTAAATTGACGGCGCAATTCCTTGAATAGTTTATGGTCCTATCTAGTATTTTGTCTTTGACGAAATGACTATTGATAAATTGAGCCATCAACCCGGCAAAGCGATCGCATATGGTTTTAAATGTTTAAGGCATAAATACTTCGATAGTAATTGCTGCCATAATTACCTGGAAGAGAATAATACCTAATTGTCGTTTAAAAGAAATAATGAAGAAGAAGGATATTGGGAAGTGCACGTCAAAAGAAATAATGTAAAGGATTAAAAATATATGTAGCTGAATAATCGAAAGCGGCAACTTTGGTCAATTATTATCAGCAAACTTCTATCTTTATTAGTATGTGAAAACGTTAAAATTATATACTTTCGATCAACTGGGCCGATCTAGTCAAGCTTTTTCTACCAAACCAGAGAACTTACTACTGGTTCTTCAAAACCAAGCATACTTAGGCGCAGTGATGCCCAAATTCTAAAAACCCGAACAAACATAATTGCAATCACTTTACTAGGAACAATAGTAAACACTTGAAAAATCTGCTGACATACGAGCATGACCATGTGATAGGGCTAAAACTTCAAAAATTAATTTTCTACAATTTTTATTAAAATTTAGTTTCAAAGGATCAAAAATAAACCTTATTTACTTAAGGTGGCAATACAATCGTATTTGTACTGGGGCCTCACCCAACACACTCAAGAACGGCTTTACTACTCAATTGATTTCTTAGCCCAAGTATGCAGTGGTTAGCAAGAGTAATTCTTTGTTTGATCGCAGCATTGGTGTTTATTTCTGCTTTCATAGCTGAACCCAATTATAAAAAGTCCTTAACATCTGTCGATGGTGACGTTTTGACGGAGGCGTCAGTGTTGTGGATACTTTCTTGATAACACCGTGTACTTGTTTTTGCCCTCATTATCCACTAAACCCTCTTTTCAATACAAACAAAGTCTCATTGACATCACACTGAGTTCTTCCGATTATGCCAATGTCATCAGCATATGCCAGTAACTGAGCAGACTTTTGAATGACAGTGCCTTAAGTGTTGACGTAGAAGCTCTGATACTGTTCTTTCAAGGACAATGTTAAAGAAATCACATGACAGCGCTTCACCTTGTCTTTAGTCTTTTTTGACATCTAAATGCTTATTTGAGTTGTTCGCAAACATTATGGTTATATAGCACAAACGGACGAGTTTGGTATGGATGGCAAAACTAGAATTGGCTCTATACAGTTCGTCCCTTCAAATGATGTTAAACGCGGCCTTAAAATCGATGAAAAGATGGTGGGTTTCGATTTGATGTTCTTGGGTTTTTCTGCCGTTATGTGTATATTTCATCAACTGTGAACTTTCCTGTTCCAAAACCGTAGAAAACAGTATTCGATAGTATCTATAATATCAGTCGTACTAGAAATTTCGAAGCAATAAATCTTTTTGTTTCTTGCTCAAAATTATGTATGGGTTTGGTTGACTACTCCAAGAAAGGTTTTCTGTTTCTGATTTGTTAAAAATATTTGTTCACTAATGTTCCATACAAAACGATCATATTTAATTGAATTTTTGGTTTCTTCTTCAAATTTTGTTCTATTCTACAGGGTTTTTCAACAGTGACGCCACAAAAGTAGAGCAACAGGAACAGCAAACGACGCCATATTTCTTGCCGCTTTTTTGACCTTTTTCTTCAGTAAGATTTGCCATTTCATGATGGAAAGATATACGACCCAACAACGAGTCGAAATTATTAAAATTTACTACCGAAATTTGGAGTCAGTGGACTCAACGTTAAGAGCGCTAGTGTCGAGAATATTGCTTCCGCTGAGGCTTCAGTTGCAGAAAGCCCAAATGTGTCTCTCACACGTCGTTCTCAAGCGTTGGGCATCTCTGTGATGCCGTTGTGGCGAATGTTGCGAAAATATCTTGGCCTACATCCTTACAAGATTAAATTGACGCAAGAACTGAAGCTGCTTGACCACCAGAAGCGTCGTATGTTCGTGAATTGGGCTAAGCAACAACTTGAAAATAATTCGGATCTTCGTAGAAAAATCATCTTCAGCGGTGAGGCTCATTTCTGGCTAAATGGCTTCGTCAATGAACAAAATAGGCAGGCAGTAATCCAAATGTACTCCATGAGTCCCGAAAAAATTACTGTTTTGTGTGGTTTATAGGCCGGCGGCGCGGCGGCGTCATTGGGCCGTACGTTTTCGCTGATGATCAAGACCTACACGTTACTGTTGACCTGTTAAATCATAAAATATGTAGCTAATTCTAAGAACAAAAACTTTTCGATGAGTATAAACTAAATTTTTCTGCTCTATAAATGCCGCTAATTCTCTTCACTTCAACTCACCAAAATATGAATAATTATTTATTTTAAATTAATTCAAAACCCATCAGTTTCTGCTTTTTAGGGCGTCTTGTAATGTCACTAGGTGAGTCCAAAGTGATTCAGTTGCAAGTGATTGCGTGGGAATGTGTTATTAAATGTGCGAAATAATTTGGGCAACCTTTGAAATTGTTCTAAGACGTTGTACTTTATTAGACTTTATTAGACTTTTTAGACTAAAAATGAAAATTCGTGTAACAAAAAACTTGAAAACTACAAATTATATGAAAAAAGAAACATCCTCTAACACCCCTAGTCGTTGGTCGCTAATTTAGAGTATAATGAAGTCCTCATTGTAGTCACAAGAAACACCATCACCCAATCTTAGTTTCTTTTCCGTTTATCATTTTTATCATATCAGAAACAAAATCCAATCCAATCCTCTTATCACTATCATAGTTTCTTATAGTTGTTATAGCTGAATGTGATTACATTATTTGTTATTATATTATTCTTCTTGTTGACTTATTAATGAAATTCAATCAATTCAAAATCAATAATCTTCCCCAATTGATGTGTATTTCATAAGAAATTAAATACAAATCTTGACTAAATTATCATCATTTCTCAAACAAAAACAAAATCCAAACCAAATCAAACCAAAAAGAAATAATCACGATTACCACACATGGATTAATGAAATTAACCATAAATCCCCAACTCGTTTTGTATTTGTTTGTGATATGGCAGCAGCCAGCTTCAGCTTATAGCCTAGCCAGCATAATAGTGATATAAGCACAAGACCGACCGACGACGCACGCTCTCAAACTCGGAATGGAAATCTACATAATTCAATTAACACAATCGATAAAAATCCACTCTCATCATCGATCACAACTGCTAACTAACTGGCTTGGCTATCTACAGACCTATAACTATAGACCTACCATAAGCTTCCCATAGTCCCCAGCTCCATCTCCAGCTTTAGCCCCAGTCCCAGCATCAGCATCAGCATCCAATTCAAAAGAATCAAATTCGATTTCATTCCAAATAAAAATAAAGAAATAACAACAAAAAATACAAATACAAAAACAACAATAACAATAACAACAACAAGAAATACGAAAATAAAATAAAGAAGAAATTAAAGCAATACACGAGCTGCAAAGGGTATAGAGTACGAGTATCTAGAGACAGTCAGCGCCGCCACAGTGTGTAAACGATATGAAAGCGAATTAATTGAATTTATCGATAACAAAAGCTGTGCGATGTTATGCTGGATGCTGGTCCCGAAATCCAAATCGAAATCCATCTCCAAGCCAAACCCGCATGAGTTTAATTTTCCCTCTTAGCAGAATACTTTTATTTTATAGGGAAAAGGAGAGTGTACCCTAATTCAAATGATATGAGTATAAATAATATATTTAAAACACACCCGTTTTGCTTATTTCAAAACTATAGAGTTTACTTATCAAATTGGCAAGGACACCGAATTTTTAATTATTACTTTTACCAATATAATCTTCACCCTCTTCCCCTCTGTACTAAGTATAAGTTCTTCTATTTTTCTATGACTCAATGGAAGAAAAAGTAAAGTTTTAAAAAAAGAAAGAGAAGAAATCAAAACAAAAATGATGCAATAACCTTGTAGTCCTTGAATTAAAACAGAAATTGTTGCAAACATTCATTACGGTGCAATAAATATGTTATTGCGGGTAGTAACGAGACGCAACGGCAGCGTGGATTTCAATTTTGAGCGGCAAACGTTAAATCAATCCAACATCGCTCCGTGCGTCGTTTTAATTACTCTATTGGGTTGTTATTGGTTTTGCGTAAAAAAATTTAAATTATTATTTTTTAATTCGTGCAAACAGGCCCTAAACTAACATGTGTCAAATTTGACAGATTTCGAAAATGTACAAAAATTGTTGAAATATCTTGTGAATAAATTTCGTTTGCTGAAAAAAGTAATAAGATTGTCGAAAGTCCTTAAGGGATTATTGACATGACCAACGACTTACGAATGAATAAATAAATAAATGAGATTTTAAACAATTTATAAGTCTATATTATACACATACATTCATATTTTAAACAAAAAGGTTGAAATATAGCTTAAGTATATTTTAAAGTAATGAAATTAGTTTTTTCATTGCCAAAAGAGTAAAAATATAAGAAAATAAAAAGTTAGTCGCAATCTGATTGTAACGAACTGTCAAACACAATTTGCGTTCCACATGCAATCCACACTTCAACGAATAAAATGTTGGCGAGCATCTTAACCTAAAAATTAAAATCTAGTATTTGTTTTGTATCGACAGGGTTATCAATGTTGCGGTCTTAAAAGTAAACTTAAATAAAACACATATAAAATATTTTTTTGCATGATATATTTCTATTTTATTATAAAGTTGTAACGTCGAGTTGTGTGGCATCAGGCATGTGGCACCGTCTTGTTGAAACCAAATATTTTGCAAGTCGTATTGTTCAATAGCATCAGGCAAAACAAAGTCGGTTATCATATGACCATAATGCTCCGAATTGACGGTGACAGTCGTTCCATCGTCGTTTTCGAAAAAGTAAGGTCCAATCAAACCAAAAAGCGCACCAAACAGTGACTTTTTGTGGATGTAATGGCCTCTCTTTAATTATTATTTGGCTATTCTTAGAATCCCAAATACTACAATTTTGTCTCAAACCAAGTGAGAAATGTGCTTCGTCGCTGAAGAAAATTTTATTCAAAAACCGCCGTCCATCGCCTGTTGTTCAAGCACACATTCGACGTATCTACATACATATATGACGTTGTGAATGGTCAGCTGGCTTCAGTTGTGTAGATTCAAATGCAAAATACGCCATAATGTGCCGTAAGACAGTCTTAATTCGTGAGAACGCCAACGGCCAGGAATCGACACATTCGGGTCTTTGGCAACACTTTCACTTACAGCAGCAATATTTTCAGTGATACGAGCGAAACTATATTACACAGACCTTACAATATCTGTGACCAATCCGGTCTCTTCAAATTTTGCCAATTGCTTGTGTAGTTGGATGATTAGGTAAACCATAATCTCCTCTTAAAGCACGATATGTGGCTGTGGCAGAATCACCATTTTGTAGTACGTTTTTAACAATTTGTATGTGTTGTGTGATAGTTAAGCGATCCTTTTTTGTAAATGTCAGACTTTCAACTGAAAATAAAGTTGGTTTAAGAATTTAGTTTGACAGATGTTGAATTTCAACCCAATACTTTTGAAACCGCAAAATGAATAACACGTTATAATAACGAATAAAAGCAAGTCATGTGAAAGAAATGTCATAATGTACGAATTCTCGTTCATTCGTTGGTCTTTGGTCGCTCTCATGTCAATAGTCCTTAAGAATCCACATTTCTTTTCAAACGTCACTGTCAAAAATAAAAATAAAAAACCACAAAGTTTAAATAAAACTTCGTAATGACGTAAACGCGTATTCGTGCATCAGTTCCTTAAAAGTAGCTTAGTAAAACCTGAAAGCTCAAAGAAATAATTGTGTTTCTTTTTTTTACGTCTGAACGTTCAAAGTTTCAAATTTGTGTTTCTTTTTTCGTCCTGAACGTGTTCAGAGTCAAATAACTAAGCGAATCTTAATTCTCATTTTCTTTAAATAATAAAATTAGAGCTGTTTTAACTATCATTAGTTTTTTCTTCTAATCCAAGTTTTGAATTTTATTTTTTGTTTTGTTCAAGAAAATGACAGTTAATTGACATAAGTCAGAGAGTGACAGCTATGTATGAAATATGTAGTTTTGAGTGTATAGAGCAGGCTTTGTTCAGAGGATGTTCGGACTCTATGCCAGAACTCTTTTCTGAGCAATGAAATACTTTTGCAAGCCACTTCAAACAACCTATTCATCCACTTTTAATTATTTTCCTTTTGCAGAAATATTATGAACATTTAAATATGCAAAGATTTGTTACCATACACTTTTGGGTTCAATGGTCTTAAAGTCAAAGAAATAAGAAAAAAGAAAAAAAGAGACATTTTGACATAACATGTCAATGACGATTATGTCAGCTATATATGCGGAGGCAAACAACAGTAGGTATATATTTATCCACATATAAGACATACAATGCGGATCAAATATTTAACATGACACTTTATGCTAATATCTTACCTTAAGTACCTATTTAATATTTTTATCTTTTTTTTATTTCATTGTTTACCAACAATGAATGAAGTTGTTGGCTTAAGTGATTAACTTATAGGCAGGGTGTTACATTGTTATAACATAACTTAGGTCTTTTTGTTTTGTTCAAAATGACAATAAGTAGCTTAAAAAGTTTTGAAGTTTATATTCATATGTATGTAGATGTATAGGAAATTATTTGAAAAGCAAAAGTAGAAATATTTTGGTACATGTACATATGTATATATAACTATTATTAAGAAATTTTGAAAATGTTAGGATCACGTGTTTCTTGGAGTGAACTTATGTAAACTATGGTCTTGCCATAGTAAAGAATTTATACATAAATGTCAATTTTTTTGTTTCCACATGAAATTCTTAATATTTTATAGGGGCAAATGTTTTATAACTTAGGCATACAAAATGTGTACTGAATTTTTGTAGAATAGTCAAAAACAAGCATTTTTCCTAATAGGAGGTAGGACAATTGCATAATTTAAAAAAAAAATATAAGAACGGCATTACTTGAAAGCCAAAAGTCTGATATTTAATAATAATTTAAGATTAAATTCCTAATGTTGAAAAATTTAAATAAAACTCAAAATTTTGATAAAAATTAATAATTTGACTTAGGAAAAAATTTATCTTAATTATGTAAGTGCTAAGCTCGATTCTCATTTTTTGATAGCCTTTTAAAATGAAAATTAAATGTTTTTTTTTCTAGTTTATGAGAAAATTCAAAAATATCGAAACTCAATTTTTGTTAAAATTGTAAATGTATATTTTGGGTGTTTATAAAAGTTTACCGTAGAATACGAATTTTCGGGATCATGATATGATAAAAATTCTCTAAGATACTGTTTGGCCATATTTCTGAATGCCCTTAATGCTATATTTCAAATCGTTTAATGTGTTTTTTGATAGTTCTGTATTTAAACAATTTTTTGAATAAAGCCATCATTTGGTTTAATTTTTTTGTTCGGAAAACCAAAACAAAATGTTGGATCAGAATTACACTTTACAAATTAACAAAAGCCCTAGTACCTAAAAGAAAAACAAAGACTTAACAATTAAAAAGTTACCACTTTTTAGGAACACACAAATTCACGTTTATTCAAGGAATTTGTCTTAAAATGTTTTGCAAAGTAACGTAACTGAAAACATTGTTATGATACCGTATTTTAAAAAATATTTTGTTTTAAAAATGCAATGCTTCGAAATACTCTAAATAGGCTAAAAACGATTTTTTTTAAAAACTTTTTACAAATTTGACAAACTAAAATTTTGTTCCACATAATATAGAATTCTGACATACAGTATTTTTACTCATACAGTGTTTCGACCCCACAATTTTCAGAAGAAGTTACACAGACTATTTCTTCAAAATTGTATTTATTATACAAATCGATATTAATCAAATAAATAGAGTACAATATATGGAGGATAGCAAAAACCAGGAACGCTTTCTAAATTTTGTATTTCCATTTTACTAAGAGTATTTTAATTTCATAAAATATCGATGAAAATACGAGTAGATGTTAATGATTATTCTATACTACGAGTATATTCAAGATTTCATTTAAACTTTCCTCAGTAATGTTCCTTAGTTCCAAAAGAATATTCTTTCTACCCTCTTTTATGCGCAGCTAGATTTCCTTGGGTGAATTAAATTTCAGGCTATCCGGCTATCGGTCTTAACATTATTATATTAAATGATTTAAATTCACTTTATGAAGACAACATATACTATTTTTTCTGTTTTTTAAGATTTTCGGGGTGGTCGCACGATTGTTTTATTGATTGTAAGAGCCTGAGAGTAATTTTATACTAAGTTCATACAATTACAGAGTATAAATAATGCATAAATTGTAAAAAGTTCTAAAAGTCTTGACCAAAAAGCCAACCATTTATTAGTAATAGACTGCGAGCTGACGACAAAAAAGTGAAGTCATTTGCAAACTTTTCTAAGGCATGTCAAGAGAAAGGTACGAAGTCCAGTCATTTGCAAAACATTAAAACTACAGTCAATCGTTTAAAGGCAATTTTATGGGTCTTAACTAACAGCAAGACTTAGTGCATCTCAACTAAAATCTAAAAACGGCTAAAAATTAATCACATTTTTTATTTTAAGTATATAGAAACCAAGTAATTTATACATTTTTTTTAAGTCGAAAATTCTTTAAATTACACTCCAACCGTCCTTAAATGTCAAAAACCCGAAATTTAGAATTTTTAGGTTTATGCCTTACTATTTATTTCAAATATCATTGAAAAACAATTTATTATGATAGTTTCATTAAATATATCCACAAAAGTATTTTTTCAAAAAAAAAAAAAAAATTACCAAAATACAGTGCCAAACACTTTCGACAATCTATTTAAAGTGTATAGAAATCATCTGATCTGCTCAACATTCAATTGAATGCGGATTAGTAATGTAGGTATACTCTTACAAGTATGACTTCCAAAAATTAGACTAATATGAGGTGACGAATACTTTTGAAAAAGATTGTCAAAATTTGACAAGAAAGATAGACTTCCTTGACGAAGCCCTTAAAGGAGATCTTGAAAACTTGCCCAAAATTGGGTCGACAGAAAAATAGCTTTATTGTTTACTAGTGACCCCAAAGCTTTTTAAAGGTATTTAAAACAAGTGCCCAACAGCGGCTGCAAATAAATCAAATGTTTTTATTTTGTTTTTAAGTGATTGCTTATATGACTCAAAACGTTTTTAACTTTTCTGCTCGTGTTGGTCTACTCAAAGAATTCAAAAAGTAGGTTAGGTTAGGTTAGGTTATAAGGGGTGTGCACAGCATGAAGCTGTTGCGTACACGGGGGCCTACTGGTCCATTGTGATCCGCTGTAAAAAAGTAAAAGTTAGCATCGATGCTCCTCAATTTTGCCGATTAGCGTAGACTGACTCGTTAACGAACCAGCCTGTGCTATCTATAAATTTCCTCATGTTTGCCATTAAGACCTGTGCTAGATCATCCAGTTCTCCAACAAACCTGTTTCCGAAATGACGGAGTCGGCTGGTTTGGAAGTTCGGACAGTCACAGAGCAGGTGTTTAATGGTTTCTATTTACAAAAATCGGGTGCAAATGGCGCAATGACCTGTTAGTACACCTGCCAAGATTTTAATGTTCTTTTTACTCAGCGATAGAATATACCGAGTTTCCTTTTCATTTGAGTTAGGCCATAAACTACTAGAGATTTCGCAATTGCCCCTGGATTTCCAGGAGTTATTGATTTTCTCTTTTAGTTTAAGGTCTATATTCCTCTTGAGTATCCCAATCGGGACGAATGGTCCCCTAACTGAATGGTCGCTACTACTTGTGTCTGCTTCTGACCCTTTCCTGGCTAGTTCATCTACTATATCATTCCCTTCTATATTGCTATGTCCAGGAACTCAGCGGAGCTTTACCTGGTTAGTGTGGCAGATTTTGTTTAATTCTTTCTTACAGCTTAAAACTCCTTTTGATCTTATTGTCTCACTGGCTAAGGCTTTGATAGCAGCCTGGCTGTCAACGAAAAAAGTAATCTCCGAAGAGCTTAGCTTTTCGTGATGTGCCAATTCAGCTGCTTTTCCAATGGCAAAGATCTCGGCCTGAAAGACACTACAGTCAGCTGGTAGTTTATATGACACTCTGATGTTGAGTGTTTGGCAAAACACTAACGCACCTGTTCCTGATTCCATTTTTGAACCGTCAGTGTAGAAAGGGATACCCTGTTTACTTATAAGTGAATTAGGATCCCAACCCTGTCTTTCTGGTATGAAAATAGAAAATTTCCTATCAAAATCTAGTAAAGGGGAGATGAATCCGGTGGACTCCCTCAGTCCTGGAATCGTGTCATATCTTTGTAAGATTGACCCGTGTCCATAAGTGCTGTGCCTCCAATAACTCAGTTCTCTTAAACGAATTGCAGTTTTGGCTGCCGTGCACCTTATAAACTCATCCAGAGCCGGGAGGTCCAAGATCATTTCCAATACAGCTTGTGGTGTGGATCTTTGAGCCCCTGTTATTCCTACACAGGCTAGTCTCTGTACCTTATTCAGGTTCTTGAGATAGCTTGATTTTTCCACCGCCTTCCACCATACAATAGAGCCATAGGTAAGAATGGGTCTGACAATCGCTGTGTACATCCATTGGATGACTTGCGGTCGCATACCCCAACGTACACCGAAGGTCTTTTTGCATGTGTAGAATGCACATAGTGCTTTTTTCATTCTCTCCTCAGTATTACGCTTCCATGTAAGCTTGGAGTCAAGGATTACTCCTAGAAATTTAGCTTCCTTAGAAAGTTTTAGAGGAATACCATTTAGTTTGGGAGGGTTGAAGCCCTCCAGTTTCCGTTTCTTCGTGAACAAAACTAGCTCTGTCTTGGTGGGGTTGACCTCGAGACCGTTCTTAGTTGCCCAAGAAGATAAATCCTTTAATGCATTTTCCATAATGTTTTCGATGATGGTAAGAAACTTGCCTGATACCAAACCACTATGTCATCTGCATATGCTACTATTTTAATGCCCTGATCTTTGAACTTTGTGAGAATTTTGTTGACTACGAGGATCCAGAGCAGGGGTGAGATGACTCCTCCCTGTGGTGTGCCTCTAGTAACTGTTTTCTCGAAAGTGCTAACTCCTATTTGAGAGTTGATAATTCTGCCATTTAACATGGTGAAGATCCAATCGACCATGACAGATTCAACCCCAACTTCAACCAAGGCAGTCTTGATCGATTCATTTTTAACGTTATTAAACGCACCCTCGATATCAAGAAATGCTGCCAGGGTATATTCTTTATGTTCAAGACTTTTCTCAATATGTGAAACTACTTCATGCAAGGCAGTCTCCACTGATTTACCTTTAAGGTAAGCTTGTTGATAGTTGTACAAATTGTTTGCGTTGAGATTGAGAAGTTCTCTAACATGTAGATAAATTATCCTCTCTAGTGTCTTAAGGAGAAACGAAGAGAGACTTATTGGTCTATAATCCTGAGCGGTCGAGTGAGTCGGTTTCCCTGCTTTTGGGATAAAGACTACCTTGACCTTTTTCCAGCTATTAGGGACGTATCTAAGTTTCATACAACTTATGAAGATTACCCTAAGCCTAAGCCATTCAAAAAGTAATAAAAAAGTGTTTTGTAAAGCATGAAATTCAATTGGATCAACAGAGATTTGAAAATACTGTAGCAAAATATAAAAAAAAAAACAATATACTTAATGATGACTATTAGAACGTAACAGTGAATATTTGCAAAATAAGTTACTTCAGAAAGTGTATGTGATAATTCTACCTTCGGATCACCTAAGTTTTTTTTTTTTCATAAAGTCTTAGATGTAGCCGTCATATCTATGAAATCGTTTCCGAAGGAATCACTGATCTCATACAAATTTCTGTTGAATATGAATTATGTTTTTTAAGGAACATTATGCTATTTTTAAAGAGAATAAAATAAAAAATCGTTTTATTCGAAATATATGTATATGTATCTGTAATATATATCTGTAATTCCAGTGAAACGTGAAACTATGCGGTTACCAAACGTCAATAAATCAATTGTGGCACGAGCTATGTGACATGTCGGTCTTGTTAAAAATACAGACCCTCATGCAGCACAACATTGTTGTTCAAATAATGAACGAAAAAGTTAGTGATATTGGCTCTTGAGCCAATATCACCAACCTTTAAACCTGTAACGTTCTGGTTTGCATCGTTTTTAAAGAAGTACGGACAAATAATACCACCAGCCTATAAAGTTCATCAAACATTCAGTTTTGTGTGGAAGTAAGGGCTTAAAACATGCAGTTAAGAATTTATTGACGTTTATTCACGTATCCATTAAAACAAATGTGAGCTTCTTCGCTAAAAAAAAAACTGGGATCAAAGGCAATCTTGTTTTGAACCTATTCACTGAATCTACAATTTGAAGATAAATCACTTGACAGGTACCTAACAATTTTAATTGAAATTAAAATATTATTAATTAAAATAGTTTTTCCAACTTTTCTCTTTTAAAACACACATTATATCTTACTTTAAAAACAAAACTTAATTGGCGCTACCGTTCGTAGAGAAGTAGATCTAGTGACCTACAATTGTCAAACATTCTTGGGTGCGAGTCATTACAGGATGGAGGGGATGCTGGCTCCGAAAGCACTTTTCATGACAAGAATTAATCTTGGGAATTTGTCAAATCCTCGCAAGATTCAGTACCCGTGAAAAAAAATTAAGTGGCACATGCAGGGATTGAACTCAAGAGTTTTGTCATGACAGTCCTACGCACTAACCATTACGGCACGGGTACTATCTTAATTAGCTTAGCTGTTATTGCTATCAATTCGGCCATGCATCCGAAACATCAACCTCCGTGTCACTCTTGTTTTAGATCCAGGTCATAGTGGCATTGATGAAAATGAACAGGGCTAGTAAGTTACCCCCGCAAGAATCAGAACTTCATAGCTCACTTGCGGAAAGGGTAAATATTCCTCTTGAAGCTATAAATGATACAATTTTCTAAATTTTTCTGACAGAAACTAACTGCAGGTGGGAACAGCCCTGGCCCGTTCAAGAATGTCAACTTTGGAAAGAACAATACTTAGTGATCTTAATGAACTTTCCAAAATGAATATCAAAGACCTGATTTACTTTATAACCGTGATAAAATGGCCTTAGCGTCACTAAATTGTCTATAAACATACATAAGTTATAAAACTTAATTTCTCAATACATGAGTCTAATGAGTTTATGGTATCAAAACGGCTATACCTACCGATAGACTCAGTCGATTCTTGTTTTGTTGTTTTTGTTTGTTTTATTTTTTCTTAAAATGTCAAATCTTATAAAAACACCCTAAGTTTTGTAAAAAATTCGATGCTACCAAAAAAATCAAACAAATTAAGAAATACTCGTCCATATTTCTCCTCCATATTTCTTTAATTGGGTTTTGATAAACTTTACCCTGATTATTAATTCATCAATTCTTTAACCTAAAATATTAACTATATTTTTTGTATATGAGAAATATGAAGAAATAATAAATTATGGTAATCCATTAATTTTAATCTTCACTTAATACGTGTTGCATTCAATGCTAATCCTCTATAATATTTTTAACTAGAAACTCATTAAAACACCCTGTAAAATTAAATTAGCTAATTTTAATCCAAAATATTGATGGTGTGAATGCATTGAGTGGTTTTTCAATGAATTGTATTGTAAATAGAAATAGTCCATTCTCCATTCCGGTCAACCACCATCAGGAGGTCTATAGAAATGATGTTAAACTTGATTTATTGTTTTTCTGTGGTTTTTCCAAAAATTGTAACTAACAATTTCATTTTATTTCTAATTTCCCCAAAAGAAAGTCCATAAACATAAATCCAAAAAATAAAAATAAAAACACCAAAGAGTGGTTTTATTAATAGTGTTATGCGCAGGCAAAAATTATTTGTAATTGTTGTTTAATAGTTGCGGTAATGGTAATACGGCGGCGGCGGCAGTGGCGGGTGTTTTGGGTCAGTTTCAGTCTTAATTGCAAATTAATTGCTCGATTCATTGTTAAAATTTAAAAGCACTATACCTCTAACCTACCTCTAGTTACAACAATAACATAATAAAAACGCATTAACTACTCTTACGCTGGCGATGGTGCTGGCGCTGCCAGAGCCAACCAACCCCAGCTGTCACATTAGGAAATTTGCCTCGTCCAACAATTTGACAGACAATGGGAATTAGGTTAGAATTTGCAATTGTCTGGTGGATTTGAATTTGGATTTGGATTTTGGCAAAATGTCACATTGATTGACAAATAGTTAAGTTTTTTTTTTTGATGTTGTTTTGCGACGCGTGAAGCGACGACGAGTGCTGGGAGTTAGATTAATGTGTACTTAAAATACTGAAGCTCATTTTAAATGCATTAACTACCTTACCGACCTACATATATAGTTTGGTTTTGATGTGCGTGTTTAGTGTTTTTGGCAATAATTGAAACCATCACCCACTGAACAAATGTTTATCAATAATTAATTTATATAGTTTAAACTAATTAACAAAAATGATATCAGATGAATATTTAAGGTTCTAAGCTAGATTGCATTTTAATTATAATATTTAATCAATATGGGTTATGTTTTTTAATTGAATATATACTTCTCTTTTTATCTATTTACATTTCTATAACTAATTGTTTAATTTAGAGGTTTTTAATTAGTTGCTTATACATTTTTATTGATATTTTTTTTTTAACTGTCGTTATTTAAATTTTAATGGATTCAAATACAGATTATGGTTTCAATGTTTTAATTAAAAAAAATTAATTAAAACGATATTATTTCAATATTTACTAGAATAGGTTAATAACAAATGCCAACTTATTTATGTAATTATAAAAAGGTGAAAGGTTTGAGTTCTTATGTAGGCTTCAAAGGAATTCCATCGAGAGTATTTTATAAAAATAATACCAATAATTCTGTTCATTCTTTCAAATGGCATTTAAAAGGTTTTAACACATTTTAAACCTACACACAAATTAATAATAATAATAATTTAAACTGAAAATAAGTAGACATAATGCATTCTTGTTTCAAGACTTAAAGATGATCCCACATGATTCTAAAGACTTTATTTCAATTGAATTTTAGACATGTATTTATAGAACAAGTCCTTGATTTTGATAAGGTGGGTATATTTTTTTTAAATGTAATTTTTGAGTCTAATTGAATTTTTCTACTACTTACTCTTATTCGTTTGAAATGCTAGTAATTTAAGGATGGGTTCAGATAAAATATCAGGCTTTATTTTTTTTTATGTGAGAAAATCAATTTTGAGCTTATTTTTGAGATTAAGATGAATGATGATGGTTGGACAGGGACAGAATAAATTGTTGAAGAAAGGGAACCCAAACAGAAATAAATTCAAGGTAAAACACCCACAGCATAATAATCTTTTAAAAATATTAATGAGAAGAAATAGACATTGAAATTTCTTATTTTTATAAAGTAGAAATAATAAGGACAATTTCATAATAAGATTTTTGATTTCTAAACGTTATTTAAGTATTTGAATGAATTGAAAGTAGTTTTTGAAGAAAAGGTAACTTTATAAATTTATATTAATTTCCTTAAAATTTGAGTTGTTAATTCATTTCTATTTCAAAAACTTTCTTTGTTTTTAACTTTAAAAAAAGATATTAGCTTTTGTACAAAATTGAAAGTTTTATCCATTGGAACCCGTACATAAATGGTTCAAATTCAAAAAAAAAAAATAGAATGGGAAGCGATGCTCAATGAAATTAAATGAGTGCGGACTCAAAGGTTTAAGGTACTATTTTTATGCCAAATGCAGAGGTTTTGAATCAAGTGTCGATGAAAAATTTATTCCACATTCGTGTAGTACGGCTAAATAATATATCTATATACTTGAAAGTTTGACCGAAGCTGGGGTCGAGGCAGAAAACCTGATTTATATTTCTGTAAGCTCTGGTATTCGCCCTACTATGCGAAATTGAAGCCGAAGCTGAAGCGAAAGTTGGGTGAACTTTTACTTTTGCTTCATGCTGCGCAGATTTTTGACATTTGTATGGTTTATACGGATAGTTGAGGGATCAAGTTGAGAACTTTTGACTTTATATTGTGCAGATTTTTGATATTTGAATGGGTTCGTTCAAAAAAATCATCTTCATTCAATAATTTTCGTCTTCAAAATTGACACATGAATTCTTTTTTTTTTGACAGTTTTAAACTTCAATTCTTTACGCCTTCACTGTTGTGGATGTCCTTAGCTTCAAAATGAGCGTTTTTAATGACAGCTCCTGCTTCAAGTGTTTTTTTAAGCTTCGAGCTTTACCCATTGTGTTCTCAGGCGGTGAATTGTGTAAGATGATTAATTTTAGAGGGATTTACATAAAAGAAGGGGTCGATTTTATAATTCAGTAAAACAAGTTGTGTGTAAGATACGAGTATCAACAGGGTTTTATTTTTATTTGAGAGCACTACCAATGACAGGTCACAAGAAGTGGGTGTTCATCGACCTACATATAGTGATCGGCATTGAGGATGATGGACTGACCTGAAATATTTTCGAAGAGGTACGGACCGATGAAACATCCAATCCAAAATTCACATCAATCAGTACTTGAATGTATTCGCACCTGATGAATCTCGAGTGGATTGGTGTCGTCGCAAATCCGTAAAATTTGTTTATTTACGTAATACAACTTATAACTCCTTCAAAATCTATTTAGCGAACAGACGAAACTCTGTATGGTCGTTTATTTTCAGCTCTTGGACCAGTTGGATTTTGTGTAGGTAGGTGGAGATCCGAATCACGACGCAAAATGCTACGCCGAATTGACTGCCTCGGATTCTGCTGCACACTTTCACGCACAACGGCGATGTTTTCGACAGATCTTGAATTTCGTTGATGGGTGTTAGTTAATTATTTACTGAGCTGGTGGGCTGGAACTCGGTCACCAAATGTTGAATATTCGACTTTTAAAGATGACCACTTACCTCCTCGTAAAAAGGGCTCATAGAGCGCATCATTGATACTAAAGAACATGCATTATGATAATAAAGTTTTATCATATGCACGTGTTGTCATGATGATTTGTCTTTAGCGACACGAGCTGTACAAAAAATCGTCCCTGTTGGAAAACCTTTAAAATAGAGATATAAAACTTTAAATTGACAACACTTTTTTAACTGAAGGCCATTATAATGAGCTGTAAAAGGTTTTATTTTTAATTTGGTTTGAATTTTCAACATGAATAGATTGACACATGAACAACGCTTCCAAATTGTACAAATTTATTTTCAAAATATTGTTTCTTTTTGTTTTCACCACTATAGCCAATTTTAATTATCAATTAAACACATTTTGTACTTGGAGTTGTTATAATCTTCAAGTTTATGCTGAGACACTTTATTGGTTGGTTTAATAAATTAATAAATTCCTTAAAAACGATGCTATCCAGGAGGTAACAGTCAATGGCGACAGCTGTAGAGCCTGATTTTTTCGTCCATTATTTGAACAATCGTTATGCGCATGAGCTGTGGTTTCAACAAGACGGCGGCGCGGCGGCGGGCGCAACATGTCAAATAGCTTGGGTGATTTATTGAACCTACGCCAATAATCCTGGACACGATTGACCACTTGGGGGAAAACTTTTCACCACGTTATTGCCGATATTTGGCCACAAATGTTGGAGAAGTCATCGAAAGTTTTACCTTCAGATTGGACCACGTCCGAGAAACCTGTGGTGGAAAATCATATTTAAACTATGATGTCAGAAGATTATGTTTCGAATAGAAGAAATTTTATGTCAAATTCTATACCCCTTATAAATTGTATAGATATTTAATTGTATTATTAAATTTCACTTTATTTCAAAATCCCTTTCTGTGTTATTTCAGTGCCTATTTTGACTAACATCTTTGATTTGTTGATACGAAAACAACTAAAATCGGGTGTATAAATAAACTTTTGTTTTAAGTTGTATTACTGAAATAGAAAATTAAATAATTGCTGGGTGCATACTAGAAGTTTTCCCTTTTAAAAGAATTTTTTTCAAAAATTGCATCCAAGACCATTTTCACAAGCTCAGTAACAAAAAAGTGGACTTGTATTTATTAGCGGATGTTTCTTCAAGCTTTTTCGCCCTTTGTGATTTATGAAACACTCGCATCCTTGAACCTGTATTTTTATCAAACCCAATTACATTATTTTTTAATCATACAATTTCACAGAAATCTAAATTATGACAAAGCTTATTAACTTCCTATAGGAAGTTACTGTAATCGGTCCGATTTGTCGAATTGAAAATGTTGACATTTCTCGATGTTTCAAGGTCCCTATAGAGTCTAAATAAAAGATTTTGGGAGAGATGTCTGTGCGTGCGTGTGTAAGTACGTTCGTACGTCCGTACGTTCGTGACGTTTTTTCGTCGTCCATAGCTCAAGAAGTAAAAGTTGGTAAAAATTGATTTTCGACTCAAATAAATAAATAAAAAAGAGGCTGGGATGCGACCCACACTGATAACTTCCCATCCCGTCTATCGGTTTGTATTGCTTAAAAGTTTGTCTAAATGTATCAATTCTTACCAAATTTGCGTTCTATTTTTTGTAGATTTTATTTTTTTTTATGAAAAAACGGACTGTTGGATTTTTATAAAAAAATTACTGAATATAAAAAACAATATTTTCTGTGAAATAAAATAAGTTTGAAGCCAATATTTTTAATTTTTGAAAAGCTATTTGAGCCGAAATTCAATTTTTACCAACTTTTATTAATTTTTTTGTTTAGGTTTTTATTTTTTGTAAAAAAACTGTCAATTCGATTTTTCTCAAAATTTTTCCTAATGTTGAAAACAATATTTCTTATAAGTTAAAATTAGTTAGAAGCCATAATTTCAAATTTTTGAAAAGATATTTAGGTTGAAAATCAATTTTTACCAACTTTTGTTAAATTTTTTTTCGGTTTTTAATTTTTTGTAAAAAAACTGTCAATTCTATTTTTTTCAAAATTTTACTGAATGTTGAAAACAATATTTTTTGAAAGATAAAAGTAGTTTAAAGCCAATATCTCAAAGTCTTGAAAAGATATTTGAGTCAAAACTCAATTTTTACCAACTTTTTTTTTATTTTTTTTAGGTTATTATTTTTTGTAAAAAAAACTGTCAATTCGATTTTTCTCAAAATTTTATCAGATGTCAAAAACATTATTCTTCATTGCACAAAATTGTTTTGGAAATGAAATCATATTTTAGTCGTAAAATTTTCGAAGTGACAAATTTTTTTTTTCAGTTTTTTTGATTTATAAAAAAAACCGTTAATTGAATTTTTTTCCAAAAATATAATTGTTTTGTATCACGTTACAATATATAATATAAAATTTAATTCAAGTCTCTAGCGTCATTGGTTCATGAGATATTTAGGGTTAACCAAAATTTTCACCTTTTTTTTAAACTGCTATGGTAAAAAAACCACCCACGCAATTTTCTTGAGAGCCCTTTCTGCATCTTTCTGCCTTATTATCTGTATAACAAAATTTATTTGAAGTCGATATCTTTTCTGGTTCTTGAGCTATGGACGACGAAAAAAACGTCGCGAACGTACGGACGTACGGACGTACGTACACACGCACGCACAGACATCTTTCTAAAAATCTTTTATTTCGACTCTAGGGACCTTGAAACGTCGAGAAATGTCAAAATTTTCAATTTGTCAAATCGGACCCATTACAATAACTTCCTATGGGAAGTTAATAAATAAATTAGGTGGCGCAACAGTCCGTAGAGTACCAGGGCCTAGTGACTTACAACTCTCAACCATTCCTGTATGCGGGTAATTGGCAGGAATGGAGGGGACCTACAGTTTTATATGCCGGGTCCGAACAGCTAATTTGAGAAAGCACTTTTCATGACAAGAATTACTCTTGGAGAATTTGTCAATTCCTCGCAAGAGGAATAAAACTTTTAGGTGGCACAGGCAGGGATCTAACCCAAGAACTCTCGCATGACAGTCCAACGCACTAACCATCATGCCACGGGTACTACTCAAATATCTTTTTAAAAATTGGAAATAATGGCTTCCAACTAATTTTGTCCTATAAGAAATATTGTTCTCAACATTCGGTAAAATTTTGAGAAAAATCGAATTGATACCTTTTTACAAAAAATAAAAACCTAAAAAAAACAATAGTAAAACTTGGTAAAATTTACTTTCGACTTAAATATTTTTTCAAAATAAAAATAATGGCTTCAAACTAATTTTATCCCCCAAAAAATATCGTTTTCGACTATTTTGTTTATATAAGAATTGGTAAAAATTGGTTTCGGCTAAAAATCTCGTTAACAAAAATAGTTTTTGAAATCAAACTATTTCATTAGGTATATGCAAAATATTGTTGGTAATTTTTAAGTTTTTAAGAATAATTCAACTTTCAACTTTTTTAACAAAATACGAAAACCTGCAAACTTTTTAGCAAGACAAATCGACAGACGGGATGGGAAGTTATCAGTGTGGATCGCATCCTATTTTTTTTTTTCAGTTTGTTTCGTTATGAAAGTAGATTTTGAAAATCTCATAATATCTTAGTGGTATCTTTACTGGTTTAAAAAAATCGAAAAAAAAAATGGGACAAGTGGAGATCACTTTTATAGGTCATACAGCAAATTTCTATTAACTAATAATCATTGTAACAAAAAATATAAAAGTTTTATCTAAATTGTTAAAGGAATTTCTAAGAAAATGAAATTATCAAAGCACTTTTTAGAAAATTAAAAAAAAAACCTATTCGGAGACGAAAAAAATAAAATGGGTGCATTTTCAAATATGATGGCAATTTGCCTCGTGTGCGAACAGATTCAAAATTTTTAAAGCCATTTTCAAGTGATTAGATATAAAAATAACACCATGAATATAGAATTTTTATTTTTTCGTTTGTTAACTCAACTGCGAAATGCAAAAATTGATAAACTAATATTGTTTCATTTCAAAATGACTTTGACTTTATAAAATATATTGGCTGATAGCTCAATTTTGTATACATAATACATATATTCCGACAAAAGGAATGTTATCATTAAACTCTGAACAATTCTTAGAAATTAGCATCTTTGGACATATAGAAACTGTCTTATTTAGACTTGGACTTAAAATAACAACTAAATATTCTATGTTTTAACACACATTCTCCATAAATAGGGAATAATATTTTTGAAAATATTAGTTTACATTGTACGTAAATTGAAAATGAAATTTAATATTCTATGTACAAAATATGTTTTCACAAATTGGTAAGAATTTCTAGAACTACGACTACAAAATCCAACTTGTTAAATATCAAATTTGAAATAAAATTATTAATTATTTAAAACAATTCTAGAATTTCAGTTCAAATATTTTTTCAACCGTTTATTTATTTGTTTTTAATTTGTGTTTTCCATATGGAAAAAAGTAGAGTACGTAAAATGAAATTAAATATTCCCTACCACACCCAAATTACATAGTTTATTTTTGTTTTTAATTTTTTCGAATTCTGATGATAGCAAATGACATTGTTTTCAAATTTTAAAACCAAAACAAAATCATTATTATTGAATTTTATTGCAATTACGAACAAAACGCACTCGAACTGCTAAATAAAATAGCAAAATTAAAAAAAATAGAGATAGAAAACAAATTAAAAAGAAAAACACATCCGCAATCCTCAAATAATATACGAAACAATTTTGATCTCATCGATTTGTTGGTCATCCTTTTTCCTAATGGATCTGACATCATGCCACTATTTTATGAACCAAACGTGTTCAGACTCTGTGAAAAGCATCAAAAATCAAATCCTATTTGGGAGGACAACACGTTCCAATCAGAGTATTCACTACTTGTCGTCGCGTCGCGTCGCTTCGTTTGGTCGTCTCACCACCTTTGTCACTTTTATACTACTTGGCAACAACAACCAAAACACATTGCCATCCCCCAGTAGGAGTATAGTTCACAATACCATACCACACCCCATTATACCCCACTGCACACATCACATCGTTGCCATCATTGACACACTAAAATTGCTCTGTTAAATTCACACGGCAGCAGCGCGCCCACTGTGTGATGTGTCCCATTGTTATTCCAAAGGCATTTTTCAAATGCATTGCAAATGTCTCTCATTTGTCATTTAATATGTTTTCAATAAAAATACAAATAAAAATAAAAATAAAACTAAAATAGAAACACATACAAAATAAACATCAAATTCCAACACAAATAACAAACATTATAATTTTGAAACGTCTGGCTCGCATTTAAAACGCTTCAAGCTATCTTTTCAATCCAAATATTTTGTCATCTCTAAAATACATTTAATTCAGCTTAGACCTTCCATATTTCTTTTCTTTTTGGCACAAAAGAGATGTTAACAGGTTGTGCAATAAAGTTAATAAAAATATAAATAAAAATAAAAATGGAAATTTTTAAAAATCTAAATCGATTGCGTCGACAAAGATGAAGATGAAGTCGACAACATGTGACGTGACGACCGACGACAGACTTTCGACTACGGCCAAGAAACGATGATGATGGTGAACAACAACAGTGGCTTCAATAGCTAATGGCGAACGTGACGGTCGTTGTCGTTACTCTTGTTAACCTGTTGTTGGTAACGCATTTTTGTATCTTCACTGATGCTGTCAACATCATGCATGGCAGAGGATTATCCTAACTAGGGTTGCCAATGGTAACGAGATAAAGAAATAGAACTCACGAATTTGCGTCACTTACATGTATTGTACATATGTATAGCTTCTGGAAGAAAATAAAAATCAAATTTTAATCCCAAAAATTGGTAATAAAGAATAATCCTTAGAGATATCTGGAATTTGTAGACATATTGTCAGCGAAGAATTACAAAACAAATGAATCAAAGTATTTTATTTGAAGACCTAAACAATTTTGTAATACCTTTAAATCTTATATCCATTGTTTATTAACGTCAGACAAAAAAAAAAAAAAACAAGTCATAGTCGAGGTAATTCTTCATAACAAGAAAATATGTGTACTTGTACTCAGAGCCTTTGAGAAACCGGAGGCAGTAAATTTTTAAGTTAAGTTTTATTAAAGTTTTAAGTTACATTGAGTCACATTTATCGATCGAGACTTGGCTCACTGATATGAATTAAAATTCTGAAACTTTACAAGTATTATAAAGCTAAAGAGTTTGTTGTTTGTTTGTTTGTTTGAATGCGATAATCTTAAGAACTACTGGCCCGATCATAAAATTCTTTCAGTGTTGGATAGCATATTTACTGAGGTAGGTTATCTACACTTCTACACTAATATTATAAAGAGGAAAGATTTGTATTTCATTTGTATTTTTCATTAGAAAGCTACATTATCACTGAGTAACATAGGCTATATTTAGTACTAGATTACTACAGAAATCTTTTGAAATTCCTATTAAAACCAACGAAGGTGTAAAAAAATTAGCCATAAAATGTCTTTCATCGCATACGCTGCGAAGAGTATTAATGATAGGACAAAAAAAAAAGGTTTTCTAATTTAGTTATTCATGGTCGTTTTATTTAGCATGCTTATAACTTAAATATCTGTACCTATTTATGTCTACCCGTGCGAAGCCGCTAGTAGGCTATAAAACATCACGCTTAGACTTATACAAGTGGAACAACTTACAAAATGTTTCAAAATCGGGGATTTGTTTTTCTTTTAAGAGCTTCCCTTGCGTGCCTTGCGGAAACAGTTAATGTTTTGCTAAATCAATGTATGTCAGAATTATTCCTCTTCAATAGTTATAATATAATTAAAGGCATCACGTCTGTTTTAACTTTTTGTATGCTAACCAAATTTGTTCTAAAACCAAGCATAGCGCGGAGCGCTGCTAGTTATTTGTTTGTTTTTCGGAAGTTAAGGCTTTAACAAGAAGTGGAGGCGTTCCATCTAATTTTTCTTGTGCAATAGTTGAGATGTCCTCGTCTACTGTTAATAATTCACAATACGGTATTGATCAACTTGTTTCTTCGAGTTTCTAAGAATTCCTTATTTAATTTATTGATTATTAATGATTCTTTACTACCAAGTCAATAATTATTGTCAGTGGAAAAAGGAAATCTAATCTAAAGAATCATTTATAAAACTGTCCTTTCTTCTCAAAGAAATTATTTTACCATATTTACACGGATTTGTCACTGGTAAATCAACCTCAACAAATTTCATGATTTTAAAGTTATTATGTCTTCAACTGATTTGAAAGTGGTCACAATGTGATGTTATCTACACGAACTAATTTTATCGTATAGAAAATATTGTCTCTGATATTCAGTAATTTTTCCTATAAAAGCAATTTTTTCATAAAGAGTAGGCAAAGTTGGTAAAAGTTGATATATGATTCTCGATATCTCATGAATTAATGAAGATATTGATACTGCTGCAATTTCACGTTCGATATTCGCACGAAGTTTATCAATCGTCGCTGGCTTGTTGGCATAGACCATAGACTTGAAATAGCCGGACAGGAAATAGTCTAACGGCGTCAAATCGCACGACCGAAGCGGCCAAGCGACTCGACCATTTCGTGAGATAACACGTTCTCCAACCTTGGTTTCCAATAAATTGATTGTGACATTTGCTGTTTACCTTGTGGCGCCGCCGCGCCGCCGCGCCGCCGTCCTGTTTGAACCATATGTCCTCCAAGTCCATTACATCCAATTGGGGCCAAAAATATGTATTTATCATCGAATGACCCCCATTCACAGTAACGTGCCAGGTCTTGATCATTACCGAAAAAGTAGGGCCCAATGGATCCGCCGGCCCATAAAACACACCAAATAATTTTTTGGGGTGCAATGATGACTCATGGAGTACGTGTGGATTGCTGCCTGACCAATACCGCATATTTTGTTTATTGACGAAGCTATTGAGCCAGAAATGACCTTCATCGCTGAAGATGATTTTTCGATGAAAATCCGAATCATTTTCAAGTTGTTGCTCAGCCCAATTGACGAACATACAACGCTTGGTGGTCAAGCGGCTTCAGTTCTTGTGTCAATTTAATCTTGTAAGGATGTGGGCCAAGATCCTTTCGCAAAATTCGCCACAACGACGTCACAGAGATGCGCAACGCTTGAGAACGACGTGTGAGAGACAGTTTTGGGCTTTCTCAGCGGCAGCAATATTCTCGACACTACGGGTGCTTCTTTGTCTCAATGATACGGGAACATTTTGTACTGTGCTTGTGGATTCAAATTTGTCCACTAGACGCTCAATTGTTGATCTGCTAGGACGATCATGACGACCATAAATTGGACGTAGCGCGTAACGCTCTTAACTTTGAGGCCACTGACTCCGAATTTCGGTAGTAAATTTTTAATTTTTCGACTTTAATAATTTCGACTAGGCTCGTATATCTTTTCATCATGAAATAGCAAACCTTTTTGAAGAGAAATGTCAAAAGAGCGGCGTTGTTTGCTGTACCTGTCGCTCTACTTTTGTAGCGTCCCTGTCGAACAACCCTGTATGAGAAATAAAAACTTTCAAGAAATGCTACCAAAATGGATAAAAATCGGTTTTCAACTAAAAATCTCGCTAACAAAAAAAAAAAAAACGTTTTGAAATCAAACTGTTTCATCATATGCAAAACATTGTTGGTAGTTTTTAGTTAGTTTCGTAGAAAAATTCAACCAAAACCTACAAAAACAACAAAAAACTGATAAGAAATGGTTTACGACTTAATAATTGAACAAAGAAAAATATTGACTTCAAATTATTTATCTCACACAAAATATTGTTATGAATATTTTTTTAAAGTTTTAATTAAGACGTATCGACAGACGGGATTAGATGATAATCAGTGTGAATCGCTTCCCAGCCTCTTTTTATAATATTATTTTTGGAATATGACCGTCATGCCACAGCTAACTCGGACATATTCCTATCTAGAGGTCCAATTTTCTATGACTTTTTCCAACATTTTTGGCCATTTATTGACCCAATTTAACTCCAAAAAATCACGTGTGGCACAAGCTATCTGACATTTTGCAAGTCTTGTTGTTACCTTAGCAACGTTCTGGCCAGCATCGTTTTTAAAAAAGTACGGACCAATTATTTTAGTCAGTTTCTTCTTATTTCAGTCAGTTTTTTTTTTTAATACTCTTGAGGATTATCATTACTCCAAATATGGCGGTTTTGTTTATGGACGAATTCATTCAAAAAAATTGAACTTCATCTTTAAACAAAATTCATAGTAGACGCACACTTAGAGAGCGATACGTACATATTTCGAATAGAACCTTGATTTTCGAAATAAATAATTTGCACAATTTGGAAGCTTTGTTCAGGCGTCAGTTTTGTATGTTACTCTCAAAAACAACCGTTAAAAGACACAGTTTTTCGGAATTTTTTAAGCGTTAGAAAATTATTGGACATTTTTGTACCGGAATTCGGAGTAGGTGAAAGCTGCCCCAACCTTAAAAGCGTTAAGTCCAATTTTTTGTATTAATTTTCGCCCTTGTTGGAAGATCTTAGAGCCAACATTAAACGAGAAATATCAGCCGTTGAAGCCTAAATGTGTGGCCGAATTATCGAAAATTGTGTACAATGGATCGACTGCTGCAAACGTACCCTTGGTGGTCCATATGAATAAAGTCGAGATCCATTCACAAATGTATCTGATTGTATTAACTTCAAGCCAATACAAAAGATTTTGAAATATCGAAAATGGTTTTCATTATATTTTTAAAAAAATTTATCCAGAATCCAGTCCATATTGGAAAACTGTTTACTATATAGTAAAACCAAGATTCTAAAAATTGTTCGGAAACACGAAATACCTCAAAATAAAAATACAAAGTTTTTCTTGGCAACTCTTCTAATCCGATGATAAAATCCTTAAAATTTTGAAGAAGCGCCACGGCCACTGTTCAGTTCAGTGTGCCTTTGCAATGCTCTACTCCATACATAGTAATTATATGCTTGATACACGACGAATAGTCCATCATCAGAGATGGGTCTTGAGCGTAGATTGTACACATCAATAGATACAATGTACCTCAACAGATGTTAGATAGTCTTTTATATTTTTAGGCCTATAGGATGTTGCAAAAGCAAAATAATTCGATGTCTGACTTAACTTGATTGAGATAGATTACCAGCCAAAAGTGACTTGCAGAAAAACTTCAGCAACCAGCCAGCGCAGCGCCAAGCAACGTTAACATTAACGCCGCGCCGTCGTTGTTCGTTGTTTCAGTAGGTCGTATGCAACTTGTAGGTATACAAAAACAGGCATCATCAGCTCAGCTGTTGGCTCTGGATTGGATAGAGTGGTGACAAATTTAAACTTCTTTTTTTCTTCGCTGATGGTGTTTTGAGTGATGTTTTGTAAAAGGTCTCTTCTCCGTCTGCATAATCTGACAATATCTGGAAGTGACGGGACGGTGGTGGTGTAGCCATCGAAACAACTGGGCCTTTCGATAATAATCATTCACAGACCTTCTCTTCTCGAAAAATTGCATTGAGTCTCACAATAATTAGAAATGAAAATGTTTAGACTTTTGTTTATCAAGGTGCAATTTTAAAGGGTGAAGTTTTGAGTGTTTCTAAGGCACTTGATATTTCCTCCTCCTCATGGAACTATAAGCACTTCTAGGAAACAGATTACTTAAATTCATTATGCCCATAACGTCGATAATGAATATCTCTGGAAAAAGAAGTAAAGCCAAGTAAAGTGCAAATTATGTTACGGTTTAAAAAATAAAACCATTTATGCGGAAAATCTTAAGATGTTGTTTCCCTTTGAACTCTTTTTAGTTTAGCTTCGAGACCAAAAGTATATTAACTTCGGTCAATAAATTCCTTCGATTTATTCTTTTTTGTTTTCTTTCCTAACTAAGGTCTATTGACCTTAAGAAAAATCCATTCCTGGCCTCATTAAATTTAAGTAGCACTCCTATTTTAAGCCAAGATTTTGTAGCACTGTTAGCATATTTATTTTCTTGGCAAGAGCTCACAATATTTTTGTGTTGCCTCTATGATCTTTTGTTGTACGTGTATGTATAGTGTTGCCCAATTCCCACAATTATTAAGACTTAAAGAGGTTATTAAGGTGCATCGTCTGTGCAATTGGCAGGTATAATTTTTCAATGAAACAGCGCGGCAAATTGTTTGTAAATAATATGCATGTATATAGAAGGCGAGCCACTGCCACTGCCATCAGAGACTCCAAAAATTGCTACCGCGCGCCGCCGCCGACTTCAAAAATCAGCTTTAAAAAAGCTATACCTTTAGACAATTCAAGAGCTGATGGAAATAGTAAAAATTAGCTTACTGCTGTTGATTTCTATTACATGGCTTGTGCCTCGTCTCGTCTGCCTGAAGTCGAAATTTATGTAGGAATGTATTCTCAATTATCATTGATGTTTTGGATAAAAATGCATCTTTACTTCAGCTCATTGCATGAATATGCATTGCAGCGGCAGAGGCGTCACTGAGGATGGTAATAACTGCATATTGTTTTATTTTTTTTTATTAAATTTCCTCTCATTTTTTTGTTTTATAAATTGAAGTTGAAGCTCTTGTCTATATACGAGTAAATTATTGAACTGTGAATCATAAGAAGAATGAGTGTGCGGTGCATAATGCATTGCATATATGCTGGTGCAGTGTATATCTGGAATTTACCTTGACTTTATTATAAATGATGAAATAGGAAGACAGCAAAGTTCTTGTGGGCTTTAAGTGATGTATCTTAATGCATAAGAAGAGACTTTTATGTAGGTAGGTTTTATAGAGACGGATTGAACTGGTTAAAAAATTTATACAAGAGTGACATTATTTATCGATGTATGTATATGCATATGTAGGCTTAAATTCTATAAAAATGAGTATAACTTAATATTGATTTTTAAAGTTAAGGAAAAAATGTCATCCAAAATGTTCTACAAATTTGAAATTATCGCTTACTTAGCTGATTTTATTTAAGTAGAAAAAATTACATACTTTTGTTTCTTTATCAGTATGTTTAGATAACCACGACACCCGTGACGTGATGGTTAGTGCTTAGGACTATCATGTCAGGGGTCTTGAATTCCACCCAAAGTTTTTTTCACGTTGCACTGCCCATTGTGATAATACGAGTAATTGAAAAATCCGTCAAGAGTAACAATTTTTGTTATGAAAAGTGCTTTCTCAAATTAGCCGTTTGGATTCGGTGTAGAAACTGTTGGTTCTCTTCACCCTGACATAACTCGCACACAGGAGTGGTTGTAATTCGGCAGGCCCAGGTTCTCTACGAGATGTTGTACTGTTTGTTTTAGATAAATAATTGACTTCTTTTTGACAAAACTTATTTTGGAATTCAATTATGATTTGTGTCTGATCTCACATACTTACTTACTTACTTAAGGTGGAGTTACAGTCCTATGTGCACTAGGGCCTCACCCAACAAACTTCTACGAATGTGCAGCGCTGCATAATATTTGTATAAAGTATAGATTGGAAAATCCTGAAGACTTTTATGAAGACAAAATTCTTGAAATCCGTCATGTATCCCCTGATCCTGCAAACCCAACATTTATTGAAGGCAGCCGCATACGAGATTCCATTGCAAGTTTTATACGAAATGAATAAATCCCTAGCGAATAATTAATCAATAAAAAAGCGGAATTTTTGTACTTCATGGTTTGTTTTAATAACTTAAAAGACAAAATAAGGATAAATTATTGAAAACTTAAACAGAATATCGTAAAAACTCAAAAACTAATAACTCACTTCATATAAAAACTTAAAAATTAAATTAAATTCAGTCATATAACTAATTCCACAGTAATAATTAAACTGGATGATAATGGTTCATTAAATTTTGCTTCGCTTGCTCGATTTCCAAAAGTTTTTTTTTTAAGTTTCAGTTTTGTTTTTCTGTCGTTCTTTTTGTTTTTCATGTTTTCCTTGTAGAGCAATAACTTTTCTTTTTTAATTTTAAGGATTTCACTTTTTTTTTTCTTTTTTTCAAAATTTAAGTTTTTTTGTCGTAGTATTCAATATTGTCCATACTCTTTTGAAGATGATTCAATGTGGTTTGCATGCTACTCATCTCAGAAATCATTTTGTTGTACAAATTGTCTTGTGTCGACGTTTGGTTTTCCAGCAAAGCAAGTTTTTTTTTCATTTTGGTCTTTATTTGAGGTCCTTGGTTGACTATTTTTCGGTGATTGCACTAAGGTTAAAACTTCTTCAACCTGCACTGCCTCGTCTTCGTCGGCATTACCGTTAAATTTGTTAATTCCAACCCAAATTCAACACCCGGGGGATCAACACAGGCATTAAAATGCATTAGACAACTTACTGATTCTTCATAATCAGTCAATCGGATTGTGTTAGTTATTAGGTCCTCCGCCAGTTGCAATTGTTTCTAATTTATTTTTTGTAACTTATTTTTTAATTTTTGTTTTTTGATCAATCCATACCTATTAAAATCAAAAAAATACAAATTGAATGTACTTAAGCAAATTAAACTCACTCTTTGCCACTTGGTTGAGTCGCGTTGTGGAGGCCCCAAGCTATTCAACTCCACTGCGATACCTTCCCACTTTTTTTGCTAGGTCCACTTTGGACAACATCCCCCTTGCCACTTCAGGATTTTGTACCATTAATTCTACTATTCTTTCCAATTGCTTTCTATTGCTTACTATTCTGTTCCTAAATAAAATATATTTTTTAAAATATGAAAACTTTTTTATTAGAACAACTTACATTTTCGCAAAACAATTTTAACTCCAGACACATAACAAAATTTTAAAACAATAATTGAAAACGTCAAACGAGAAAAAAACCTCATTCACAATAAACTATTCACAGTCGGTTCAAAAATTAAAAGTTGATGTTTATAATACCGATTCATCAAATAGTTGATAGATATTGTCAACTATCAAATTGATACTCATAATAGGGCTGTTAGCTTGTTGTATTTTGAAATTATTTTGTTCATGCAACAAACAAAAATAATTACATATAAAACTTAGGTAACTTGAATCTTTTCCATCTTTCCATAGAATATTTACAAATGCACTGAGTTTTGAATGCCTCGCACTTGATTTTATCTTCCTATACCTTAGCATTATATTTCTCGTTTTAAAACTGAAGGTAAATCATTTTTGAATTTAAGTATACCACAATAAAAAATAATGTGTTTCAATGTTGTAAATTTAAAAAATTCTCATCAAACTTACTTTTAATAAACTAACAACACGACGATAAGGACACACCTTTTAATACAATACTTCTTCATTTTCATGTCCAACAAAAATTATTACCAACCTTCCTTGGCACAATCCTTAAAAAGAGATAACCTACCTTTTTGGTTATTGTCGGTGTCGGTGTCGTTGTCGTCTTCGTAGTCATTACAAATTGAAAACATTTTACTTTATTTTGTTTTGTAGAAGATCTGAACAATCTTTCAACTTCAAGTTTATAAGTGTTCCGAAAAAATTTTCATTCTTATCCGAGCAAGGTAAGAGCTGCATGTAGTGTAGGTATCAAGGCATTAAGCATATTGTTGCGGTTCGGTTTTCACCTTGAATTGTTTTTTGTTTTCAAATTCGCTTTTCTTGTTATAAAATTTTTACTGCGATACATTTATTTGTCTGTCTGTTTTGTATGTCTGTCTGTCTGTTTGTCTGTTTTTGTTGGTGGATTTTTTAGTGAAACAGAAGACTTATTTCTTCTGAGCTGAGGCTTGAGACCTGAGAGTTGAGAGTATAGGATGTCGCTGCCACTGCCTTGAGTGCAAACGCTGAGAGTAATGAGATACAGTGACACTGAAGATTTGTTCATTCGTTTAACCTACACCACTTTTTTGTATCTATAAGATACTTTTTTTTTTAATTTATTTTCAAGTGGCATCTTAAAGGCGTCAACTGAATGAGATGACAAATAAAAACTATTTAAAGACTCCGCGGTCCACACGATGCGCTGCTGTGCAGGTAAAAATGGAATATATGTATATCCCAACCAGAAGACATATTGTGGTCCAAAGATATTGGTAGACATCAAGACCTGAATGTCAATGAAGGAAAAAGAGTTAAAGATTGTATCGCGGCCGGCCGACAAAATGGATGGAATAATTACCTCGGCTATAAAATAAAACGAAATCGGCTTGAAAATTGCCCAAACGTGTAGTGTATGTTTTTATGAGGTGGCGATGATGAAGTTGAGGTCAATGTTTGATTAATGAGACTATTTATGAAGAAGTTCCGGGGTCATATTCATATCATATGTAGGTATAAAAAGTTGTTCAATTGAATCGGAAACTCTATGTAGCATAAAATTTTACACAAAATCATATTCATTGGAATTTATAAGGATTTAACATTTAAGGATATTTTATTGAATATTATTCAGTTTCCAGTTTGAATTTCCTATTCAGATGTGTAGATACATTGAAGGAAATCTTGAAAGGAAATCAATGTTCTGAGAAATTCTAAAATTTGAAGGATCTGCTTAAATAAAACATGACGCAGACACACTTCACATACAAAGATTGCTTTCAATTTCATTAAAATTGCTTTAAAGTATTTTTTCTTCTATTTTTTGTATCTTTTTTTATTTATTTTTCTAAAAGAAGATTGATGTCTTTTTATCATAAATAATATTTGCATGCTTTTGGCTTATTGAATATTTGTAACAACAAGATTTTGAGTATAATATATCGATTTGTAAATAGGAGTTTTGTATTAATATATGGATTGAGTATTATGCATGCAAAAGTATTTGAACATTGGAAGCGGAGTGAGGGAATATTGGTGACAGCTTTATTTAAATTTAAATGATAGGAATGTCTTTTTGCTTTGCTTACATATACATATATATAACCAGAAAGCAGATGGTGACTTTGAGTTGATATTTAAGAAGATGAAATATGCCAAAATTTACTTCATTCATAAAATATATTTCGATTTTCATAGACAAAAGTGGGTGTGTTTTATTAATTTTGAAAGGTAAAGATAGAATGTTTCTGAATACCTTCCTACCTCACAAACTTATTTTATTATTATTTGTAATTTCGGATTCATTTGCGAAAGTAATGTTTGAAATATTCTTCCGAAGACTCTCACGCTTTTATCCAATCACAACAAAAGTCTAGGTGTGATGTATTACACTAGTCGACAAGGTTCTCCTATTGGCAATAAAATTGCACTCTTCCAATAGAATTTGATGGCGTTATTTCAAATTCGACTTCAAAATTAATGCTTTATGTCATTTTTTGGATATTACTTCTTTAAAGTCGAAAAATTAGGCTATCTAAATTTATAAATTAGCATTTAAAAAAAAAAAACCTTGATCGCTTCCAATTCTGAAATCCCTTTCTTCAAGATTAAGTTGAAATATTTATTTTAATTCCTATAATATTCGAATATTTTTCATAAGTTGCTTTATTTCATCTGTCTTACAGAAATCTGAAATAAATACTAAGCCATTTATGCTTAAACGGTTTCAAACAGAAAAAGGCAAAATGGTTTGAAAGTGGGTTTTGTTTTTGTAATCTTTTGTTTAATTAATTCTTTTACATCAATTGTTTGAAATATATGTACATACATATTTCAAAATATAAAAATAAAGTTGAACACAGGTATTTTTAAAACGTTGAGCAAATAGGTTAATACTTTGACTGCGGTATGACCTGAGCGATTCCTCTATTCGGACATTTTTTTTTGTCAAAAAGGTTCCTTTTACACTACTTATATCAGTGCTTAATGTTACTAATATTTTTTTTTTGACTATAACAAACGGTTGTCGACGCTTAGTATGCATCATAGTATGGCGTTTTTCCCTGATGCGGGGTGTGCGGAGGCATTGCGGAAGAGGTCAGACAATAATAAACATGTTGTCGACGATGCGTCGACGTCCGCCGCATAGAACAAATACGATTTGTCGACGACGACGCACAGTCGACTTCAGCAGTCAAAGTGTTAAATTAAAGAATTGTTTCGAAATCAGCACTAAAAATTAATTCCGAAACGTATTTTTTAAAGAAAACTAATCAACTTTCAGTATTCGGTATCTGTATCACAGATCACCTTTTATTGCATAATCATGTATTCGATAATGACAAAAATGCTGATAAGATTTCTCCGGTGGTACAAGATGTTTTTCACTTCTTAAGATCTGGCTGTAATTTACAAAGCTCTAATTCGTCTAAGCTTGAATACAACTCGCATATTTGGGCAATACATAACAAGTTTAAGTCTTTTAGAAACATTAACATCACTCGAACATCGCCACAATGTTTCATGCCTTTCAGCCTTCTTAATACTTACAGTTCTAGGGGTCAATTTACCCTCGAGCTCAATTTTGAACAAGTAAAAATTTTTTCATCGAAACGGGTATTAAAAGTTGCGTATTAACGAATATGTTCATGCTTTGTAAATTGGACATAGCTTTTGGGTCTCTAACAACCGACAAGTTCGATGACATAAATCATTTTGTCGAAAGAGCATTGCAACTAATAGGTTTTCGGGGTGCTCATAAAAAATATTTCATTCATTAGTGTAAATACGTGGTTCACTCCATCTACAATATCGAATTTGATCTACGTAAGGTTATACTCAAATTGATACCTAAAATGCTGTCACAAAAAAATGTGATAGTCAATTTCAAACAAATAATATGTTTATTCCGAATAGAGCTACCAGACGCTTACACAAACGACTGGAAAATTTTCTTAGTTCACTTTGTTTCTTTAAAAAAACACATTCCTGTGACCGACAAAGCTTACGACATTCGCAAAAAGCAAGAAAAGTAAGAATTTTATACAAAATCAGCCAATTTGATACTTTTATTTAGACATTTTATAAGAATCAATTTAAAATTTCAGCAAGGCAACAACGAATTTTGACAATTTGAATCTGAAATTGTTCAATCGAATTGAATTGAGTTGAATCATCTTACACAGACGGAATGAAAATGATAGTCAATTTGACTACCAAAAAAATGATAGTCAACTATCTCCATAGCCGATTCCACCCCAGATATATTTCCGATAATAGGCGAAAATTGAACAAAATTAGTGTTTTCACAATCAATTATGCCCTTACCAATCGAAGTCCCACAAAGTAGATCCATCTAGGTTTGGTGAAAAGATATCTTAGTGACAATTCGTTCGCATGAAATAAAACATATTGCCAACTGAAATGGTCGACCATTTCTATGTTACGTATTACTCCTCCTTTCCTTATATTTAGAAAAATCTAAAATTGAAAAATCTAAAATTCTTTCTCCTGTACCATTCTTCAAAGTTACGTGACCCAAAAATATTGATTGTGGTTCTGTATGAATTGAAATAAGCTCTTCTAGAACTTGTATTTATCTTTTTTTTATTATTAGAATTAAGGGTCATTTGGTTGGTCATAAACTTTTTCTTGATTTCAGCAAGGCTTGATTTATTTTATTATCAATAAAAAGAGTGGTATTATCGGTTTTTAGAATTCCGACGTCAGGAGAACTGCTGACGCCACTGCTTTAGCATATCGGACAGAAAGGCCATTTCTTGATATATGGTAGAGCAAGTAAATAACTCTTGCAAGATGATGTTGAGGGCTCTGATAAAGGGACTGTCTCGAATGGTTTCACTGAATTGTTTTTTCTTTCTATACACCCACCGAAATAATTATAAATGCAGTATGATGAAGAAAATATAATATTTTTTTAAAAACTTTAATGAAAAATATAAAAAATAATTATTCTAACTAAATCAGAGCTTTTGATTTATTTGTCTTAAATTTTAAGGAACAATTCAACTAAACATCAAAAATTCAATACGAAATAATTATAAAGGCACTCTTCTTTTTTCGTTTTTAACAATTCTAATACGAAGTATGGTTTCCTTTGTTGGCTATAACTTCTAGTCGTTTGGGCATAAAGTTTATTAGGGTTTGAACATAAAAACTGTCATTGTTGTTTCACTCCTCTTGGATTGATCATTTCAGTTCCTTTACATCTTTAAACTGGCGGCCATGATGGAAATATTTTAATGATAAAAGTGGCCACAGGTTTTCAATCGGGTTGAAGTCGGGACTTAATGCTGGCCAATCGAGACTGGTGATATTTCGAGACTCAGAGAATTCCTTTGTTGTTTTTGATCGGTGGATTTTAGCGTTGTCTTGCTGGAAAATTAATTCTGGTGTGGCTATTTCCTCTCCAAAGTTGATTAAGACATCATCGGGCAGTTGAATGTAATAAACTGAATCCATTCTTGTGCTTACAAATGGGACGCAAATGGGAGTAGTTCCATTGTACCTCATACCCCCCCCCCCCCCCCAACCATAAGGGATACTCCACCAAAATTTCGCCGTTTGCGCACTATTATGGGATCGATTTTAGAGCTCCAATATTTCTGTCCGCCTAATATTAAACTTCTTTTCTTCTGTATTAATCACAGTTCTCCACTCCTTTTTCCAGAACCGGTGTTTTTCAGCAAATCGAAGCCGGGCTAGCTTGTGTCTTGGCAAGACCGCAGGTTTGGCACACTTGTTTTCGTATATGCCATTACTTCTTGAGCACACAATTTGTCTCTAATAAGGAGTCTTTTCATCTGTATTTCCTTGCCGTTTTTTTCCCCACATTCTTGACCTCTGCTGATGAATTTGTCAATGACGCAGCTCGACTCTCCCAAACGTTATAAAATTTCTCGATTGGGCAGGCCTATCACATAACATGATTTTTCCTTTTTCTTCGTCGGTCATCGACTTTCCACGGGGAATTGTTAAGAAACTACCAAAAAGCTTTTTAAGTTCTCTTTAAAAATAAAAAAATCAAAAATTTAAAAATAAAAATCAAAAATTGAGGGTTTCCAAGTACCCAAAATAACGTTCAATTTGTTTTCTGAAGAAATAACTGCTTTCAGTAAGTAAGTAAGTAAGTAAAAGAATTCATTTATTGACAATTTATGTTTGTTACATTGACATAAATTTTACGAATTTTATAAGCTTTGGCTTTGCCGTCAGCTCGACTGGCAACATTTTAAAATTTAAAAAAGAATAAAATATATACACATTTATAATATAAAATGTATTTGATTTGATAATGTCTTTAATTTGATTTTCTATTTTTTACAATTATAATTATTTAATAAAGATGGTTACGCATATTCTGTTAATAGCAGCATTCTAAAAGTGAAGGTATCCTTCAAAAAAAGTGCAAGTCCTTTCCAGTTCGATCCATTCAAGATTTGTATAGTCTCCACCATTGATAGAATTCCCTTGCCAAAATACGAAAGTCTATATTGTCTAAAGATTGGACATATGCTTATTAGATGAAAGCAGTCTTCTTTTTCTTTCATGTTACATAAAGTACAGAACTGATTAAAACTTCCATTGTAGGGGCATCCATTAAGACATAAAATTTCACATCTAGCTTTGAATATTGAGGAGATTTCTTTGAAGCTAAAGGAATCATTAAAATAATTTTTATCACCAAGATTATAATCTAATTGGCTGTAACTGCTTTCATATTAAAGATAATAAAATCAAATTGGCTCTGTAAATATTTCGGTAAGTAAAGATTAAGTTTACTCTGCTGTATCGACCACATTTACTTAACTTGGTAAGAGAGAGAAGGTTTCCTTTTGGTTATTTAAAAAATAAAAATAACGCTCTTACGATTTTAAAAAACAGAATTTTAAAAATTAAGGTTTTGTTTGGGAAAAATTTAGTAGTGTTTAAGTTTTTAAACACTATTTTTGGAATATTAAATACACAAGTTCTGATTATGTAAGGATTTGTTTTAAAATCATAATACAGAAATTAATTCCTTACTGTGATAGTATTATTGATTATTATTTTATTTGAAAATAAATTTAGTAACTATGTATAATTATATTTTACCTCTCTTATTTTTCACTTATACAAACGTTTCTGAAGGTACATATTTCATTAAAAAAATAAAAATGTATTATTAAATCATTTAAACTATTTTCATTCAAATAGTAACTAAAAAATTAGCATACAACTTAATTAATTACTATCTTGAAATGTTTGCTTGTGTTCATAAATACGATTAATTTAAATACCTAAGCTTTAAGTGTTTTTTTGTAACTTTAAACTTTAAAAAGATAATTGATGTGTTACAAAAATAAAATAAAAATATAAACATGATTTATAATACAGCCAGGTAAAATATTTTGTGCTCGGGGTTAACTCACTTCATATAAACATACAGAAATAATTGTTCAATTGGAAAATGAAAGTGTTTTGTCATGCAAGTGGCATTTTTGAATATATAGTTAATATGCTATTTTATGCACTACTGATCGCACACAATCGTTTAACTGTTTATAACAATTTGCATTTTTCTAACGAACAATAACATATTATGGAATTTTAAATAATACGAATAGAGTATATCTACGATAAAATAAGGTGAATTAAAGAGCATTGTTTTAAAGCAAGTTCATTGCTTTTGTGAAGCAATATGAGCTTGAAGCTAACACGAATTCAATGTACATTCGTATCAAGTCGTATAAATAGCCTATTTCTATGCATTAAACATAACATAGAGCAGAGTTATAAGATGTAGCATTGTTTTAAAGAAAAACATTCTCATGTGATGGTCGTGTTCTTGTCCGCATTTTGATTTTGTGCTATGAGCTTGGATCATCTTGAAATTCTACACCTTTACCCACTTCTAAGGCACTTTTAGCTTTGGCTTATTATATTATTTAAACAAATTTGTTTTTTTTTCTACATTAGGTTTAGTATAAATATGGTTAGAAACTCATTATGAAATAAAAATAATCTTGTATCAACGATATTTAAGGAGAAATTTTGAAGAAAAGAAATCAACACGTAGCTCAAAGGCGGCAAATTGACATTGCCAAGTTGGCTTATAACACGATTTGGGAATTTAGTTCACAAATGGTCTAATCTGATTTTGTATAGCTCGCATTCTATATGCCTCTGGCCCCAGAAGGTGTCCAAATCTATATCTTCAATTTCAGTATAAAAAAAGAGGCTGATAACTTCCTTTAATATTGGAGGTTTAGCTGTTTTGCGTCTAGAAATATTTGTTCTTAGTAAAAAATTGGTCAGTTGGATCAAAATTTAAAACAATATTTTTAATAAGCTGATAAAACATCAAGGTTAATATTTTATTTTGTTCTCAAGATATTTGCGTAGAAAGTATTTGTTAACCAATTTATAAAAGTGTAGTTTTTTGAGATTTTTAATTTGTTGTAGGACGTTGAAATGGTCTTCCAAAAGCTTTACTCGATGTCAAAAACTTAATTATTCTTTGTAAACATTTCTCTGGACTCTGGAGGTAACATCATTTCTTGTTAGTAAAATATTAACCAACATTTCTTAAGACTATTATTTTAACTACGAGTATCAAAAAACTGAACCTTGAATTTTCTTTCCACTTTGGTATGACACCAAAATGTATAATCTAAAATGTTACTTAAGTCGAAAGCATTATTAGTTCGTAAGAAAATTGAGGTCAACAAAATTTTACATTTTTTTAAATCCACCCACTTTCCTACGAAAAAGTCCTGAACGAACGGGCTTAAAGACGTATGAAAAACAGACATATCTCTACAACACTTGCTTTGCGTTCTTCGATCGTTTGCAAGCTTTATCCAGTCAACGTGAACAAGCACTCTTGCGTCAGCAACAGCCTGGTCTTTCTCGTCGTCTTGAACCTGGGGGCTGGGATTCAAAGATTTGCTTCGCTGGAGTTTTGTTGTCCGTTTGGTTGATGTGGCCGAGCCAGTGTAGTCGGCGTGTTTTGGATCGTTAGACTACATATAGCTCGTACAGTTAACGATTGTATTTTCTCCTTCATTCACCCTCTTCGCATATCGGACCAATTATCCACAAAAAGATTTTTTCTCGAAGGTGCCCAGAATCAATTCCGTAGAGAAGAACTGGTAAAATTAAAGTTTTGTATAACGTGCTTCGGAGAAAGCATAAGTATAACGTCTTTGGAGAAAGTAGTTTTGAATCAATTTGTTTGGCCAAACCGAAGTAATAGCGGATCAGTAGGGTAATTGTTCGTCGGATTTCCACTAAGGTGTCGTTCGTGAAATTGATATTTGTACTAAGGTAGGTGAACTCCTTGGCTACCCCGAAATTACTGCTGCCAACAATGACGTTTTGTCCTAGGTAGTGGACAGACGAGAGGCTTTGTCTGTTGATAGCATATACTTTGTTTTGTCCTCATTCACTTCAAGAGCATCGCGTTTCGCCTGTTCATCTATAGTTGTAAATGCCTTTAGAACAACTTAATTGAAGCTTAAAATAATGTGGGTGTTGTCCGCATAGACAAGCAAGACCTGAGTACCTTCCAAGTTAACACTACTCTTCTGATCCAGGACTATGTTGAAGAAATTACATAGTAGTGCATTGTGGTACATTGTGTGGAATACCTCGGATGAGATTTAACCCATTTCCACATTTCACCGCGTATTTTTTAATGTCATGTGGCATAGCTGAATCAGTTTTTTCAGGATCCCGAGCTCAGACATCGCCAATGCAAGGTCTTGGCAACTTATGCTTCCAAATGCGAATTTGAAGAGGGTCTCGACTTTAAATTCGCTGATGTTTTCCAGGATTTCCAGGATTTTTTACTGATCGTTTTTTTTTTGTAGATTTGGTATATTTAGCTATTTGACCAGTCGTTTAGCATAATTCCTCTTTCCACGCTTGGTTGATAAGCTTGCACCCTACCAGGACGTCACCTTCATATTTCAAGAGTTCAGCAGTTCAGCAGGCCTTCCGAGCCCTCTCCAATCTCTCCCTGGGATTGGGTCTAAATTTACTGGTCTCATGGTTCTTTGCTCTTAAATTGTTTGGTCTACATGATGCCCATTCAGCAACTACTGAAAGTGGTTAAACACATATACAATTCTCTGTAATTTGGTGACTAGGTTCCCTTTGTTTCGAAGAGCCTGCGTGCCTGTTCTATAATCAGATGCCATTTCTTTGGCAGTTTTGCAGAAAAAGCGTGTATTGGTGAAGTTCTCAAAATACCTGAGCTACGAAGTTATAGAGGCTCTTTTTTCTTTCTACGCAGTGTTTTTTCCTTCATTCTCTTTCCCCGTTCTCCTCTCTAGCTTTCTCCAGGAGGTCTTAAGACTTCTCTTTGTTAGACTTCTCAGCTTCATCGGTAGGGGCACATGCACGTATTGGACTGATTATTTGGAAGGTTTAGATCACAGCCAGGCGATCGTTAATGGTCTTAAAATCGATGACCTTTGATCTGAGCCCATTTACCACCTCGAATCTTTGATGACAGCTGTAATAAATGTCGCAATATGTGTATGCAAGAATTGGAAATTTGTGTTATGCGTAACTTTTTATTTTAGTAATATGCTTATGTTTGGGCACAAAGCCGATGAGAAAATTATCTTTTAACGAGGAACTGCAGAAAAATTAACCTTCTTTCAAAAAAAGGGACATTTGATTGAAAGGTGCTGCATTTTCAAATTTAAATTAATTTTTTGAATAAGGCTATCAATGGCAAAAAAAACATTTAAAAGCAAAGATACCCTATACCACCAATGGTTTTTGTAGCAATTCTCTTAAAACTAATATATGTAGTTGTTCCAAGTGCGCCGCACAAATTCATCAACTTTTAAATAATGTAGGTTCATATGAGTCATAAAGCTCAAACAGTCTTGTCGAAAATCAAGGATTTCATCTACGGATTGGTTAATAATAATTAAACGATACTTGCAAAAAAAGCGGGTTGACTGTCAAAAAAAAAAAATAAAATTTACAATATTTTAAATTTTGAAAAACTTTAGTACATGCATATAATGCTTTACATTTTTTTCATAAGATCTTTTCTGAGAGAAAGAGCAAATATTCAGTTTTTTAAGAAGAAACCTTGAATAAGACTTCGTCAATTTGATATTATACATATGTATATTCTAATAAAACAGAATTTGTATTTCCAGAACACAAACTGAAGTTACCTTTAAATTTCTCAAACTTGTCTTAAATTCCATCTTTTATTTTTTTTTTCTTGACGCACATAAAGTTTTTCCTAAAGTTTTTTTTTTTTCTTTCAAAATTGATTATTATTTATTAAATACAAAAACTTTTAAAATCTTAATATATTTATTTTTTTAACTGAATTTGCTATGGTTGCTCTAGAATTGAGATTTGAAAATGAGTTTCAAGAATATAAATAATATCCAAAGAACAGCAAAAGTAACACTTTCGTTAAATTAATTGCTAATTGAAATATGTACATAAAGTACGTTTCATATCTATTAATCTTTATATATAAAAATGAATTGCTGTTCGTTAGTCCCACTAAAACTCGAGAACGGCTGAACGGATTTATCTTATCTTAGTCTTGAAATTTTCGTGAAGGCCTAGGGAAGGTTTAAAAGGCGACATAATGATATTTCAATTTTGTCACCTTTACACAAAATTAAAGAACATTCTTAATCGGGGACCAAAAACTCGTCTTAATATTAAGTCATTAACCTCCCCCCTCTTCTTTTAGTCCTCATTTGCCCGAAAAGAGTCCGGGTTTTTGAAACGTGAGTACTAAATAGGTACAAAGCATCGTGTGTGTATGATATTCAAGAGAACATTTATACCATAATTCTACGTTTTTTTTTCTAAACTAAAATATAGCACGTAGTACCCGTGGCATGATGGTTAGTGCGTTGGACTTTTATCTTGGGTTCAATCCCCCCCTGTGCCATCTAAAGATTTTTTCACGGGTACTGCCTCTTGCGAGGAATTGACAAATCCTCCAAGAGTTACTCTTGTCATGAAGAGAGCTTTCTGAAATAAGCCGTTCGGAATCGGCTTAAGAAACTGTAGGTCTCCTCTATCCCTTAAAACTTTAAGTTAATTTACATAAAAAGAATATGTTTTTATAATTTTCAATTGTCAATAAAATGCAAATAAAAATAATTGAAGACAAGACGATAACGAATCTATTATTTCTCAAAACCCTATGCTTATGTGCTGCTAGCCCAACGAATTTGAATCAAAACGCTGTTATCCATTCAAAACTTCATCCATTTTGATGCACCTCTTTTGTTCTTTATCAACTCAAGTGCACAACATCTCGCTCTCTCTCTCTTTCTCTTTCTAAGTGAAATGAGTCAGAAAATTGAATTGTAATCACTCCGTAACCAGAAATGTTTAATTTTCCAGTTGCACCAACGTCGTTTACCTGACGGAACTAAATATACCTATGTATATCCTTACCTCACCTACATATATAACAAACAACCATCCGAGTATGGAATGGTATAGTCGTTCGTCGTCCTCGTCGTCATCATTGGCCTGGCCATAACAGCAAAAGCAGTATTATAGTTGCAGTAGCAAGCAATAGCAGCAGCATCCTGCATCCTGCATCCTAGCAACCCAGTATCCCAGCAAATCGTTGGTACTTGGAACCACAAAAAGACCACCACCGAACCGACCGACCGACCACCCCAATCGAATTTATTACTCTGCAGGCTTATGCCCGCATGGATATTTACAAGCGATTTAGGAGACGTTACACTGTTCAGCTATACGAGTCTGCCTCCCGTACATAATCTTCTTTTATTTTTTTTGCTGTTTTCGTTTCTTCTTCTCTGTTTTTCAAAATCCTATGTACTTCGAAAACTGTAGATATTCTCTTTGAAGGGTGTGTTTTGATTGTTGAAATGTTAGAAACATACAGAAGGTTTGTTCTTGATGAAGGCTTGGAGGTATAAGCACAATAAGACTATGAGATGCAGACAATTAGTCTTGTTAAAATTAAGTTGACCAGAAACCGTTGAAATAAATTTAATTTTCGACCTTTAAAAAAAAACTTTGGCAAATTTATAGAATTGAAAATACTTAAATAAAATTAACCTATTAATCAACTTGGCACTTTGGAAAGGATCTATCTTCTGTCATTATATTTGAAATCGTCTAAGATCAAGTAAGTTGATACATTCTGGCCATCATTTTGCATATAGTTTTCTGGTAGAAATTATGACAATCTGACAGCAGTATAAATGATCAAAAAGAGGCTGGGATGCGACCCATACTGATAACTTTCCATCCCGTCTGTCTTAAAGGTTTGTCTATATGTATCAATTTTTACCAAATTTTGTTAGATTTTATTTTTTTACGAAAAAACGGATTGTTGGATTTTTATAAAAAAATGACTGAATATCGAAAACAATATTTTCTGTGAAATAAAATAAGTTTGAAGCCAATATTTTTAATTTTTGAAAAGCTATTTGAGTCGAAAGTAAATTTTTACAAGTTTTAGTATTGTTTTTTTTTTTAAGGTTTTTATTCTTTGTAAAAAAACTGTCAATTCGATTTTTCGATATTTCTTATAAGATAAAATTAGTTTGAAGCCAATGTCTCAAATTTTTGAAAAGATATTTACGTCGAAAAACAATTTTTACCAACTTTTATACATTTCTTTTTAGGTTTTTATTTTTTGTAAAAAAACTGTCAATTTGATTTTTCTCAAAATTGGTCCTATTGTTGAAAACAATATTTCTTATAAGTTAAAATTAGTAAGAAGCCATTATCTCAAATTTTTGCAAAGATATTTGAGTCAAAAATCAATTTTTAACAATTTTTGTTAAATTTTTTTTCGGTTTTTAATTGTTTGTAAAAAAAACTGTCAATTTGATTTTTTTCAAAATTTTACTGAATGTTGACAACAATATTTTTTGAAAGATTAAAGTAGTTTAAAGCCAATTTCTTAAAGTTTTGAAAAGATATTTGAGTCGAAAATCAATTTTTACCAACTTTTAAAAATTTTTATTTGGGTTTTTATTTTTTTGTAAAAAAACTTCGATTTTTCTCAACATTTTTCAGAATCTTGAAAACAATATTTCTTATAAGATAAAATAAGTTTTAAGCCTTAATCTCAAGTTTTTGAAAAGATATTTGATTCGAAATTCAATTTTTACCAACTTTGAGTAATGTTTTTTTATGTTTTTATTTTTTATAAAAAAACTGTCAATTAGATTTTTCTCAAAATTTTATCAGATGTCAAAAACATTATTCTTCGTTGCACAAAATTGTTTTGGAGATGAAATCATATTTTAGTCGTAAAATTTTCGAGGTGACAAATTTTCAATTTTTTTTCAAATTTTTTTTCAGTTTTTTTTTTGATTTATAAAAAAAAATTGATTGGATTTTTTTCCAAAAATAAACTTGTTTTGTATCACGTTACAATATATAGTATAAAATTTAATTCAAGTCTCTAGCATTATTGGTTCATAAGATATTTAGGGTTAACCAAAATTCTCACCTTTTTTTTAAACTGCTATGGTAAAAAAACCACCCACGCAATTTTCTTGAGAGCCCTTTCTGCATATTTCTGCCTTATCATCTGTATAACAAAATTTATTTTAAGTCGATATCTCTTCTGGTTCTTGAGCTATGGACGACGAAAAAAACGTCGCAAACGTACGGACGGACGTACGAACGTACGTACACACACACGCACAGACATCTTTCTAAAAATCTTTTATTTCGACTCTAGGGGCCTTGAAACGTCGAGAAATGTCAAAATTTTCAATTTGACAAATCGGACCCATTACAATAACTTCCTATGGGAAGTTAATAATTCAGTGACATCGGCATCATATGACGCCTGTCATCTGATATATGTACTGTCATTTTCTTGTAGAAATAAAATTCCCATTGAAAAATGTTCGCTTTATTTGTTGTTGTTGTGAGTAGACTTAGTTTAAAGTCTAAGCCGGGTTAAAGAACTACAAGTAACTTCTGAACAAAAATTTGACTGCTCTTCCGTCATTTTATACCAATAAACTGATCTTTTTTAAGAGTTTTACCACAGATTGCAATTGATTCTATCATTTATACCATTCAATAGTTTTTTAAAAAGATCATTACAAAATACATGAATTCTGTAATTTATACCAATAAAAACAAATAAATAAACTAAGTGGCACAACAGTATTTTTAGAATAAGCACCTAGTGATTTTCTACTCTCAAAAATTCCTGTGTGCGAATAATATTGTCAGGGATGGAGGGGACCTACACTTTTAAGCCAAGTTCAAATTCCTCACCAGGCAGAACCCCTAAAAATAAACTTTAGATGGCATAGGTAGTGATTGAACCCAATGCCTCTGACATGCCAATTCTACACACTAACCATCACGCCTAAGGTATGTCAAAAATAATGTCACGATTATACGACAAACGAAATTTACATAATCTGTTTAGAATTTGTTCTATTGAAATATTTCAAAAACATGGTTTCAATAATTTTATACCAATTAACAGTTTGTCATAACCAAGTTAAAAGACACACAATAATCATGTCAAGCAATAGGTATACAATTACAGGAAAAGTGACAACAATTAAAAATTAATTAAATTTTTGAAGAATAAATGACAGAAATTGGGTATAATGTCATTCATTCGAATATAAATAATTTAATATAAATTTAACTTACCACCATTTTTGAATTTTTATAAAGAGTGATTAAATTTTAAGGACCGATGTTGAATGTGAACCACACCAAACGTCAAGTTATTTTCTGCATTTTATTTGACAATTCTCAATTTCAGACCAACTCAATTTAAACCATGGAAAGAACAACGCCATAAGGTTATTCAGTCGTATTATGAAAATGAGCGAGGAACATTTTCACCTCAGTGGGTTCGAATGATAATCCAACTGTGAGTGTCGGAAAACCAATGCACGCACAATGATTGACTGCTTGGTGAAATATATGGGTTGGCGGCGTCTCGTATTTTTAACTTCCCATAGGAAGTTATTGTAATGGGTCCGATTTGTCAAATTGAAAATTTTGACATTTCTCGACGTTTCGAGGCCAATAGAGTCAAAATAAAAGATTTTTAGAAAGATGTCTGTGCGTGCGTGAGTACGTATGTACGTTCGTACGTCCGTACGTCCATAGCTCGAGAACCAGAAGAGACATCAAAAAGAGATATCGACTTCAAATAAATTTTTTTATACAGATAATAATGCAGAAAGATGCAGAAAGGGCCCTCCAAAAACATTGCGTGGGCGATTTTTTTACCATAGCAGTTTAAAAAAAAGGTGAAAATTTTGGTTAACCCTAAATATCTCACGAACCAATAACGCTAGAGACTTGAATTAAATGTTATGTTATATATTGTAACGTGATACCAAAAAAATATATTTTAGGAAAAAAATCCAATTTACGGTTTTTTTTATAAATCAAAAAAACTGAAAAAAAAATATTTGTCACCTCGAAAATTTTACGAATAAAAAATGATTTTTATCTCCAAAGCAATTTTCAACGAAGAATAACGTTTCCAACATCTGGTAAAATTTTGAGAAAATCGCATTGACAGTTTTTTTATAGAAAATAAAAACCTAAAAAAAAATTATTAAATTAACATTGAATTTAGACTTAAATACCTTTTCGAATATTTAGGATTATGGCTCCCAACTTATTTTATCTTCTAAGAAATATTTTTTTAAACATTCGGAAAAATTTTGAGAAAAATCGAATTCACAGTTTTCTTACAAAAAATAAAAACAAAAAATGAATAAAAGTTAGTAAAAATTGATTTTAAACTCAAATAACTTTTCAAAAATTTGAGACATTGGCCTTAAACTAATTTTATTTTTTAAAAAATATTGGTTTCAACATTCAGTAACAATTTGAGAAAAATCGAATTGTCCGTTTTTTTTTACAATTTTAAAAACCTAAAAAAAATTAACAAAAGTTGGTAAAAATTGATTTTTGACTTAAATATCTTTTCAAAACTTTGAGATATTGGCTTCAAACTAATTTTATCTTATGAGAAATATTGTTTTTGACGTTCAGTAAACTTTTGACAAAAATCGAATTGACAATTTTCTTACAAAAAATAAAATATTTTTAAATTAAAAATATTAGCTTTAAACTAATTTTATCTTATAAGAAATATTGTTTTGAACATTCGATAAAATTTTGAAAAAAAAAAATTTCAAAATTACAGTTTTTTATCAAAAAATAAATACCTTAAAAAAAGCATTACTAAAAGTTCGTAAAAATTGATTTTCGACTTAAATTACTTTTTTAAAATTAAAAATATTGGCTTCAAACTAATTTTGCAGAAAATATAATTTTCGACATTCACTAATTTTTTTATTAAATTCCAACAGTCAGATGCTAACGTGAGATGATAACGAACTTTTTATGGCCCAACTTTGAAGATATGGATGTGGACAATATGTAGTTTCAACAGAACGGTAGTACTTGCCACTCAGCTAACAAAACAATGGCTCTTTTGCGCTAAAAAATCAATGGCGGTGTTATCTCACGTGGTGGCAATGATAATTGCCATAATATTTCGGTACATTAATGGCATAGAACCTCAATTATCCCTCAGCTCATTCGAATGTTTGGACCATCGGAGGTGTGCCGCCGAGGTCGCGGTGGCCATTTGTCTGATGTTTTGTTCCATACATAACTGACCCATACCAATATTTTCACAATAAAAAGAAATTACACTAATTTTCTAAATAATTTGTGTTTTATTCAAAATCACATCGGCCCTTAAAATTTAACCACCCTATACAGTATAAAAATAAGTAGGTACATAATTGGTATAAATTAAATAAATTCCATTAAATTATTTCCTTATCAAGAATTTGCATAACATGACAAACAGATTTAAAAAAATTTAACAGCAATATAGGAAAAATTTGGTTTTATACATTTTATACCATTTAAATTCTTTTGTCATAATATTAAAAAATTATAATGAATATAAAATGACAGTTTTAATGACACTGTCAATTTTTTTACAATTTTATTAATTGTTGTTTTTCATTACTGAATAGGATTATGAAAAACAATTGGTATAAAAACACATTTTATATATTTTATACTTTTTGTAAAAGACAATTAGCATCTGGTATAAAATGATAAGCCATTTGCATTTTCAAGTTCAAGAAATGTTAACTTAAATTTAAAAAGATCTATACCAAATAAAAATAGGGTATCATGAAATATGTTGCAATTGGTATAAACAAAACTGATGGTTATCTTCGATATTTTTGATGTTTTTTTCCAGCCCTCTAGAGTCCCTTTTGGATATGGTATTTGTAATCACCAGAGTGGTGCGTTTTATAGCTCTACTCAGAGCATTCGAAAAGTAAAATGTTTACAGTACAATCCGTATGCGGTGAACACTGACCAGACCAATCCTTGGATGCTTTTGTGGAGTGAAGTATTTTTCTCTGTTTACGTTTGGTTTAACTCTTTTTAGTTTCAATATTTTTTGTTGTTGTTGGTTTGTTCATGTCCTTATATATCCCGTTTCGGATGTGCTGTGAATTTATTCCAACCTTGTTGTGTATTATTTTTCTTTTTGTCAAGTGGATGGTGAAAAAAATTCACCCATAAAATGAAAATAGACAATTTAGAACAACAAACGGATAGCAACAGTAACGCTAACGCCGCAAGGACATCGGAACTATCTTTTTGAAAAAAGAACCCTCTACACTTTCACGTACATCGAAGCATTTGGGTTCGCTTTTCTTCACCTCTGGTGTTTCTGTTTTTGAGTGGTGTTCCTATTGTTGTTTTTTTGAAAACTGAATTTCGACGGGTTGATGCTGCCGAAATGGGGAGTTGGGACTTGGGAGAAGAGGACTACGTCGACGATGGAAAGCAAAAAGCTAGCCAATAGGGACAATATACAACACTGTTTTGTTACTATTCCGCCATCTATCCGTCCGGTCCGTGAGTCTGTCTGTCCGAGCTCCGAGGGACGGTGCTGATGGGATATACAAGCTCGCATGGTTTTGAGCTGGGAATGGATGTACGAGTATGTGAAGGAAACGTTTCGCTCAATGGTAAGTACTTTTGAAATGTTAGTAGTCTATTCCTGACTTAACCAAGTTCTAGCATCATGCCTGGGGTCGTATAACGGACGGAAATGTCATTCACCATTCGAAAACTTGTGTCTTGTTTTTTTTTTTTTTTAGTTTTTGGAAGAGAATATACGAAATATTTGAGATTGTCAATGTTTTTTTTTTTTCGTTTTTAACAGTCAGCAAAGAACACCAACTAAAAATGACATTAGCATGCAGCAAGTTAAACATTGGTCATGTGATTCAATCAGCATATAGTAGTCGGATGGCCTTCGGAAAGAAGATTTAACGTTCAACTATTTTTTGTAGTTGTTTGTCTTTTTGGAACGGACGGAAACGGCAAAGCAGACGACGACGACTACGACGAACGAGAGGATTAAAAAATATTGAAAATCCCCTTGGGCAATGAAATATATTTGAATTTACTACTTTTTTTGTTGTTGTATTCTGTGCAAACGAAATGCGAATATTTGGTGATTTACTATTAAATCATGTTGTTCGAAACTAGGCCTGCAGGGCATCGAGTTAAACACCCGTTATACAATACAGCGAAGTTTTTTAAAGTATTAACTAGAATATAGTTTTCTTTGAAAACATAAAATACAAATTCATTGAAGTTTGAAATTCTTAAAATTCTAAAATAGTCCTTGAAAATTAGATATTCATGTTGAAAAATCTGACCTCAAGCTAAGTGTATAAATGTCCTTAATACTTCATTTTTCATTTTTATTCAAATTCATCTTTTTTTTTTTTTTATAATAAGCAAACACTCAAGGGGATATTACTACCCTTATTATGCAGATGCACAGTGTGAGCACTAGGAAGAGGAGAGAGGGTTTAAAAGGAGATGTCGGTGCACATTGGTTTTGAATTCCTGAATATTGCAATGACTAGGAAAGACAAAGTGTGGTAAGGCGTTCCACATTCGCGTAGTACGGCTAAAGAACGAATCTCTGTATTTGACAGTACGGCCGAAGTTGGGCTCGAGGGTATACTGATGAGCATTCCTAGAAGCGCGAGTGTTACGGTTGAACTGTTTAAGGGGAGGAATGCAACTGGCTATTTCACTAGAGCATAAGCCGTTAAAGTAACGGTAAAAAAGAGTCAGACAGGAGACCTTACGACGATGTTCAAGCGTAGTAAATGAACTTATGATGATATTGTCATCTATCAATTTAAATGCTCTACGTTCAATACTATCCAAGAGGCTTAAGTAAGTTGCAGGAGCACCAGCCCAGAGATGGGAGTTATACTCAAGCTTTGGACGTATATAAGTCTTGTAAATAACAGCCAGATCAGAGGGGGAGAAAAACTTCTTGCATCGCCTTAGAAAACCCAAACATCTTGCGGCATTTTTGGCGACATCGCGTATGTGTTCGTTCCACAAAAGGTGGTTGGTGATACACATACCGAGAATATCGAGATGTTCAGTCTCCTCGATGCAAGTGCCATCCATGGATAATGGCAGTTGGGGTATATCTCGCTTTAACGATACAAGACAGCATTGCGTTTTCGAAGCATTAAATTCCACGCGGTTTTTTAATCCCCATTGTAGAATGCTGTTTAGGTCGGAATTTAATGAACTTATCATATTTTGTCGTTGCAGTTCCACATCCGAAGAAGAGGGATGTGAGTCTGAAAACGAATATGAAAAGCTAAGAGTACTATCGTCAGCGAAACAATGTATTGGATTAGAAGTTGCAGACAGGAGATCATTAATAAAAATGAGAAAGAGTGTTGGAGATAGAACAGAGCCCTGGGGCACACCAGCATTTATTTTGTGGTTTTCAGACTTGAACCCATCCAATACTACTTGTATTGAACGATCCGAAAGGTAATTACTAATCCAATGAAGCAGGGATTCGTGAAAACCGAAAGCACGCATTTTCGATAAGAGGGCCTGATGCCAAACCCTATCAAATGCTTTTGAAATATCAAGTGCAATAATCTTACTTTCTCCAAAGCGATGTAAAGATTTGCTCCACTGTTCGGTGAGATGAACCATGAGATCACCAGTTGCACCATTGCTGCGAAAGCCGTACTGCCGGTCATTAAGAAGCTTTCGGTCTTCGAGATATTTCTTAAGCTGATAATTTATCAGCGTTTCCATGACCTTGGAAAGAAGGGACGTAAGTGCAATCGGTCGATAATTAGAGGGTGAGGAAGATTCGCCTTTTTTGGGAATAGGCTGGACAAATGCAGTTTTCCATCCACTCGGAACGAGACCTGAGGAGTAGGACGGATGAAAAAGCTTACGCAGTGGTTTTGCCAGCGTTGAAGAACACCTCTTCAGAACAATAGCGGGGATACCATCCCGACCAGCGGATTTATGTGTGATTAGATCTCTTAGGACTCTTGCCACAGTACGAGTGCGAAAAAAGATTGGTCCCATAGAATCACTAACTCGCTCAAGTACAGGCGGAGTCATAACACTCACTGGCAGCGTAGAATTGGCGGCGAACTGCCTAGCAAAGAGATTAGCTTTCTCTAAAGAGCTAACAAATGGAGTGTCATTGACAACGAGCGTAGGAACCGAAGAAGATGAAGAATTCCTCATGTTTTTTACAAATGACCAAAAATTTTTACTGCCTTTGGGACATTGCAGTATTTTTTGCCGTAATTTTTGGTCATGTAAAAATTTGGTTCGTCGAATATGGGCGTTGCAGGCCTTCCTGGCTTGTTTGAACTTTTTCCGGCTTTCCTCAGTACGGTTGGCTTTATAGCAACGGAAACTTACCTCTTTGGCCCTAATAACCTCTTTACAGCTCGCATCAAACCATGCGTTTTCCTTAGGTCTGATACTTTTAACCCTATTCGGAATAAAAGTTCTCATTCCCAGGAGAATTAAACTTGTGATCATATCAGCGCTGGCGTCAACGTCACTATCGAGGAAGCAAAGTGACCAGTTAAAGATCCTGAAGTAATTATTGAGACCGTCCCAGTTGGCTTTCTCGTATTGCCAAACGGTTCTCGTAGGAGCTCTTTCTTTAACTGGAGAGTTTTTACACGAGAAATTAGCTGATATGACACAATGGTCAGATGTGCCTAGAGGAGATAGAACACTAACAGTGTACTTATCAGGGTCAGAGGTAAGAAACAAGTCAAGAGTGTTTTCTGCTCGACCTTCAGCGTCCGATATTCGGGTGGGCTCGTTGACCAGCTGAGTTAAGTGGTTCAACTCAGCGAAGATTTCTGCACACACCCCATCGGGTGTTGTCTGGCCTGAATGAATGAAAAGCCATGAAGAATTGTGTACATTGAAATCGCCCGTAACAACGATTTCAGTGCGAGGATAGGACGAAACAATTCTTTGGATGGAGTCAGACAAAGCATCAAATTCACGAGAAGTTGATACTCTATCTAAATTTGGGCTTCGATAAAGGAAGCAGTAGTGGATGATTTGCTTATTTACGGAGAATTTAAACCACATATAATTAAAAAAGGAATTGGTGCAAAGACCATATTGTGGTAAGAGCTGATAAGCAACATCATTCCTAATGTATATGGCGAGGCCATGGTGGGAAAAGAATAAAGGCACTAAGCTATACCCATGAATAAAAAATTCAGCAGGATCGGAATCCTCACCTACTTGGGTTTCACTTAGTGCCAAAACAGCTGGCCTGTATGAAACAGTATGGCGGTATGCCAATAAAAAATTTGCCCTTAGCCCACGAATATTACAATAACCTACTCTGAATTGTCCAGTCATTGCAAATAAAAAAATTACTAAAACCAATACAGATAGAGATGACAAAATAAAATTTACTGAATTGAAACACAGAATAATTATCAATACCCTTCACTGCTAGTGTTATGCCTTAGCAGTGATGAGAACCGATCGGACCCTGTGATGCAAAACAGTAAATTCAATTAAAATAATCTGCTGAAGCACAGATTAGCATATGCACCAATTCCAATTGCAATTGATACATAAACTAGGCTGTGAAACTGTGGAAGAAGGGGAAAGTAAAGATGGGATGGTACTCACTGTGATGTGCTGTGCTGAGTGGCTTATCATTTTTGTTTGTTATAGGTGTTTTTTGTTGTTCTTGAGTGGCGTGATTTCTTTATTGTTGTTTTTATTTGGGGGTGCACTGTTGTTATTGTTTTTTTTTTTTTGGAACCACTTATAAATTAATGTTTGACTTATTGTTGTGACAAATTATTGTTTTTTTGTGTTTTATTTTTTTTTAACTTTTTTGTGTATATGTATAATTATAGTTAAGTTTAGTAGGGTAAACTGCTCCACGACACGATTTAAAAAAACAATACAAAAATAAAAACGAACGAGCACAGACAGAACGGAGACGCACAACACAGGGGCAACCTTCCCCAACAAAGGTTCACTGACATCTGAATCTATACAAAAAGCTGAGCTCATGTTTTCATTTCCAATAGGAGCTTTATAAAAATTGTGTCCTGCGATTTCGTCCGTTTGTCTGTCTCTATGGCCTAGACCATTTGGGTTAATTGAGTTCAAAATTGGATATTAAGGTTTTAAGCAGATTGGCTATATGGTTTTTGTTAATTTGTTTAAACAAAATTCTTTCAATTCAATTCTTTTGTCAAAATCAAACATTCATTTTTAAAAAAAAAAGATTTTTATAAAATGTTCTCTTAGATTTCTCAATCGAATGCTCAAGTTTAACACAAACATGCTTAAAGACCATGCTACTTGCCAACAACTTAGGGACTACTATTCACAACATATCATAACAACAGGCAGCACTAGACCCGAAACCATAGAAAACCATTGGAGTGCTGTGAAAAATGTTTTCATATCAGGTGCTGAAAGAATAATTGGTCGTGTGCAAGAAAGAAACAAGACCTGGCTTTCGGAGGAGCCTTGGGTAAAGATAAACGAAAGGATACAATTAAAACTGCTCATTTAGCAGTTGCTCGAATTAAAGAAAGCAACTAGCTAGACTTACTAACTTCATACCACATGAAGATGAAAAAGGTTCAATGTAGCGTAACACGTAATTTGCACACCAATTGGCTTAAGAAGCAGAAGAAACCGCAATTAGAGCTTATAACAACACCCAGTTGAAGATATAGATGGTTCACTGGTGATCTCTGATGACGACCAGCTCAGAAGATGGAAGGGACACTTTACTTTGGTCTTAAACCATATATTCGACAGCACTTGCAACTGACATCTTCTGAGTTGCCCGATGCAACAAATTTTCAAATACGCACCACTCTCCCGAGTAAATAAAAGATATGTACCGTGATCACTTAAAAACAACAAAGCGGTAGGGCTAGACGGCATTTCTGAAGAACTGTTGTTGAATTGCTGCAGCCGCTCATAGAAGCAGAATTGGCCTGTGAGGGCTTCCCCGCGATTTGAAAAAGGGAATGATTGTCATGCTAACAAATAAAGTAGACCTAATGAAGTGCGAAAACTGGAGAGGTATTTTCATGTTGTCTGCAGTCGCGAAAACAATAACCAAGATTATCTGAAAACGTGTGAGAGCACCTTGAAGAAACACTCGATGCTGTACAAGCTTGAAGAAAAAGCTACTATTATTTCGCTCAAACACCAAATCAGTAAGTTACTTTCCACAAAATTGCTTAGTACCTACTCGTGGCGTGAAGGTAAGTGCGTACAATTGCATGCTCGAAGTCTTGGTTGAAATCCCTGCCTGTACCACCAAAAGTTCGGATACTGGGTCTTGCAGGGAATTGAAAAATTTTGCAAAAGTAATTCTAGTCATGAAAAGTGGTTTTTCAAATTAACCGTTTCGATTCGGCATAAGAATTTTAGGTTCTCTTTATCTCTAACAATACTTGAACACATGAATAGTTAAGAATTTTAAGTCACTCGGCCCTGGTTTTCTACAAGCTGACCAAGTTTAATAAAAGCAACTGAAGCTTTAACTCTATACGTACACGGATTTTTAAAGTCTTCTTAAACCAGACGGAAGCTGTCACAAAACATACCAAAAACTACGATAATGTATATATAGTCCACTTATAGTTTAAAGACACTGATAATCATCGAACTTTACCGTTCAAGTTTTTTTTTTATTACCTATTATTTTATTAAAACCTTAAAACTATCTTAAAGCTAGACAAAACTTCTTAAAAAAAACTAGCGTCAATTTCAAAAACTTAAAAAATATGTAACTGTCCCTGTGCGGGCGCTCTAAGTTAATCGATTATCTTATAACTACTGCCTTTCGGCCTAAAACAATGTTAATATTAAATAACAATAACTTAATCTAGAACCAAGAAAATTAAAAAAACTTGGTATCTTTATAATTATTTTTTATCAACATCTACACTAATATTATAAAGGGGAAAGATTTGTATTTTTGTATGTAACGAATAAATTCAAAAAGTACTGTACCGATTTTAATAATTCTTTTTTCACTAGAAAGATACATTATCTGTTTCTATTTATGTCTACCCGTGCAAAGCCGGGACGTTCCTATTATATACTTAAATATGTAAGAAACCAAACAAGTAGTTTTTATCTTATAAATTTATTCAGTTAAATTATATATTGATTTAATTATTGTTTTAAGATTAAGTTATTACTATTCAATGATTAAAGAATTATAAGAGCACAATAAGAGCTGGACTGTGTGTCACGAGAAGAAAATCGGAAGTGCCATCTTGGATTATATTATTTTGACAGGCCAGATTTTCCAGATGATTTGCGTTCACGTTATTACAAATGAGTTGCGTTCGGAGTTAAACCTTACATTTGTAGTTGGTACGTGACAGTCTGCTAGTTTTATATAAAACTTAAAACAAAATAAAAAAAAAACCGAACCCATTATAATACTTAAGCTACTTAAAACTAACAAAAACCAATAATACTACTTAAAACTACTTTAAAACTAGAACAGCCACAGTAAGCTTTTTTAGGTTTTTTTCTTTTTTTAATTATTATTATTATGTATTTTTTTTATTGATTTTCTTTTTTGGTGCCACCCTGCCTGTCCCTAACCTAATCATAAAACCTATGTAAGCCGGCCAAGATCAAACACCCTAGACAACTTTAAATGACATTTTCAATTTGAAGCCACCAAAACTGGTTCTCCTGCCTCCCTATCTCTTCGGTCCCTAACGGAACCGTCCTACTGAACCGAAAACGCTCGGATCCGTCTAGTGCGAGGACGTCTCGACTGTACAGGAGTCGCCTATCTACGGTTTTACGGCTGAAGTGGTAGATTAGCGGAACCGCCTCTTTATCCTGTATCAGCCCTCGATTTTCTTAATAAAGAAAAGCTTTGGGCGGCTGTTAGTCGACGACATCGCTCTCGCAATGTGACCCCTACCAAGCTTCAGCAAGAAATTATCTATTCTATTAATGTTGGCTCTGTTGTATACAACTTGGTTGGAATAGTAATGTTTGTACTCGGACTCTGGTGTTCAGTGTAGTACAAGTTGCAGACATTGTCTCTCAAACAACCGAATCTTTTCCATTGGAGATGGAGCAACGTTGAACCATACCGGGCCACCCATAGGCAATCATCGGCCGGATAAGGGCCATGTAGCAAATCACCTTCACCCTGCTGTCAAGACGGCTGCTAAAAAACAACCGTTTCGTCAGGGCAAACGCTCCCCTAGCTCTGGCCTGAGCAGCACTCATATGTCTGTCGAAATACAAGAACTGATCCAAACAGATTCCAAGGTACTTTACACGATCACTAGATTTTTCTAGTTCTTTCTCGTATCCCTTGAGGCTCCATACAGTGGAGTCCTGAACAGAATGTTTTCGCATTTCTGAAAATTGATTTTCAACTTCCAGTCATCGCAATATTGTTGAATCTTTTCGAAGTCACCCTGCAAAAGTGTGTTGATAACCTCATTTGTGGCCGTTCTGTACGCAATTAGGTCGTCGGCGTACGCTATTGCCTAAGTCAGACTTGCTATCAGATCACTGGTGTAAATGCTGAACAAGATCGGCGAGTTAACCGCTCGCTGTTGAAGACCATTTTTTTAATATCAAAGATTTTGGTAGATGATACATTGCCAATTTTGACAATAAACCGTCTATCATTAAACATGGCGTAAAGCATATTCAACAGTGGTTTACTTATGCCAAGTCTGGTCAGCTTTAGATACAGAAACTCTAACCATACGTTGTCTCGAAGGCCTTCTTCAAGTCAACCAGACAAGCACCCGTACATTGCCTTTTAGATTTGTTCCACTGGATATCAGAAACAAGCTTAGACGCAGCATGAATAGTGTCATGTCCCGCCTGATTTTCCGGAATTATTTTGTTGTTCTCAGCCCACTTGGACAGAGGTTATAAACCTTCTCGAATACTTTACTGATGCTCGACAAAGCCAAGTTGGTTGAGGTCCTCACCCACCTGAGTGCGCCACCTGAGTCGCGGTTTTCCTCTACTGCGCCGTCCCTCGGGATTGGATTCGAAGATCTTCCGGGCTGGAGCGTTGATGTCCATTCGCTCTACATGACCCAGCCATCTAAGCCGTTGGACTTTTATTTTGCTAACTAGGTCATTGTCGCTGTACAGCCCGAACAGTTCGTCGTTATATCTTCTCCTCCATTCTCCATCTATACGTACGGGACCAAAAATCACCCGTAGAATTTTTCTCTCGTAGCATCCTAAGACGTTCTCATCTTTCTTTGACAGGGTCCAGGCCTCAGCGCCATAAATGAGAACCGGGATGATGAGTGTCTTATAGATGGTGATTTTAGATGCTCGAGAGAGGACTTTACTTCTCAATTGCTTTCTAAGTCCAAAGAAGCAGCGATTTGCAAGAGTTATTCTTCGTTTGATTTCAGCGCTGGTGTCGTTGCCTGTGTTTATAGCGGTGCCTAGGTAGACAAAGTCCTTAACTACCTCGAAGTTATAGCTGTCCATGGTGACGTTTTGTCCAAGACGTCGTTGTTCAATGTCCTTTTTTGATGACAGCATATACTTGGTCTTGCCCTCATTGACCACTAAACCCATCTTCTTCGCTTCCGTCGCAATGCTCAAAAACGCTCCACTGACATCACGCTTTGATCTTCCAATTATGTCAATATCATCTGCGTATCCGAGTAATTGGATGGACCTTTGGAAGATTGTGCCTCTAGTGTTGACGGTTGAGTTTTGCACAATTCTTTCCAGAACGATGTTGAAGAAGTCGCATGACAGTGCATCGCCTTGTCTAAAACCTTTTTTGACATCAAATGCATCGGTGAGATCTTTTCCGACCTTGATGGAGCAGCGTGCATTCTCCATCGTCATTCTGCACAAACGGATAAGTTTGACAGGGATGCCAAAACTAGACATTGCTCCCCAGTGGAAAGTTGTTGGGGGCAGCAAACGAGAGAGGGGGGAGAGGTGTTTCCACTAAGGCACCTCTCCTTATCCAGACGGCAGCGGACGAATTCTCGAGATGGAATCAACGGTGGCGTCTACAGTTCCAGTAAGGTTGAACTACTTAGTGAACACCTTATAGGGCTTCTACGACTTATTCGGAGCCCAGGCCTATAAGGAGCGGTTTATCCGGCTCCCCGTCCTTGGAGTTATACTAAGGATCTGGCCCTCCAGGTTGGGGGTTGTGCCGTCAGGGTGACTTCCTGACCACGTAAAAATCTTCTAGTTGCGAAGCACCAACAAGCCTCGGATACGGACGGTTTCACTGTTGACAACCCAAGCAAACGAAATAAGGACAACGAACTTCGGATTTGTACGTGGAATGTTAGGTCCCTTAATAGACCACGTGCAGCCGAACAATTAGCGGAAGCCCTAAACTGCTGCAAGGCAGATATTACCGCCATCCAAGAAGTGCGATGGGATGGACCGGGCAAACGCAAACTAAAAGACTGCGATGTATACTACGGCGACTGCTACCGAGAACAAAGGCAGCGTCTATTTGGGTGTGGATTTGTTGTTGGAACTAGACTCAGGCAAAAAGTCTTGAGTTTCAACAGTGTGAGCGAGCGCATCACGACAATCCGCATCAAGGCTAAATTCGCCAACATAAGCCTAATATGCGCGCATGCCCCAACAGAGGAGAAAGATGAAGACACCAAAGACATATTCTTCGAACTCTTGGACAAGACATATAAGCAGTGCCCTGGCTATGACATTAAAATTGTCTTAGGAGATTTTAATGCCAAGGAAGAGAAGACATCTTTGGTGGCACAATCGGAAGATAAAGCCTGCACGACACCACCTCCGACAACGGATTCAGGCTGATCGATTTCGCTGAGACGTTCTGGTAGCTAGTACTCAGTTCACACATCTCAATATACACAAGGGGACATGGAAATCTCCTGATCAATCAACCGTCAACCAGATTGACCACATTGCGATCGACGCACGACACTTCTCCAGTATACAGGATATCCGAACATTCCAAGGGGCCAACATTGAATCGGACCACTACCACGTTGTAACCAAAGTACGGCTACGGATATCCCGATCCAAGCCAAAACAACGAAGTACTGTGAGAAGTTTCGACGTTAGACGGCTACAATCGCAAGAGACTGCCATGTCCTTTTCCGATCGAGTCTCTAATAACCTCTTAAGGAGTCCTATGCTGCTTGTATTAAGTATTGAAAACCAGTTCGCAACATTGCCTTACAGCCATCAGAGATACCGCCTCTGAAGTGCTAGGTTCCACACGGCCCTGGTTTGGCGACGAATGCCGGCAAGCACACGCAGCGAAACAACAGGCATACAAAACGGCGTTGCACAGGAGGACCAGAGCTGCTCACGAGCTCTACGAGCAGAAGAGGAGAGAGGATTACCGGCTTCTTAGATGGAAAAATAGAGAGCACGAGAAGCGCGCGATCGAGGAGATAGAGGGATGTTACAACAGGAATGAGGTTCGTAAATTTTACCAAAAGGTAAAAAAAACTCCCAAGGGTACCAGCCACGAACCGAAGCCTGTAAAGACGATCAGGGGAACATCATAGTAGAACCGCAGTCTATGTTGAGAATATGGAAAGACCACTTCTCCAAATTATATAACGGTGATGACGAACCGAATCCCGCTGTAAGGGAGATAGAACCACTCAACTTAGGCGACGCAGATCAACATTTCCGCCTACCCGACCTGGACGAAGTGAAGATAGCTATATCTAAACTGAAGTCAAACAAAGCTGCTGGAGCTTACGGCATAGCTGCCGAACTATTTAAAGCAGCAGGCGATGACTTGGTAGGGAGCATGCACCAACTCATCTGCAAAATATTGTCGGAAGAAAGCATGCCCGATGAGTGGAATCTCAGCATAGTTTTTCCGATACATAAAAAAGGAGACCCTTTAAATTGCGCCAACTACAGAGGGATCAGTCTCCTTAACATTGCATATAAGATCCTTTCTGCCGTACTATGTGAACGTCTGAAGCCGTTCGTCAACAACCTGATAGGTCCTTATCAGTGTGGCTTCAGACCAGGAAAGTCCACTATCGACCAAATATTCACATTACGGCAGATCTTGGAAAAAACCCAGGAGCTTCAAATCGATACCCACCATCTCTTTATCGATTTTAAAGCCGCGTATGACAGCATCCATAGGGAAGAGCTCTACAGAGTTTTCGTCATTGAACCAGGTAAAACCGAGGTTCTCGGATCGCCACTGCGTTATATCGTTATTCAGGTTTACCGTTCACCGTGGGCCTGGTCAATGCCTTTCTCAAAAAAAAAAGACCCTAACCACAAACCTTGTTAACGTTCTTCCTTCTTTTTTTATGTACGTTTTATTTAGGTCATAATTGAGACTTTTAATACTTTTTAAAATAATTTATATGGTCTTCCCAAAAGGTCTTTTCTAATTATTACCTACACTCCTCTTAATGTAATGTTGGATGTACATAAATCTAAGTTTTTGATAAAAGTAATAAAATCTTACATTATTGTTCTTTGCAAATAGAAACAAAAAATGGTAATTGGATGCAAAAGCATTCTCAAGAACGATAATATAGGATCATTCCAAAATTCAATTCCTTTTATCACATTGTTTAAATACCAACATAACATAAGTGTCTATACATTTTGTAAATTATCAACACCTTCTAAATCGATATTTAATTTAATGTTCTTAGATACCGAAAACCAAAAGCGCTTATATGGTTTTATTTTATTTTCTCTCTCTCTCTCTCTCTCTTTGTTGTAAAAAATATTCTAAATTGTTATAAAAAGATATAAATTTAATTTAACACATTTACCAATAACGGCACATACTTTATCCCATAAAATCACTCTACACAAATTCAATCGTTTATCCTAAAAGTAATTCCACATAAATCAACCTGTTCGACTTAGCTCCTGTGTATAGGTAAGATCCTTAAGGAGCTCATTGTTTTTGACATAGGAGTATCAGTTGTGGAGGAGGTGGAGCGTGGTGTTAATAGGGGGGTAGGATGGGGGTATACAGAGGTACCCAAAACAAAATTCGATTACCAAGCATTGTTCACACATTATCGAACATCATTTACCATCATCATCGAACGCAATTTACTTTTAAAATGTATGCTCATTATATCCGTGAGGTCGAGAAGTACTTCTCCGGCGGCGACAACGACGCCGCAACGCGCCGTGGATTGTCTCCTTTCTCTTTCTCATTTTGTTAGAAACAAATTGTATATTTTTTGTAGGTAGATAGGTAGGCAGGTATTTATGCCATGCAAAACCCACGATCGCACTCTCGCTAAGCTGGAGCACGCATTCCGATAAACTCAAAACCCATCAACAATATCTTAAAGAAGCTCTCTTTTTGATAAAAAATCACCTTTCCCCCCCCCTCTTCTGAAAATGCGTCAGCCAAAAAACCATCTGGTGATAAAAAAAAAATCCTAATCATCACATTTTCTCCGAGCCACGAAGACGAAGACGACGACGACGACATCAGAGCAAGCACGTCGTATCTTAATTTAATCCCACATTTTGGTGACATAAACAAGATACTGTTAAAAACCCAAAAACAACGAACAAGAAATGTCCCTCTTCTCAAACCCTCTCCAATATACATATATACATGGTTTTGACTGCCTCACAAACCAATCTTGAATACTAATTCCCTCCAAAAAGGCCAAAAAAAAAGCTGCAAATGATACCAAAGTGTCGTCGTGTATTTCTAATGGCGAATTCAAAGAAATAAACAGACTACTGGCATAAAATAGCAAAAACCAAACCAAGTCATGGGGCTTCGCTTGTCGCTTCTGCTTCTTTTTTCTCGTAAGCTTTGGCTGTCTCCAAAATTACTGCACGATTTTTGCAGCAGCATTATACTCGACGTAATATCATACCCCTCCCCTGCCCTGCCCCCTCCTTCCCACCAACTCAAACCCCATAACTGCGAAAGTTTCCTATAAGATAGAGAATGGCTCCGTCTTTGTTGGGAGGATGGGAGGACGACGACGACGACACAGAAATGATAAACAAAAAAAAATCGAAAGTTAATCGAAATAAATAAATTCAGTTTGTGTAATCACATTTTGGAACCAAGCATGTGGTCAGAATAGAGTGGACCTTATAATAACTATGACCATCAGGACTCACATCTCCTCCCTTCGACTGTTGTCCTTTCCAAATTAGAGGCAGAGCATAAAGAATTTTATCGGTAATGTCTCATTGCAGTCGTCTTCGTTATTCGTTATCATCAAAAAAATGAGTCAACTCTTGTCTCCATTGGACCATTGCAGGACCTCGATCCTATCAAAGTATCCTTTTATACATAGGAACAGTCGGTCTTGAAGTAAAAGAACTTAAACTTTTTATAAAGTCAATTTGAAGTTTAATAAACTTTAATCTTTTGCAAAATAAATATTTTATTGTTTAAATTGAGATAAAATTAATTTATGTAAATTCTTTTTAATTTTTAAGACAATTATTAAATTTGTATAACGATAGACAAACACAAAAGTCCAACAGGATCATTCGTTAGTCTAATTAATAATTATTTAATACCCAAAAAAGAAAGATTAGACCTATGTATAGAGACGTCAATTTTTTTTTTACTTTTAAGAATAATACAACAACAACAACTTTATTCGAAAATTATTGCCTGAAAGTTAATTGAGAGAAATTGACATTAACAAAAACTCAAAAGATAAACAAGTCTTTATTTCATGTTGAATAAACAACACACAGAAAAAAGGTCTCTCAGAGGTTCGAAGGTTTAATGTCGAATTAAGGTAATGGAAAAAGCAAAAGGATATAATTTAGCTAAATGACTTGTTTTTCTTGTTGAGAAATATAATTTAAATTGTTATCTGCTTGAGTGTTGATATAAGCAAGTTGAGCTATATGGGGATGGGTTTTTGATGGGGATTTGATTTTAGCTAATTATTCTCGAGTGAAGAAGGATAATTATTATATTTTGTACTTTATTTGTGTAGTGTAGGCAGAAATTAGAATTTATACTTTTTAAAAAAAATATAGAACTTAGACACATAGTCCAGTCAATAAATGACCCAAAATGAGGTGTAGAGTACGTGAGCAGGTAACTAAGCGATTTCTTCAGAAACTTGTTTGGGGGGACTCCTAGGGGATGAGCGGGAGGAGGAGGAGGGGGGGGGGGGTAAAGGTACGAAGTATAGGGTTTTTCGCTTATATCTCGAAAATGGTGCATCGGAGAGAAATATTTTTAGATAATAAAATGGAGTTCTTAAAATTATCTAAAACTTTTATATCGTATGTTTTTTTTCTAATTCCTAACCGTTTTCAAGCTATACCCTCGAAAAAAGTTGAAATTTACAAAAAAAATCAATTTACGTCAAAATATTCATAAACATTGCATCATATTGTCTAAACTTATCCATAAACGAAAAGTATGAATAGGAAAGAAGTTGTAGATTTTTAAATTCCCTTTTAGAATATATATACATATGCTGATTAATGTCCAACCCGCCTAAAGTTACAGCTATTTTAAAACTTGTATAGCATTTTGTAATTTTCAGAATATTAGTTTGTATATCATATTCTTAACCCACAACCTTAGTGGAGTCGGAATGTGTAGTTAACTTGGTGGTTACAGCTGGAGAGCACGTGGAATCCCTAAAACCAAAACTGGAAGTATTGATGAAAAAACCTGGAAGCAGAATGTACCAAAACTTAATGGAGGAAGCTTAGAAATAGTTGTACAGATTGTAATATAGCAAATTGAATCACTACTTAAATGAAAGAACTTTTTTTTTAGAAGAACATTTGACGGAATAAATAAGCATAATATTAAGAGGAGAACTATTAAACCTTAATTTTATACCACACCATCCTGAGTTACCTATTTTATGTATACTTAATGTAACCGTAATGAAAGAAAAGATGTGTTTCATTTTATAGCTGCCTCTCCCGTTGTAAAAGAATTTTGAGTTCATTACTTTGGAGTGCAGTCATTGAATTTAGAAGAAACCCTACTAATTTTAAATGGATCTCGTAGCTGGAAAGTGATTTATAATTTCACCGTTAACACATTTAAGTATCGAAACTGCATTGTTAACGAAGATTTTTGAACAAACAAAAATTATACATATACATATCTATTATCTGTTAAAAATAATAAAAATCTAAATTTTAAAATAAAGTATGTCAGTCTGGTAGACGGCTTTCGGCCAAACCAATAGACTTTTAGCTATAATCGTCAAAATTTGTAAATACTTTATATTTTATTTTAATGAGTCGGCCTTTTTATGTTGAACTGCCAAACCATACGTAAAATTAATAAAATATGGCTGCCAGTAAAAATAGTGTTGTCAACTAAAAGTTCAAAATTACAAAAAAAAAAAACAGCTGCATACATTTTTGATTTCCAGTTTGTTATATTGTATATCTGTCTAGTACAATTTCCAACACTTCTATATAATATTTAAAAAAAAACTAGGTCGAATTGAAAATTTTGACATTTCTCGACGTTTCAAGGTCTCTAGAGTCGAAATAAAAGATTTTTAGAAAGATGTCTGTGCGGGCGTGTGTACGTACGTTCGTACGTCTGTACGTTCACGACGTTTTTTTCGTCGTCCATAGCTCAAGAACCAGAAGAGATATCGACTTCAAATAAATGTTGTTATACAGATAATAAGGCAGAAAGATGCAGAAACGGCTCTCAAGAAAATTGCGTGGGTGGTTTTTTTACTATAGCAGTTTAAAAAAAAGGTGAACATTTTGGTTAAACCTAAATATCTCATGAACCAATGACGCTAGAGACTTGAATTAAATTTTATATTGTAACGTGATACAACACCATTATATTTTTGGAAAAAAGTCTAATTAACGGTGTTTTTATAAATCGAAAAAACTGAAAAAAAAAATTTGTCACCTCGAAAATTTTACGACTAAAATATGAATTCATCTCCAAAACAATATTGTGCAACCAAGAATAATGTTTTTGACATCTGATAAAATTTTGAGAAAAATCTAATGGACAGTTTTTTTACTAAAAATAAAAACCTAAAAAAAAATTAATAAAAGTTGGTAAAAATTGATTTTTGACTCAAATATCTTTTCAAAAAATTGAGATAATGGCTTCTAACTCATTTAACTTATAAGAAATATTGTTTTCGACATTAGGAAAAATGTTGAGAAAAATCGAATGGACAGTTTTTTTTACAAAAAATAAAAACCTAAAAAAAATTATAAAAGGTGGTAAAAATTGATTTTCGATTTAAATATCTTTTCGAAAATTTTAGATTATAGCTTCCAACTAATTTTATCTTATAAGAAATATTATTGTCAACATTCGGTAAAATTTTGAGAAAAATCGAACTGACAGGTTTTGTACAAAAAATAAAAACCTTAAAAAAAAACAATACTAAAACTTCGTAAAAATTTACTTTCGACTCAATTAGCTTTTTAAAAATTACAAATATTGGCTTCAAACTTATTTTATTTCACAGAAAATATTGTTTTCGATATTTATTAATTTTTTAATAAAAATCCAACAGTCCGTTTTTTCATAAAAAAATAAAATCTACAAAAAATAGTACGCAAATTTGGTAAAAATTGATAATATAGACAAACTTTTAAGCAAGACAAATCGACAGACGGGATGGGAAGTTATCAGTGTGGGTCGCATCCAAGCCTCTTTTTTTGAAACCAAGCTGATCTGAAATTTATTGTCAAAATCCATATTTAGAAGAAAAAGAGGACTTACGAGCTGCACTTACATTTTCTTAGCCAAAAATAGAATTGTCTTAAAAAAATTTCCTTTTTTGCATTTTTTCAAACAATCATAAACCAAGACTTTTGAAATATCTTGAACATTTCTAAGAATCTTGAAAACTTGTGCTCTTCTGTTAAATCGCAAAAGACAGAAGTCAAAAGGATTTACCGTGAGAGTAGGGGATAGGTCATCCAGCTTATTCCTTGCCGTTGACATGATTCTTTATTTACGTAGACGAATCAAGATTATAGTGAATTCTTGTTTCTGTCGCACTCGCTGGTTTTAAAAAGTTATCGGGTAGTTTCTTTTACTAAACACTGTACACATACTCGTAACCATGGAACTATTTTCTTCCATTTTTTATAAATCTGCAACAAACAACAAACAGAAATACAAACCCAACATGTCCAGTCCACCCTTTCGACTTTCCAAAATTTTATCTTTGAATGTTGCTTGTTGTGAATTAGGTTATCATTTCCGCATGTACACATTTTCCAGCAACACAAAGCGCAATCTGTCCCACCAATCAACCGACCGACCGACAGACCAACCGACAAGGACTCATGAATAAGGAGCAGGCACCGGCGGTGGTGGCCAGCGCGGCGCGGGGTGGCGGAGCAACATTGTGTTTGGCGTTCACTGATCCAGACAACATAATAATCCAACCAAAAACTTCCAATGACATCATTGCCAGTGGCACAAAATATTTGACACTTGCAAAGAATTAATCCTGTAACACCAACTGGACCGCGCTGAACATGACCACGAGAACCAACATCATCACCGGGACCCTAATGACCGGGGAAATATAGAAGGGCTGGGGCAGAACCTTCTATATTTCCCTTTTGCTCGACTTAAAAACTGTATTCGAAATAGATTCATGTTGTCAATGTTTGTGGGTGTTTTGTTGTAAGTGAATTTTCCAATAAAGGACCAAAAAGGACTTCTCTCTCGCAGTCTATGTACATATTCGTATAGTTTGTACGTATGTATATGGGTGTGGTATTTCCAATTAGCAGCTAATTTTCGATATTTTGTTTTCCGTTTTTTTTACTGACTTCACATTTTTAACCGTATTAAAGGATATTATTTTAAATGAAACCGCTAAAGTCAACTGCTGCTACATGACACCCGAACGCATGGCCAGCAACCACCACCGCCGCGCCGTGCCACGCCGGCCGTACCACGCAGCACCTCGCCACCACCGGATGTAGAGATTTTGAATTATTTGAATGTCCTTCCGAACATCCGAATGAACAAGAGTAGAATATGTGCGTGTCCTTTTTTTTATTTTGTTTTACCTTTCCGGTCGACTGTTTCCCCGAACCGGGCCCCAACAACCCTGTCAAAGCCCAAAAACAGAGAGAGCTTAATTTTTCAAACCAACCAATTGTGGCCGAAATCAAATTTGATATAATGAAAATTGGGATGTATGGCAAGCTGGCAAAAGTCCGAGTATGACAGGGAGTAGACAGGGCAAATGCAGGCAGCAGGACACACGCGTTTTGTCTCCACGCAAACAATAAAGTCTATCTGAGGCATACAACAGCTGCTATAGTGTTGCTGCTGTTGCTATACCGCGAGGACGAGAGTCAAAGTATAGGTTTACAGTTCGAGTATATCCTATGCATCTATGTATACGTACGCGTTCGTTGCAGGACGCGTGTGGAATCAGCGCACGGGTTAAAACTAAAAATTGAATAGTCAAAGCCGCATTGTGATTTTCCATTAAAATTTCATTATTTCATTGCATTGTTTCAAATATGTACATTTGCAGAAGTAGAGTAGGTTTTCAGTTGGTAGTGTGTAGATTTTTGTTATTTTATTTCTCTACTTGCCCCTTTGGGAAAATGAAAATGGAGTTTCAAATTAAATTTTTAATAAAATTAGAGATTAATTGGTACTAATCGTATTGTGGCCCTGTGCTGATTCATTTATTGAATTGAATGTGGTTTACACGGATTTTTATTGAGTTTTAATTACATATTTTTTTGGAAAAAGAAAATTGTACGCTGGTTTTGTACAATATATGTACGTATACAATTTTTTATATCAATATTATCTACACTAAAATTGAATTTAAATTGCTTTGATGGGGATCTAAAAAAAGGATGGATATTGGATTTTTTTGAATTTATGTGGACGTGTAGCGTATGTACATTAAACGCGACCACAACAATTTTTTATACTAATTTTGTATTGTCAATTAAGTACGACAATCTTGTCAGTTTCCAAAAAGTTTTCAAAACCATATGATATGATTTTTACTTCATTTCACTTAGATTGGCTTAGAAAAAGGTTGCGACTCGCGAAGATATGATTTTCGCCGCAGTCAATGTTCAAATTCTTGCTTCTTTTCACTTATTTTGATCTTAAAAAAAAGAGTCATTGATTTTTAAATAAGAAGCAAAACCTAATCAAATTTAATCAATATTTGTAAAGATTTGTATTTTCTCGGAAATTTTAAAAACGTGGAAACATTTTTCAAAAGATGTTGAAAGACCTATGTATTGTTTATTTATAAGAAGCTACATGTTCTGCAAGTCTGATTTTAAAAAGTGCTGAAGTCTTGAAAAAATGGAAAGGTTGAAAAGGATTGAAACTCTTTTGTTTCAAAATAATATTGTTTGTTTGTAACGAGAATAGTAGAAGAGTAAGGTTAGGGAAACCTTAGCAAAAATGTTTTTTTTGCAAGGTTTCTAACACTACTAATTGATTTGTTTTTCGAATTTATTAACAATTACTCAATTATTTAAGATAAAAGACAGTTTTTAAAAATTATGAGTTAATATTTGTCCTGATGAAAAAGAAGTTCTAATATTGAGTGTTCTTGGTAAATTAGCTAAGAAAAATAACACACACAAGTGGGTATACGCCCCCTTGCACCAGGTGGCTCCTACTATACAAACAAATCTGTAAGGTCTAAAATATGCAGATAGTAATTGAAGTTTTTGTTTTAAAGCCATTTTTAAATTAGCTGCCTTAAGCTAACCATACACGGTGAACATGTTGGTGTGATTTGTTTATAAACTTCATTTTTGTGTGACTGTCGTGAAGTCAAGATGTGCGGGTGATGCAATAGCATAATTTATATGTTACATAAGATCAAGTATGGCGTTTGGCTCAAATTCTTTGGATTTTGTTAGAATTTTATCCCATGATTTGTTTTTTTCTAATTTGTTCTTGTACAAATCACTTTTTGAATTCCATATTGCCGGTTCACATTTTATTGCTTCAATAAAATTTTCAATAAATAGTTTGCATTGCGACGACATGTTAATTCAATGAAAATAACAACATAAATGACGAATTGTTGTCGCACAACGCCATACACGACGAACATGTTGATAAACTTCAAAACGTGTTGTAAACTTACCCATACACAGCCAACATGTACGCCACAACTTCACGGTTTATAAAATATTTCATAAACCGTCGATTTGTTAGCCAACATGCCCATACACGAATGATTTTCAGCCCAACACCAACATGTTCATCGTTTATGACTAGCTTTAACCTCTTTCACACGAGATGGTTTCGTCCGTACGGTTAAAATCCGTACGGTTTTTATCCGTGAGCTATTGATAGTAAACTAATAAAAGCCGTATTTTATTGGTAAATTATTAGCTAGTGCAGTAATGGAAAGTAAGTGCAGTAATGGAAAGTGTGAATAAAACATATGTTCACTATTATATGCACTCTTATTTTAAATCTCCAAGTTGGTATCTGTGCAATCATACTTATGTCAAAATCAGCTGTCAACCAGTTTTGAAAATACGTACTCAAGGGATGTGTTGAAAAAGTATTGTTATTTTTATGTAAAGTTGAATAAGAGTTCAAGTTAATGTGTACATGCAGGTCCAGTCAGAATAGAGTTGAGTATGAATTGAAAGATTGAAATGACATAAGAGTGCCTGTCCACATTAAATTTTTAATGTTAGGTGCAAGCAGTGAGACAGGTAGATTATATGTGAGTGAAAAAGAGACAGATGGGTAGATTACAGCCCAAATGCAAACAATATTCTTGGATTCAACATGAAAGATTTTGTATTGTATGAGTGAAAGATAGATAGATTTTAAGGGTGTGAGATAGGGATGTGCAGATTGATTTTCGCTTCATCGTTATAGACACAACGCACATAATAAAACCCAGCATTAAAAATCCAATGTTGACAGGCACTAAAAGCCAAAAGAAGGGTGTGAGGGGAGATTTTGTCCTTCCCCGTAAGCCCGTCTTGCCTACAAGCTCCCAGTTGCTGGCAACTCAGTTTTCCTGGGTGAAAGGGGACAAATCAACGCGAAACATTCAGCGCCACAATTAAATTTTCTCTTCTCAAAATAAACTTACACTGCGATAACTGACGCGAAGCGAATCAGGGCGAATCATTCACAATGATAACAAAAATGACAAATAAACAATGCCGCGTTGGTTTGGGAGAGCCTTTAAACCCGACCAATGACGAAAGTTTTGTTTTCGCATCAAATGTTTCGCTTTGGTTTTGGGCGAGTCCTAACACACATCACACGTCAATAAATTAAGAGATAGCACTGTGATTATTGATGATTTTTGGGTGATGTCAAGTAGTCAACGCATTGAATATTTACGTTGACAGTGTAATCGTAGATTAATATTTCAAACCAAATTATTTTTATTCTAGTGAAAACAGAGCACAAGAAAAATACGAACGCATCCCCAAATAATAAAATCCTGCCAACCTTTAATTAAAAAATATTTCTGGAACTGGATGAAGTGTCATTCTATTCCAAGCATTCCAAAACTTTATCTGAACTATTTATATGCACTATTTTTGCTGCCTTATTTATCCGCACTATTTCTTTGTTGTTGTTTAGTGTGTAAGATTTTGATGCACTGCGTATAAATTTACCAATAAAAAACGCCTAAAATTAACTAAAGCTTTCACACGGACGGAGACGGGTTTTTTCCGTACGGACGATTTAAAACAGCCGTCTCAACGACTGAAATATACGGCGACCGTGCCGTTCGCCGTCTTATCAGTGGCGTACGTGACTACGCGAACGCATTCACAAAAGACGATTTTTATTCGTCTGCCGTCCGTTTTCGGGGAAAAAACGTTATGTGTGAAAACAAAGTCCGTACGGAAAAAAATCGTACGGATTTTAACCGTACGGACGAAACCGTCTCGTGTGAAAGAGGTCTTAGGCTCGTTTCACACTACACGGTTTTGACCGTACGGCAAAAACCCGGACGGCATAAACCGGATCAATGGCTAATAACACATTATACGGTTTTTACCGTATAATATGAAAGTGTATATGCTCTTCTTTGCGCCTCTAACAAAATGTCGCCGCCGCCGTCCGGTTTTTTTGCCGTACGGTCAAAACCGTGTAGTGTAAAACAAGCCTTAGAACACACTGAAAATGTATACAAAGAGACTCCATTTTGAGAGGGATACTGAAAGTTTCTTTGTATTTAAATTTTCTAAAATAATGCCACATTATGACCGAAACAATGTTTCATTATGAATTCTAATGGAGCCACAAAGAAAAAATTTGGTACACTTCGCTGAGTGGGGTCAAATAGCGAACATGAACAAAAAGTAACCCGCCCTAAGACCTTTGTCGTACAATTCTGTTGCAACTATACCTTCGCTGAAGGAAGAGACAAGCCCCGAGCTTTAGGTTGCGAAACTCAATGTTATTGGCCAACATCCAGGAAAAATTAAGAAATATGATGGTCGAGATTGTGGGACCAATGACGTAGTCATCGATAAGGCAGGCCTTTTAAGAAGTAAAGGAGTTTCCTAATTACCATAATGAGCCCAATTACAGGAAGCAGTCTCAATGGATCTTTTAATCCAACCTTAAATGTTATAAATGGCGTTGGTGAATTATGAAAGAAACAATCAAGTGATTTTATTATCTACATACCCAATATAAGAATGAAAAACTTACTTCCTAGCAGCTCTAGTAACCTTTAATCAACCTAGAAGTAGCAATAGAAATAGCGTTATCGCTGACAGGGTCGTCATAAGGTAATTTTTTATAATTTGCACCTTATAAAATAAAAACATGGCAAGAACTGCTGTAAATGCGCCCAGCATTACAGAAAGAAGTCTGCTGTTCTTTACAACAGTTCCCGAAAGGTTTTGTGGAAAAAGACATACATATGTGTAAGAGTATGAGGCATACAAAATATAAGAACCTGCGATTTTTGAAAAAGATATATTTTTGCCTTTGTTACACCTATCTCAAATGTGCCAAATAAATTATGTATATACATTAGATGACACAACAATCAATAGAGAACCATTCCTGGTATGCGACTTATTTCAGGGAAGGAGAGAACTATACGTATACAGTTTTTGTGCCGAATCTGAACGGAAAGTTTGAGAAAGCACTTTTCATGACAAGAATTACTCTTGAAGGATTTGTCAATTCCTTAAAAGAAGCAGTAGAAAAACTTTAGATGGCATGGACAGATTCAATGTAAAAGTTAATTTTCTTGCCCGTTTTTCCACTGCGTGGTTGTAAAAACGCTTAAGAAATGTCTTGATGAATGACAGCTTCTTAAAGAATACGGTTCTTACAATAATATTCCCTTTAATTATACACCTTATGAATAGCTATTGAGACTGTAACGTAACTGAGCTTATGAGTATTTCATCAAAGTTTGACATCAAGCATTCTTATGATTATCATTTGTTGTAGCGTCGAATATAAACAGTCTTACGCTGTATAGAACCTACATAAAGTTATGTAATCTCAATAATGTCTCTAAACGCAAAAATGCTATTTATAAAACTTATGCAAGGTTGCATAGTCCCATAATAGGCTTAACGCGTTTTTAGGTTGAATTGAGCCTACATAAGGAAATTATTGTTATTTTTATTTCGTAAATGTCATTATGATTTCTCTCCATTATTGAAATTAAAAAGAAAACAATAATGCCTTTCCAGTTTAGCACGTTTATTAATGATTTTAATTCGCGTTTTACCAACTTCGAGAAGGCGGAAAGTTTATAAAAAAAGGTTCAACCCAATGAGCCTAAGAAACGAATAATTTTAAAAAATATAGATTTTCAAAAGAGAATATCAAAAAAAATAATTGGAATTATCCGTTCGGACTTCAGCGACAATAGAGGAGGCCACATCCCCTCCCCATAGCTATGCATGTAATGGCTGCAATAAGATATTGGGACGGAACGAGATAAGTTTGTACTAAATGTTCACACCAATTCCAAATCCGTACCTTTTATGATTTGTTTGTAAATTCAAGACGATGGAGCAGACATCCACGGATTTAGCCAACTTACGCTTTGCCAAAGCGAGTGGTAAGAGCATTAGCTGCCAAAAGACCTTTGTTCATTTAAATATCAACTTCTTTTTCGGACCAGCTAAGAACTATAAACAAGTTCTCTCAAATAAGGGAGTTTCCAAATGTGGTTGGGGCTATTGACTGTACCCACATAAGGATCTCAAAAGTAAAGTAGGAGGCCCATCAATGCAATACTATTAAAACAGAAAAGGGTACTACTCGCTGAATACCCAAGTAGATGCGACGAATCCCTAAAAATTAATGACATTGTTTGCCGCTGGAGAGGCAGCACTCATGACTCACGAATTTTCAGGGAATGCAGAATTAAACAAAGATTTGATGATGGAGTCGTCTGCTTGGGGATGGTAGGTACCTTTGTACTTATATCCTCTTTAATAAGATACAATATATTTCATATAGCTACGGTTGAAAGATGCTTTGGCGTCTGGAATCAAAGATTCCGCATTTTGTTATCACATATGAGGTGCTTCTTAGAAAATGCCAAAACAACTTTTATATGTAGCTTTAGCAGTTCTTCATGACTTTGCAATTGATTTCCAAGATGTTCTTCCGCCCACAACACAAATTTTTATATTTTATTTGTTATGACAAACAGCTGATTTGATAGATAGATAAATGGAGTAGATTGCTCCATTTTTTTTACTTTTTTTGGTGCATCCTATCGTTGTTAAAAGAGTAACTCCCTAAATACGATATTTGTGTCTAAAAGAGCGATACTTCATATTCTGATTAGTGGAAATATAGTTTTCCGTCGGCTTTTTTAAATAAACCTAAATATCTCATGAACCAATGACGCTAGAGACTTGAATTAAATTTTATATTATATATTGTAACGTGATACAAAACAATTATATTTTTGGAAAAAATCCAATTAACGGTTTTTTTTATAAATCAAAAAAACTGAAAAAAAAAATTTGTCACCTCGAAAATTTTACGACTAAAATATGATTTTATCTCCAAAACAATTTTGTGCAACGAAGAATAATGTTTTTGACATCTGATAAAATAATATAAAATAATAAAAACCTAAAAAAAACATTACTCAAAGTTGGTAAAAACTGAATTTTGACTCAAATTTCTTTTCAAAAACTTGAGATTATGGCTTCAAACTTATTTTATCTTATAAGAAATATTGTTTTCAACATTCTGAAAAATGTTGAGAAAAATCGAATTGACAGTTTTTTTTTACTAAAAATAAAAATCTAAAATAAAATTAATAAAAGTTGGTAAAAATTGATTTTCGACTCAAATATCTTTTCAAAACTTTGAGATATTGGCTTTAAACTACTTTTATCTTTCAAAAAATATTGTTGTCAACATTTAGTAAAATTTTGAAAAAAAATCTTATTGACAGGTTTTTTTTACAAAAAATTAAAAACCGAAAAAAAAATTTAACGAAAGTTGGTAAAAATTGATTTTCGACTCAAATATCTTTTCAAAAAATTGAGATAATGGCTTCTAACTAATTTTAACTTATAAAAAATATTGTTTTCAACATTCGATAAAATTTTGAGAAAAATCGAATTGACAGTTTTTTTTTACAAAAAATAAAAACCTAAAAAAAAAGAATACTAAAACTTTGTAAAAATTTACTTTCGACTCAAGTAGCTTTTCAAAAATTACAAATATTGGCTTCAAACTTATTTTATTTCACAGAAAATATTGTTTTCGATATTCAGTAATTTTTTTATAAAAATCCAACAGTTCGTTTTTTTATAAAAAAATAAAATCTACAAAAAATAGTACGCAAATTTGGTAAAAATTGATACATATAGACAAATTTTTAAGCAAGACAAACCGACAGACGGGATGGGAAGTTATCAGTGTGGGTCGCATCCCAGCCTCTTTTTTTTATAATTAGCGAACACTTAAAGGGTTTTATATACCTTTAATATGCCAGAGACACAGTGTGAGCATTGATTGCTTTCATTAAAAGCAACTCAAGTGACGTCTCTGATCCGTTTACACTTGTGTCACTATACTATTCATTATTAAGATCTTCTTTTGAGTATGCTGATGTCATATGGAACTATTTCCAAAAAAAACGATTTCAGATAACATTAAGAAAGGTCAGAATCGTTTCACAAGATTTGTGTTTTTTTTTAAATGCGACGGAATTTTTGTCTTCTGAGTTTAAAATATCTCATATCTCGAAGAAGTGTACATGATGTAGTATTTGTAGGTGATATCTAATGTTACCTTATAAAATGTTCTGACTAGTAACCATATTTAATTTGTATTTATGCACCGATTATACCTTCATTTTCAGCCTTAGCAAAGGACAAATTATGGTATGAATGAGTCAGTTTTAAAAGTCAATTAGGGAGTTCAATGAAGTAATTAGTCAAGTTTAGGTAGCATGGTTTAGAAATGAATTTAAAAATAATGTGTTCTATTTATTTTTAAGAAATTAAGCATAAATTATAAAATACTAGCTGACCCGACAAACGTAGTTTTGTCATATAAATATTTTCTAAAGAAGATTTTGCTATAAATAAATAACTTATTGTAAGTGTGTATGTGTAAGGATGTGATATATAAGTGGGAGAGGTATAGAGCACTGTAAACGGTGACAAAATATTAAAATAACAAATCACCAAAAAAATGTATTTAATTTATTAAAATTATATACATATCGCTTATTATGACAATACTACACAAAACAATATCAATCCCTTAATGCAACAGAGTGTACAATATTGTTGTGATCCCATCTTTCCCCAATACAAACAAACTGGATGGTTTGCCCATTCGAGAGCACGCCACGTATAATTGTCCGTGTGGAAAACATAAAGTACTCAAATCTAAGCCGCAGACAGGCATCGTTTGGCTTTAAGACTTATTAATAGCAAATGCCAATCCAATTGGAAATTGAAGGCGTTTGAATTGAATTGGCACATCTGTGGGTATAATAGGGATTCGCGGTAATAAAACATTTTCACCTCGGAATTTGCCATTTAGAATTATGGCTTCGAAAACATTTTTCATTAGTTTTTTAATAACTAATCGCGTGCCGTTGCACAACCGTGGTGGGTTAAAATTACGAAACAAAATTACCGGAGATCCAACCTTCAGTTGTAAATTATGCGGTGGTATGCCTGGTAAATCCAATAAGTTCAAAAATTCATTTTAACAATTTACAGCTTCACAAACTGTATCAATAGATACAGTAACAAATGTTGTATCTTGAGATTTAATTCGTTGACATCCACATTTTTTGCTGCTAAAATTGCTCTTTCTGCCGGCCACTCATGATTTGTAAATTGTCTAACTTTTGAGTCGCTTATATCTAACAATTGTTTTGAGAATGTTTCTGCGGATGGATCTTGAAGCATTTGAACACGCATATTTACTTTCAGTTGTATTTTTTAACATTACACCATGAGTGGCGATGATTTAAGGCACGCGTTGATCTCATTAGCGTACGTGGAACGCGGAATAACGGGAAGTGTTTGTCTGAAATCACCTGAAAAAGGAGTAACAGAGTGCCGCCAAATAGTCTGTCGTTGTTTTTAACTTCCCATAGGAAGTTATTGTAATGGGTCCGATTTGTCAAATTGAAAATTTTGACATTTCTCGACGTTTCAAGGTCCCTAGAGTCGAAATAAAAGATTTTTAGAAAGATGTCTGTGCGTGCGTGTGTACGTACGTTCGTACGTTCGTACGTTCGCGACGTTTTTTTTTTCCACAGCTCAAGAACCAGAAGATATATCGACTTCAAATAAATTTTGTTATAAAGATAATAAGGCAGAAAGATGCAGAAAGGGCTCTCAAGAAAATTGTGTGGGTGGTTTTTTTACCATAGCAGTTTAAAAAAAAGGAGAAAATTTTGGTTAACCCTAAATATCTCTTGAACCAATGACACTAGAGACTTAAATTAAATTTTATATTATATATTGTAACGTGATACAAAACAATTATATTTTTGGAAAAAAATCCAAAAAAACTGAAAAAATAATTTGTCACCTCGTAAATTTTACGACTAAAATATGATTTCATCTCCAAAACAATTTTGTGCAACGAAGAATAATATTTTTGACATATGATAAAATTTTGAAAAAAATTCAATTGACAATTTTTTTTATAAAAAATAAAAAACTAAAAAAAACATTACTCAAAATTGGTAAAAACTGAATTTTGACTCAAATATCTTTTCAAAAACTTGAGGTTATGCCTTCAAACTTATTTTATCTTATAAGAAATATTGTTTTCAACATTCTGTAAAATGTTGAGAAAAATCAAATTTACAGTTTTTTTTACTAAAAATAAAAACCTAAAATAAAATTTATAAAAGTTGGTAAAAATTGATTTTCGACTCAAATATCTTTTCAAAAATTTGAGATAATGGCTTCTAACTAATTTTAACTTATAAAAAATATTGTTTTCAACATTCGATAAAATTTTGAGAAAAATCGAATTGACATTTTTTTTACAAAAAATAAAAACCTAAAAAAAAACAATACTAAAACTTTGTAAAAATTTACTTTCGACTGAAGTAGCTTTTCAAAAATTACATATATTGGCTTCAAACTTATTTTATTTCACAGAAAATATTGTTTCCGATATTCAGTAATTTTTTTTATAAAAATTCAACAGTCCGTTTTTTCATAAAAAAATAAAATCTACAAAAAATAGTACGCAAATTTGGTAAAAATTGATACATATAGACAAACTTTTAAGCAAGACAAATCGACAGACGGGATGGGAAGTTATCAGTGTGGGTCGCATCCCAGCCTCTTTTTTTTATAATTAGCGAACACTTAAAGGGTTTTATATACCTTTAATATGCCAAATACACAGTGTGAGCATTGATTGCTTTCATTAAAAGCAACTCAAGTGACTTCTCTGATCCCTTTACACTTGTGTCACTATACAATTCATTATTAAGATCTTCTTTTGAGTATGCTGATGTCATATGGAACTATTTCCAAAAAAAAACGATTTCAGATACCATTAAGAAAGTTCAGAATCGTTTCACAAAATTTGTGTTTTTTAAAATGCGACGGAATTTTTGTCTTCTGAGTTTAAAATATCTTATATCTCGAAGAAGTGTACACGATGTAGTATTTGTAGGTGATATCTAATGTTACCATATAAAATGTTCGGACCAGTGACCATATTTAATTTGTATTTATGCACCGATTATACCTTCATTTTCAGCCTTAGCAAAGGACAAATTATGGTATGAATGAGTCAGTTTTAAAAGTCAATTAGGGAGTTCAATGAAATAACTAGTCAAGTTTAGATAGCATGGTTTAGAAATGAATTCAAAAAAAAGAGGCTGGGATGCGACCCACACTGATAACTTCCCATCCCGTCTGTCGATTTGTCTTGCTTAAAAGTTTGTCTATATGTATCAATTTTTACCAAATTTGCGTACTATTTTTTGTAGATTTTATTTTTTTATGAAAAAACGGACTGTTAAATTTTTATAAAAAAAATTACTGAATATCGGAAACAATATTTTCTGTGAAATAAAATAAGTTTGAAGCCAATATTTGTAATTTTTAAAAAGCTGTTTGAGTCGAAAGTAAATTTTTACCAAGTTTTAGTATTGTTTTTTTTTTAGGTTTTTATTTTTTGTAAAAATAAACTGTCAATTCGATTTTTCTCAAAATTTTATCGAATGTTGAAATAAATATTTCTTATAAGTTAAAATTAGTCAGAAGCCGTTATCTCAAATTTTTGAAAAGATATTTGAGTCGAAAATCAATTTTTACCAACTTTTTTTAATTTTTTTTTTCGGTTTTTAATTTTTTGTAAAAAACCTGTCAATTCGATTTATTTCAAAATTTTACTGAATGTTGACAACAATATTTTTGAAAGATAAAAGTAGTTTAAAGCCAATAACTCAAAGTTTTGAAAAGATATTTGAGTCGAAAATCAATTTTTACCAACTTTTATTAATTTTTTTTTAGGTTTTTATTTTTTGTAAAAAAAACTGTCAATTCGATTTTTCTCAAAATTTTATCAGATGTCAAAAACATTATTCTTCATTGCACAAAATTGTTTTGGAGATGAAATCATATTTTAGTCGTAAAATTTTCGAGGTGACAAATTTTTTTTTTCAGTTTTTTTGATTTATAAAAAAAACCGTTAATAGGATTTTTTTCCAAAAATATAATTGTTTTGTATCACGTTACAATATATAATATAAAATTTAATTCAAGTTTCTAGCGTCATTAGTTCATGAGATATTTAGGTTTAACCAAAATGTTCACCTTTTTTTAAACTGCTATGGTAAAAAAACCATCTTTCTGCCTTATTATCTGTATAACAAAATTTATTTGAAGTCGATATCTCTTCTGGTTCTTGAGCTGTGGAAAAAAAAACGTCGCGAACGTAGGGACGTACGGACGTACGGACGTACGTACACACGCACGCACAGACTCTAGGGACCTTGAAACGTCGAGAAATGTCAAAATTTTCAATTTGTCAAATCGGACCCATTACAATAACTTCCTATGGGAAGTTAATAATGTGTTCTATTTATTTTTAAGAAATTAAGCATAAATTATAAAATACTAGCTGACCCGACAAACGTCGTTTTGTCATATAAATATTTTCTAGAGAATATTTTGCTATAAATAAATAACTTATTGTAAGTGTGTATGTGTAAGGATGTGGTATATAAGTGGGAAAGGTACCTATAGAGCACTGTAAACGGTGACAAAATATTAAAATAACAAATCACCAAAAAAATGTATTTAATTTATTAAAATTATATACATATCGCTTATTATGACAATACTACAAAAAACAATATCAATCCCTTAATGCAACAGAGTGTACAATATTTTTGTGATCCCATCTTTCCCCAATACAAACAAACTGGATGGTTTGCCCATTCGAGAGCACGCCACGTATAATTGTCCGTGTGGAAAACATAAAGTACTCAAATCTAAGCCGCAGACAGGCATCGTTTGGCCTTAAGACTTATTAATAGCCATTGTAAATGCCAATCTAATTGGAAATTCAAGGCGTTTGAATTGAATTGGCACATCTGTGGGTACAATAGGGATTCGCGGTAATAAAACATTTTCACCTCGGAATTTGCCATTTAGAATTATGGCTTCGAAAACATTTTTCATTAGTTTTTTAATAACTTATCGCGTGCCGTTGCACAACCGTGGTGGGTTAAAATTACGAAACAAAATTACCGGAGATCAAACCTTCAGTTGTAAATTATGCGGTGGCATGCCTGGTAAATCCAATAAGTTCAAAAATTCATTTTAATAATTAACAGCTTCGGTAGCATCACAAACTGTATCAATTTGTATGACACCAAGTCTCCTGGTAATAAATGTTGTATTTCGTTGACATCCACATTTTTTGCTCCTAAAATTGCTCTTTCTGCCGGCCACTCATGATTTGTACATTGTCTTTTTACATCGGGAAATATCTGGTCAATGAGAGCATCTTGTGAATCAATAATCGTGCAGAAATCGACCGCTAATTTTATGCATCCAGTTTCATCTGTAGTAACTTTTGAGTCGCTTATATCTAATAGTTGTTTTGAGAATGTTTCAGCGGATGGATCTTGAAGCATTTGAACACGCATATTTACTTTCAGTTGTACTTTTTCAACATTACGCCACCAGTGGCGATGATTTAAAGCACGCGTTGATCTCATTAGCGTACGTGGAACGCGGAATAACTGGAAGTGTTTTTCTGAAATCACCTGAAAGGAGTAAAGGTGGCCACAGACGACAAACATGCTCGCGCAACATGCTCGCCTGCGTTCCTCCACAGACGGCGAACATTCATTTCGTTTTGAATCTCCGAGGAGGAAACATCATGTGTGATACAAAGGCGCAAGTCGTTGCCCTTATGATGATTTACCTTTGCGAAAGGAAAAAAAAAACAAGCAAAAAAAGAGAGTGGATGAAGGACTGGCTTTATAAACGGAATATTCGATCGCATGTAAATTTATTAAAAAAGATGGAGATAAAATCGCCAGAAGTTTTTAAAAATTTTTTGAGGATGGATTCCACAACCTATGCAGTACTCCTTTCCAAAATAACGCCGTCTGTACAGAAAAAAACCACAAACATGAGAGATGGAATTTATATTTTTTTCACACTGTCAATTGTCGCACTTTGGTCTATTTCTTTATATTTTTTTAATAAATTGTTCCAAGATTTGTTTTTTTCAATTTTATTCTTATATACGTAACTGTCACACACACAATTCCAAATCGCATCTTCACCGCCCAAAATTTGGATGAATTCATCAATGAAATCACGTCTTACTGTCACCATTGTTTTTCTTCCGCGATGTGTACTCTATACGAAAATCTGAATAAAAATGAAGTTTTGCTCGCGAACATCGCCACAGACGACAAACATTGAAACCGCCAAACACGATGAAATCGAAATTTTTGGGCAACAGCGAGCCGCTCGCGATCAACCCCACAGAGGACGAATTTAGCGCGAGCACGAGCATGTTCGTCGTCTGTGGCCACCTTAACAGAGTGCCGCCAAATAGTCTGTCGTTGTTTTTTATATCTTTCAATGTCCTGTTCAACGCCTCAAGCGAATGTTTGTGTGCCATGGTGCATTCATCCCAGATGACAATTTTACATTGTTTTAGTAAAAATTAGCGAACATTCCGTAGAATGTTTGGCCAGTTCAACCTGGTACATACAAAAAGAATCCACTTTATCTTGCCAAAACTGTGATCATGATGTGGTCATAAATGGTTCTTTGTTCTTCATTCATTAGTGGGACATTGCGAGCAACAATCGCTGTCATTTCTACAGTATTGTATTGTATTTCACGATTCAATTTAGTGTCTATTAAATCAGATGCATTGCGATTTGGTGAATGCATATCGAAATGACTGAGTGGTAAGTTGGCAATGATAATGCAAAGATCTTCAATAGCAATCAATGCTTGATTGTACATAGCGCCACTGAATACTATCGTAAGATCGTTGCGCCGTGTACGATGTTGATGCAATTAAACCATAATACTTGGGAACATAAAAAATAGATAAAAACCTATTCTCAGACCTACCGAATATATAAGCAAAATTTCATTTAAATTGGTTAAGCCCTTTCGGAGGAGTATGTCAACTAACACTGTGACAGGAATATTTTATATATTAGATTTATTTTCTGTATATGTTACCGGAAATGTATAAAACCTAGGAATTATATACAATTCCTAGGAAATGTAAACAGTGTCGAGTCTATTTAGGAAATGTATAAAAAGATTTACAAAAGATTATTTAAAACACATATTTCCTAGGAGATGTATATATTTCCTAGGAATTGTATACAACTGCTTAACAACGCTAGGAAATGTGTTTAATGTATATGTATATCAAAAATTTGGAAATTAAAAATGAAATAAAAAGATTTTTTATTATTTTTTTATTTTTAAATGAAATAACTTATTTATTTTTTATTTATTTTTACAGAATATCCAGAATACCTTTTGGGCACACACCGAATTCAGATCTTAAATATAATTGTTTTATGATTCCATTCTTTGTTCCAATATGATAAAGCTCGTTATCATTTTTATTTAAGATTACAACTATAATATTTCGGGCGTCACCACGTCTTCGGTCGACTTCTGGTACGAAAACCCCTACAGGAGTTTCTATGGACACTGAAAAAAACTTCTTGTCACTTGTTTTTAACATTTGCACTACTAAATTTTTTGAACACAATAGACAAAGCAGTTTGGGCCTCTGTTTTTTCGTAGCCTCTTCTGCTACAGAACAAATTGCGTAGAGTGCACATCCGCATTGTCTACAACCTACAAGTATGATCTTCGGTCGGTTCTTTTGAACATACAATGCATTCCTTATCATATTATGCTCTGGCTTAAGGTACTGTGCTGGTCTCACACTAATCTAAATTATTACAGACTGGGATTGGTTCTATCGTATTTACATTAAGTTTAGCCGTTAATGCCTTAGGATCTTCTTCACCATTCTGTTGAAGGTTTTCAATGATTTTCTTTAAATCTTCTTCAGTTTTGATGTTTTGCATGAAATCATTTGGTAACTGTAGACGTAAATTAATTTTACATTCATAAGGAGTTTGCTTGATGCTAGCGTGAAAATCCCTGTTTTTCATGATAAAGATCGGAGAAGTATAAAACCTATGATTTATATACAATTCCTATTGCTGCTTAGGAGATGTATAGAATTCCTAGGCAATGTGCATAGAAAAAATTAATTCACACATTTCCTGGAGATTTTTGGCATTGTATACATTTCCTAGGAATTATATATAACGACGGATTACACACATTTCCGGTAACATATATAAATCTATAAACAAACAGTAGGTACATTATCCAATGCAATAAGTCTAAACACCTAAAAATATAACTGAGGCATGTTTCTGTTTATTCAAATTAATGCAGTTAACAGTTCATGTAAATCAATGCTTCATTTAAGATTCCCATTTCGTCAACCTTTATGTAACAATAATAGAATTCTTCGCTTAAAATTAAACTCTGCATTTATATTCCAATGCTTCACTGAATTAAAAAAAAAAAAAATCGGTGAGAACAAATAAAAATACAATTAAATCACATTTACAATGTTACTCACGCATTCCATACGCTTAAATGTCAACTGGTTCATTCATAACTGTAAATTAACATAACAACAAATTCAACTGAAATACAAAATAAACGACAACATAAAAACTTACATAAATTCCTATCGACAAAATGAAGCCTAAGTGAGAAAGACAGACGAACAGTGAACTAAATAATCACAAAATTGCCACGAATCCAATCAACGTGAGTTGACACTTAAAATGACTAACACTAAAAATCACTTCGACTCCGATGACAACAAAAATAAAACGGTATACCTACCTACTAGTCAGGGGAGTACTGGAGTGGAGAACTGACTACGACGACGCGACGATATGGTGATGGTGACAGTGATAGATTTCGATGCGATGTCAACATCTAAAACCGAAACATTAACCTTAATTTAATTTCTAGTTTTTACGAGTTTATAGATGAAGAATCAACTTCCAATATTGATCGAAGTCGTCAAAGATGAGTACGGCCGATGCGATGCCTTCCTTCCCTTTCAAGCTCTCAAGCCCCTGTCAGCAGACTTATGGCTTGTCTATACCTATGGCTTGCATTTTAGTTTTTAAGTGATTACGTGCAGCTTCTTTGCTCATATACATGAATCGAATGTATTTACTGTTATGTTCTGCAGTATCGACATATCTATGGTATAGGTACACCACCTGGTATTTGAACTGTCAAGCGGCCCTGAGACTTAAAGACTAATGATAGTCCATTCTCTTACCGTAATTTGCTGAATGTAGATATACAAAGTCAAGGAACGTTCATTACACTAGGTAAGCTATACCTACGATTACAGCATAGTCAACCGCTACCAACACCATATCGACTTCGCCATAAACATCGCCATTGACTTCAACGTAGCGCCTTCGTGCAACTTGTCAAACGCATCACGTAGTCTCCCGGAGAAGATTATGAATTCTGAATGGTCGCTGCCTACAATTCTCTGCCAAGTGAACGACGAAAAAATCACCAATACCTGCACCAACAGGTGAGGAGAGGGTTTGAGAGGTATGCCGGCTGTGGGTTTTTTCATTACTGACGGCAGCGGTTGGCTCGTCCGTCAGAGTCGGAGTTGAATTCGATCAAGTGCAGGAAATCATTCTAACGGTGATATGCCATCATAGCTTAAATGGAGAATGCAGTTATTTTCAGCTTGTTGTGTGGGGGTCCGTCTTCGTATGCCCCAGCATACCTTTGCAGCGTCCACGCCATGATGCAGTATAGAATCAACCTAAGGTTATTTGGTTTGTGAAAGAAGGCATAACGTCTGAAAGGTTGTCAACGTTAGGTTGGGTAGGTAGGTACAGTTAAGGTATAACTTGCAAGTTTTACTACTTGCAATTGCACGCCCAAAGGGCCATGGAAATGAGTTAACGTGACCGACCGACGGTAACCCATCATCATCATCATCATCGTCGTCGTCGTATTCTCCTCCGTCGTCAGTCGTATTTCTCACAGAAGCCACATGGCATGCTTTTGGACTGAAACTTTAAAAGATGACGAAGACGACGACGACAAAAACGACGACGATGATGACTTTATTAAAGGAATCGAATTGGAATGGAATGGATTGGATATCTCCGTTTGCGTCTCCATCTCCGTCGTCAGTTAGTGATAGTTGTGGTTTGTTTTGCGGGTGGAAAACTTTATTGCAAATGCTTTAGGATACAGGACTTCTCTTACTTTGAACTGAGATACAAATAAACGTAACGTATGTATATACAACGTAAACACAGAGGTTATAGAAGATCAAAAGAAGAAGCAATTATACAAGTTTGATGTGGTCTGGTCATTCTGATGAAGGTTCAAGAAAACTGTATTTTCACTGTATGATGACTTTTTGATTGAGAACTTGTTGATATTGACATGTATTGTAATTGGTAAGAGTTGTGTTCTATTTGTTTTGTATTATGTGTAAAATTGGAGAATATCGTTTATTGGGGTTTTATGAGTTTTCCGAAAATTGGGTTCTACACTTTGAGGATTATAAAGTTTAATTATTTTTAAGACTTGATTGAAGTTGTTACCTACTTGATAGCTGGAAAATATAAACAAAGTTCTTAGCACAGAAGTAATTTAAGTAAGATGACTGCCATGAACTATGTATATCAAATTCTTCCCGTGAGTCTTGGGCTTCTTTCGCCAAACGCAACATTTACGGAAGTTTTGCATATTTATTTGCTTCTTCGGCAATTTAATTTTGATTGCACATTTTTGAATACAAATTATTGTATGAATTTGAAGAATCAGAAATACAAAAGGCTAGAACAATATTAGCAAGCAACTGTTTCTATAGGGTCTTTTAATGAGAACTTAGTAAAACATTTAACAGTTGATAGTAGCTTTATTGTTGAAAGCGGACCGGGGAGTCATTGGCACCAGAGACAATTTGTTGGATGCAGAGAATTTCGTCGAATGAGCATATCTTTCAAATAGTAAGAAGGTCGATTAATTGTAATAAATCCTCGAGAAGTCAAGAATATATGGATCATTCTGAGCAAATTGGTGCAGAAACTTTCATCTCACTAGTTTCTTTTGATAATATGTACATAACGAGATCATACGTGACTCGCTTTAATATGTGAAAATGTGGTTTATAGGCACTTCGTTACGTAGGGGTTGAAGAATTCCTTGAATCAATCCACCAAGGCAAAGCCTTTACGAACATTCAATTCCTTATAAAATTTGTTGTTGCACCAAGCAAGAAAAGAGTTGAAGTCACTCTAAAGCAGGGAAGATTCAATTAAATGACACACGGGCGAACGCAGAAACAAATGACGGGAGTGGGGGGCGGGGTTTCAAAAAATATATATGATATTATGTTTTTGTTTTAAATGTCAAGTATTTTTATTCTTAAGTAAAATATCAAATTTTTTTAGAAATCAGTTGCTTATTTTTCCATAGCTACTGATTTAACTTTATTCTTCAAAGACAAGAAAATATGTTTTAGGTGCTATTGTTTTTACCGCAGCTGTATATTACAATATAATAAACATTTCGGTTTTCACTGTTCTGTGATATCCCTGGTTTTTGCTTTTTTGTAGGAGGACTTTTCGTCAGCATTCGAAACTGTTGCATTTGTAGCATTTTTGTTCACTGTCGGTTTCAAAAACTTCAGAATATTATTTTTACTCATTTTACTCTAACTTTTCAAAAACTAAATATATATCAGATATTTGATGCTGCTAAAAAATGACTTGTTTTTACGATTGACAAAACAGTTTGACTTTTATTTCAAAGCTTAAACTTAATTTTCATATGCATAATGCATGTATATTTTTGTATGCCTTATTTCCTAGTTGCCGTAGTCGATCCATCATTCTTAGGCTGAACTCACACATAAATAAATAAGAGTTACAGAAACAAAGAGATGATGCCAGATTTTTCTATTTCACAGCTCTTTTGTTTGTTTTCGCATTTTCAAATTTACCGTAGATTGCTAGATTGAATTTTGAAATTGTCAAACACGTTTTTCTCACCAAAAAAATACTAGAAGTAATGATTTTGGATGCGTTCCGAACCTTTAGACCAAAGACATATTGTTTTGTGCCTTACATTAAGGTATGTTTAAATGCAGAAACGCAGAAATGATACGAACAATTTTTCGGTGTTTTCATTTTAAAATAAAATAAATTGGGTGGCGCAACAGTCTGTTAAGAACTAGGGCCTAGTGACTTACAACTCTCAACTATTCCTGTGTGCGAGGGCGCAGTGTCATAAGTCCGTAAGTCATAAGTCCGTAAAGGACTTATGACCCACTTAGGTGGGTCAAAACTTCATAAATCGATTATGAACTTATAACCCACGTAAGTGAGCCAAAAGTCCGTCAAAATTTCCAACGAAATTCTGACCCAAAGCTTACGGTTTTTTGGAGTCATTCTCTCTGAGAAGCGAATGCTTACGAAAATTGTTATTGGTTGCGTTCCTTTCACTTACCTACTAGCATGTCTTTTTTTACAACCTTCAATGATAAGTTCTCTCTTTTAAATCTTACATCGGTAAATAGAAATCAAGAGCATGGTTTTAACATGCTCAATGAAAACATAATCTGGGTTTGATAGATCTGACTTGTAAGCGTCACTTCATTCGAGATTTTCTGACACTGGGCTTGTTTTTTTGTGCGTGCGAAAAAAAATATTAATTACATAGAATGCTTGAAAAAATTATATGAAAAAAATGTATTTCATGTATTTTTAAAGTAAAGGATCATTAAAAAAATGGTTGATTTATTGTCTAGAATAGCTACTTTTGCTAAAAAGTTTTTTTTTGAATTGATAGCACGGTGGCGTACTAACAGCTAGGTATGTAAGGGGGGGCATGCTGCCCCCCTGCAACCCCCCTGCTTGGGATCACTATATGATTTGGGGTGGGTGCGAGTTTGGGTATATGCAAAGAACTTTTGCATTTGAGCACTAAAATCAAAGAAATTCCCAACAAAAAAAAAGCAAGTATGGCTCACAGTTATGAAAGAATCACAACGCATTCGTGTTCTTTGCATATACCCAAACTCGCACCCACCCCAAATCCTATAGTGATCCCAAGCAGGGGGGTTGCAGGGGGGCAGCATGCCCCCCTTACATACCTAGCTGTTAGTACGCCGTGCTATCAATTAAAAAAAAACTTGTTTTAGGCTCCAGTTTCAAAAATTTCAATCAATCTTAAATTTTTTTGTTTAAGACCTTATGGCTCTTTTTATTGCGGACTTTTGGCTCACTTACGTGGGTTATAAGTTCATAATCGATTTATGAAGTTTTGACCCACCTAAGTGGGTCATAAGTCCTTTACGGACTTATGACTTACGGACTTATGACACTGCACCGTGTACGAGTACTGTTGTCAGGGATGGAGGAGACCTACAGTTTTAAGCCTAATCCGAACGGCAAATTTGAGAAAACACATTTCATGACAAGAATTACTCTGGGAGAATTTGTCAATTCCTCGCAGTACCCGTAAAAAAAATCTTCAGATGGCATAGGCATGGATCGAAACCAATGACCTCTGGCATGACAGTTCAACGCTCTAACCATCATGCCAATTTTTTAAACGTGTCATAAGTGGCCATGAGATCATTTCAAAAACGAGTACAACAAGGTCATTTTCCTGTTTTTAATAATACTTAGCTTCATACAAAAAGTTAAAAATCTTTTACCTTCTACCTCAGTGTTGGAAAATAAAAATACTAAACATTTTAAATGTTAGTATGAAACTATGAATGAAAACAAGAAAAATATTGTTTGTTCTTTACCAAAAAATACAGAAATTTATTGTTCTGATTTAGCGTGTTTGTGTTTTGTGCACAATTTCTATCACCGAATCTCTTTGGAAAAGAAATTTCACGAGCGATTTCTACGCCTGTTTATTTTATAGCGTTTTACTTACCCAAAATCTCTCCCCTGCGAAAATTACTTTTAAAATTTGTAAAAAATAAGTAATTGTATCAACATCATAAGTTATGAGAGTCATCGAGAGTGGACCTAGATGGTTGCCTTAAGGAGCCCTTTAGGTTTTAAGAATTTGACCAGTAAATTTGATGATTTGAGATTTCAGAGATTTCTTCAAAGTCTTACTTTAGTCATTAGAAACTACATCAACAGTTAAACCTTATCCAGGATCTGGAGACTATTTATCTTTGAGTTATTGCATATATGTATTTAAAAATCAATGTGAGGCTGTTTGATAAGAATTTAAATTATTCTAGTTCAGTTTCGTTTGTAACATCACTAAAAAATTTCGAAAAAGTTCCTTTTGACAATTAAAGACTGATAGAAACGCGTCAGTGATCAAAATGGAACTCACTTTTATTGACCATAAATTATTAAAATTTGTTTATCGTAACTTGGTCTTCCAGAAATGTAAAAATAATCATGATATACAATGGTGTGTGTTTTCTGTTGAAACCCTGGAAACCGACCTTAATATTCAGCGAAAAATCATCCTTTAAGGTTATGTATGTGTCAAAAACATCCCAAAATGTCACTATTGGGTTTGACTTTTTATTATCTAGCACGGCGATATTGAAAACTCTGACGAGCCAATCGAAAAAATTGTCTTCTCACGTAAATGTGATGTGAACTGACCATCGTTAACATTTTTCTTTTGGAGTTTTCTGAAGTTGCAAATCCAAAGGAATAATTCACAAACCACAGCGGTCCTCAAAACCATACGTTAATACTAAGACTTATTAAATTTGGCCTTGTTATATTTCAAAGTAAATGAGTTCAACACGAGTTTAAATGAATAAGAACCGCATCGTTAACACTGGAGGAAAAAATAATGTTTTCTTTTTGGTGCACAGATAAAATAATGTTTTTTAAAAGGATTAAGATGTCCTAAATTTGAATATCAACTTTAAATTTTTGTATCACAAATCTTAATGTTGTTCTAGATACAGTTTAAATCATTTAAGTGTCTCACTTAGTTTTGCTAATTTTTCATTAGTTATAACTCTTATAAAATTACTTATGGGTCTTTATTTGACTCTATCTGAAGTTTTGAATTACTTTAAATGAAATTCCTATATGTTCTTAAATAATTCATTTTAGAGTTAATTTTTAATTCTATATATAGATACATATACACTAGTCGGCATAAGTAATTTGACGAAATAAAAATCGTGCATTTTTCAGTTTATCTTTTTAATGGCTTTATAAATAATTTTTGTTTATTTTTTTTTCCTTTTTATATATAACTAACACAATCTTTAAAATAGTCAAACAAATATTTTTTCATAGAAACTTAAAAAGATATAAATAAATTATTGATTTCACTCGTTGGCATAAGTATTTTGACAAGTATGCATTATTAAGAAAACAAAGTTTAAATTTGACAAAAATAAAGAAATGAAGAATTTAGTAAAATGTATAACCTCCTTTGGCTTCAATAACTTTTTGAAGGCGTCTCGGTACTGAATCTACTAAATTTTGAAGAATATCTGGAGATATCTCTTTCCAAAGGGAAGTTACCTCAGCAATTGTCTCCTCTCTGGTTTTATTTAAAGAAACTGTTCTTTTGCGTTTCAAAAGAGACCAGACGTTTTCTATAATATTTAAATCTGGACTTTGAGGTGGCCAGTCCAAAGTAGTAACACCAACATCCTTCAAAAAATTCATTGCCAGCCGGGGTTTGTGGCATGGGGCATTGTCCTGTTGCAGGATGAATGGTTCGCCAATAAGCATATCCCCAGATGGAAAGGCATTATCATTTAGGGTACTAACATATTGGCTTTTGTTCATAGAGTCGGTGATAGGAACCAAGTCACCCAGTCCATTATAAGCAACACATCCCCAGAACATGACAGAGCCTCCACCGTGGCTCACTTTTTGACAAACAGGCCTTTTTTTTGCCTTACTACCTTTGGCAATCTTATAAAAAATTTATTTTTTGATGAGTTATACTCAAAGGAGCTTTCATCTGTCCATAGAACGCTTCTCCAGAACTCCTTTGGCTTGTGCAGATGTTCCTTTGCGAAGGCCAGTCTTTTAAATTTGTTTACCTTTGATATGTACGGTACGTTCTTAACTTTAATTGTCTTGAAATCTCCTTCTTTTAAACGTCATCGGACAGTACGCTCACTGATTGGATTCTTGGCTGTCAAATTCCATTTATCTGCAGCAGATTGAGGCTTCACAAAAATATTTTTTTTAAATTCCCGTAAAAGGATTCGGTCTTGAGTGGGCGTTGTTTTGCGCCTAGCACCTGATCTTCTTAAGTTTCTTATGTCATTATGCTTTTTAAACTTATTAATTTGATAGTGCACAGTTTGACGTGACACATTAAACTCATTTGCAATGTCTCTTACTGCCATTCCAGCGTTAAACTTTGCTACAATGGAAGATCTGATAACCAAACTCAACTCCACTGTTTTAACCATGGTTTTAAATAACTTTTGATCAAATTTTATTTTTTATTACGGTTCATTTAAATAAAGTTTAATATTGCATAAGTTGCTTGGTTTTCACGTGCAAAGTGTAAAAACAGGTACACAAAGATTCCGTCAAAATACTTATGCCACACAAAAATTCGTTGTTTACATGCATTTTTATGAGCAAAAAGAGAATGCAAAATGTAAACAATACAAAATTTGGCATGCATAGAACTAAAAACATATTCTTTGTTTTGCACATTATTTTTTCGCCGTTATTTAACGATAATTAGCAGTCTAGGTTCAATAGTCAGAAAAAGGTTTCGTCAAATATTTATGCTTACTACTGTATATGTGCTCAAACTCAGAAATACCCGTTCTCAATGGCGTAAGGCCTTTTCCTCCAAAACCATATCAACCAAATTAAATATATCAGCATACATATATGTATATATTTTTGAGTTCTATTACATCTATACTTCTATACTATTATATAAAAGCGAAACCATTTTAAAGTTCGTAACGCATGATCTCAGAAAGTAGTCAACCGATTTATTTGAAATATATTTTATTATTTTTTATATTGTTATGAGAGTGTTTATGGCTTTAATTTTTTTTCATTAATTATTTGTCAAACTTAAATATTATTAATTTTACATTTTTTGTCCATTTTTTTTCATTTGTTGACTTATACAACCACTCATATCTTAAAACCTATACAATAATTGACAAAGATTAGCATTGCTTCATAAAGTCAATACTGTTGCGCAAATTTTAAGCCTAAAATCACTTCTAAGCTAAACATACAACCTGAGAAATAAATAAAAACAAATTATAAAATTATAAACTTTTTGAATTTATTTTATCCAGGAAATTAGATTCCATCACAATCGCGAGGTCGCTGCTTTGTTTCATTTCATTATCATTCCAACATTTTTAATTTTCTTTTCTTCCCATGCTCTTTCTCTCTTAATATGTGTTCCATTTAATAGTTACGTTTTTTCTCTTACCTACCTACCTACATATTCAATTTTTCATTGTATAGTTCATCAACTAACCTATACACACACATTATTTTTTTGTTTCTCTAATTCTATCGTCAGGGCCGTCACATTGCTGAGTAGTGTGGGCTCTTTTTTTTAAGTTACTATGGACATTTAATAAAAATAAATAAACAGTGCCGTGCACATGAAATGCCGATTTATCTAAAGAACAATTAGATCTTTTTTATTTTTCTGGTTCGAGGAAGTGAATAGATTATAATTCTTCCAATTTAAAAATAAAAAAAGTTCTATTATAATAGCTTGAATTACCAATTTTGTATCACTTCCTCGAACAATAAAACTGAAATTAAGTTAAAATTTTCTTTACAAATAACTCAAAGAAGGTACTTACAATGACGTCGATAAAAAGAGCACACAAATGTAGGTAGGTTAAGTCAGTTGCACTGCACTGAACATGAGCAGATGAATAAAAAAATGTGTCTATGGATATTTACACACGCATACCTATAGATGTATGAGAACATTAAAAACACAAATTTGTTTTTTTTTTTTTTTTTTACCGAAAACTATATTTTTCGGTTGCAAAAAAACGTTTCTAGGTATGAATAAAAGAAAGAAAAGAAGAAAATAGACAAAAATTTCGTTCTGTTTTCAACTAAAAAATTGAAATGGTTTTGTATTTTCTTTGTTTTCACGTGCGGCTTGGCCGTAATATTTTACTTAAGTTTTTTTTTCTAAAGTGTTAATTTCGGTAAGGAAGTGTTTTTTGATTATAAACTAAAATTAATATTATTGTAGAAAATATGCTCAGTCCCATTGAGAAATTTTTTCATATGCTAATACTAATATTCAAAAAATGTTCGTGGTTACAATTTGCGAAGCAACGCGAGCACGGGTCGGCTAGTTTTAAATAAAAAGAAGCGTTCAGTCAAATTGCCAATATAATAACGCCAGGATATTAAAGATTTCATATTATACCATCAGAAATCACATTATCGACCAAAAACACCCTAATTACTATTTGACATATCAACCAACGGCGGCGCGTTACGACATTGAAAGTGGGTTTGGGTGATAATATATTTTATTTGGGTTTTGTGACGTTTTCTCAGTGATATTTTTACGACACGTTTGATAATACATAAGAAACGATTATCGTCTTAATGCCCAAAATAAATGTTGAAAAACCAAACTCTTATGTCATAAGACCCAAATTCAAAACAAATTCTTTTGTAAAAAGTGACAACTAAAAATTTGGCGTTTTTTATTTAAAATGTATTTTGGAGTTACGACATTCACTTTGGTTTTTTTTTTGCGATTTTATTTTTTACTTTTTGGGATTTGTGACCAATGTTGGGCTTTAAGACATTTTAAAAATTGGGCGTTATAGTTTTAGATGAAAAGGCCGGACGCCGGCCGTTTTTAAATTGCATATTTGGGTATATTTTGTTTTATATATTCCAAAAACTTGAGGTTATACATTTAAAACTAAGAATTCGTAATAAGATCAAAAATTTCTCTTACCTATATCATTTAGCATTTTTTAGTTAAGAATAGTTTTCGCATAAATGCTTCAGCGTTCTTTAAAGTTAAACGTATGGCAGATGAAGACTTACAACTAACGAAGATATTTTTGAACGGAATATCAAAGTTAGAGAGGTTTGGAAAACCATTAAGTATTTTATTGAAAAAAACTACATGATGAATTAACAAAGTCTCAAAAAGCCTAATGTAAGGTAGATTGATTTTTAAGTCAGATGCGAACCTCAGAAAATGTATACTTTGATTATATTTTGAATGCAAAATTATGTCACTTTACTTTATTTGAATCTATGTATATGTATGTAGTAAGAGCTCATCAAAGGGCCCCAAAAACATATCTTCTGAAATAATTAAAGAAAAATATTTTAATTCCTCTACTACTAACTTTCAATTGAATTAATTCCAAATCTATATACAACTATGGAAATATAATTAAGACCTCTTTGAATTCAGTTTTTTCAACTCATTTTTCGAAATGTATGATACCTACTTTATTTCATTTACATTTTTCATTTTAGTTAACAAAAACAAGTCTAATTCAAAACTGTAATAAAAACATATGTTAAGTGAGTTTTATACAAAAAAAAATAACAGTTATCGCAATTAAACTTTCTGTTTGAAAAACAATTAAGACCATTCAATAAAAATTAGGAAAAAACGTTCGGTTTTCGAAATTTTCATACTATTTCGTAAGAAATGGAATACCCAGCGGATTTAACTTTGTCATTCAGATCGTCCCAATTTGTGATGTTCTGTCCGCCTACAGCAACCTTAACGTCACCCAGAGATGCTCAATGGGGTTCAAGTCTGGACTTGCTGAAGCTCATTCAAGAACATTAACAGAATTTTTTTGGAACTAATTTTTTGTAAGCTTTTCCGTGTGCTTCGGATCATTGCTCTGTTGAAATTTCCAAATTAGAGGCAAATTCTCCTCGGCTCACGGCAGCATTACATTTCGAAAATCTTCACGTATCTCTTTTTGGTGAGAATACCATCAATTCTATGGATCGGTGCAACACCGAGCCATGGGAAGCATCCCCACACGTTTATTGATATTCCCCCATACTTTACAACGGGTAGAGTTTATCTCGGATTGAATGCAGCGTTTTTGGGTCTACGAACAAAACGTCTACCATCGGGACCCAAGCGGTTTATCATTGTTTCATCGACCCAAAAGAAAGACGCATTTTGCGTTGCTTGTTTGTTACCAAAGGTTTCTTGCGGGGAATTTGGTCATGAACACTAATTTCAACCAATCGATTTCTTACTGTCCTAGGTGTTATTTAGACATCTAATTCAGAAGCTATTTATCGATGAATGTCCGAAGAGCTCGTTCTTGGGTCTTTTTTCGACAGGTTAGCAATCATCCTATCAACTCAGGTGCTTGTTTTTCGGGATCTGGGCTTTCGTAGAGTGTTGGCAACGGTTTTGTTTTCATCAAAATGCTTAATTCCATTAATGACCATTGTTTTAGATCGATGGATTCTATTTGATGGAACGACAAGCCCTCCTCCCCAAGTGCGACAATTGCTCCTCGTTCCTCAGGTGTACAGCTTTATGCTTTTTCCATAGCTTTTGACCCTCTTTACACAATTTAATTAATTCAAAACAAATTAAAAATTAATGAAAAAAAAAGGTTGATACTTACCAGGCTTATAACACAATTTTAGTTTTAGAAATAATGGAAATGTATGGTCTAATTGAATTTCCAAGGCAATTTTAATTGCTTCTGTTTCTTAACAAAAAAAACACGCATTGGACATAACTATCACAAAATATCATGTGACATTGATTGACCGTTATCTGAATTGCAAAATGCATATTGGAAGAGATAGCTCTAGTTTTGTAATTTATATTAAGGTGTGCAAGCAAGTGCTAAGGTCTTAATTATATTTCCATAGATGTATGTATGTTGAAAAATGTTGAGTAAATTATCATTTTAAAGCTTAGTTCTCGTTAATTTTTTATACAAATAATTTTAATGCATTAAAAAATGTTTTAGCCAAAAAGTGTTTCCATTTAAATTTACTTTAGTTTAGAAGTATTCGTTCTAGCATCGCATATGAACAATCATATAAAAACACTTTTTAAACACATGATTAAATTATATAAAGTTTAGGGGTTTAAGCTATTTACAATTCCTATGAATCAAATATATGTATTTAATAACAAAAACCTTTATTACATCTCGAAAATAATATTTCACTTTAAATCCAATTTAAAATAATGTAAAATATCATTTATCAAAATAGGTCGTATCAAACTATTAAATGAAAGTAGACATCTAATTCAGAATTACATTCTATTCAAATAACCTAAATACTTTAGGCCCCCATAACACCTGCTGTATGCGAAAAATAAAACTATTCTATTACCCCAAATAGATCCCACAAATTTGACAACAAAATCCGCCGACAATTATTCACACAGAATATTAACGAATCATAATTTCATTCACATATAATTTGGCATATTTACTTGGAAGTAGGTAAAATTCATCAGAACATTATATTTATCACCATCATTCATAATAATTATAATATATATATGTATGTACGTTATAAAAACGTATGTCGTATTTATACAATGTACAATCAAAAAATGTATTAATTAGAAAAGAATTATTCTATATTTTACCTACTTTACGTGATCGCTTTGCTCAATTAATGTCATAACGTTATTATTTCCATTTTCCTAATATAGAAAATGTCTCTGCTGGTGCCTCTACACGTCCCGAGGCTTGAATTGAATACATAAACCAAAATATTGTCAAACTGTGAAGAAAATTAAGTTAACCCATGATGTGGATAGCAGCGGATGAACCTTTTCGAGTAAAACAAAAATCTTGTCTTCCAAATATGGGGGGAAGTGTAGAAATAACATTTAATTTAACCTAACCTTGATTAGAATTCGGCCATAAGTAATCCTAATAATTATGTCGTATACTCGTATATATACACTCGTCTTTGATCTTGTAATGAAAAATTAGGCCCTAGATGAAAAAATTAGATTAGAATAGGCTTTATGCTATAGGATATAGCTTAGGCTTAATTGATTGACACATTTTTGGTAGTCAAATTTTGCTGATCAATAATCTCTCCATTTTCAAAAGGTTCCAGAGAAAAAACAGAAATAGTTTAATTTTATATAATATTCAAATTTCTAATTTAACAATAACATTACATTTTGGTCTTATGATGAGGTGTTTAACAATCACTAATGACCATCACGTTACATAAGCCGAATCGGTCGATTTTGATTGCCGTTAATCGCAATCACCTAACCAGGTTTTAATCTTTGATTTTCGGCAGAAAACCGTTTCGATCAATTTTCTATAAAAGTTTTTTCTTCATCAGGATTAAATAGTTTGTATCATGTTTCGAGAACAGTGGTTGAACCATTTGGGCTACATCACAAACAAATTCACGAAAACTGGTGCATTTTTCACTACATATTTGCAGAATTTATTTTTTAATTTTATTGTTTGTGATGTTAAACTTATTGATAACATTAACACTGGTCTACAAGCTTTTCTTACTGGCATTAAAATTGTACTTTTCCAGTGGGTTTTGGTGGCCTTAATTTAAACCCGATTTCAAAATTAAGATTTTTGAGATATCACTATTTAAAATTCGAAAAAAACACGAATATAAGGCCTTTAAAAGCTATCTAAATTTATAAAGTAGCTTTTTTTCAATAAAATACGTGATGGTTATCCAAATCTATAATCCTTTTCTTCAACATTCAGTTGAAATATTTTATATTATTTATATAACATTTGATACAAATTTCAAAGGCTGTTAGATTTCACCTGTCTTACAAAAATCTAATAGAAACGCTAAACCATTTATGCCAAAATTATTTTTAACAGAAAAAGGTAAAACGGTTTGAAAGTATGTTTTGTTCTTGTAACGAATCTGTTGTCTAAACAATTATTTTATATCAAGTTTTTGAAATATATTAAGAAATAAGGAATAATGTCGAAAACGGATATTTTTAGAACTTTAACAAATAGTTAAAATTAGAGTTTGGATTCCATATCAGCACTTAAAATTAAGTCCAAAACGTATTTTCCAAATAAAGACTCGTAACTAATGAGAATTTCTAGAAACTAAGTAAGATACTAAAATGTTTTAAATTGTATCTAAAAGAAAAAGACTTGTACTTTAAAAAAATATCATAAAATCTATTATTAAGAGACATTTTGAGTTTTAACTTAGGCTTAAAAAAAACCGTTTTTAGTTGTTTTCTTATGTGATTCGAACTTGAAAATTACTTTCAAAAAGTAAATGTAATTTTGTCGACCAATACAATCAAAGTTAACGATCACGAGGATCGAACGCAAAATGATTAAAAAAAGGCTGGGATGCGACCCACACTAATAACTCCCCATCCCATCTGTCGATTTGTCTTGCTTAAAAGGTTTGTAGGTTTTCGAGTTTTGTTAAAAAAGTTGTCAGTTTAAGACAATGTTTTAAATTACCAACAATATTTTGCACATAATGAAATAGTTCGATTTCGAAATCGAAGATTTTTAATCGAAAACCAATTTTTACCAATCTTAGTAGCATTTTTTAAAGTTTTTATTTCTTATAGACCTAAACAAATACAAATTGGATGAATAAAATTAATTTGAAGTCAATAATATCTTTTATTGTTCACGAGATATCGAGAACCGAACATCAGTTTTTACCAATTTTGGGTACTATTTTTGTAATTTTTTTGAGAAAATACTGACTGTTGGATTTTTATAAAAAACAAAATTACTGAAATTTGAAAACAATATTTTCTGTGAAATAAAAACAGTTTGAAGCCAATATTTTTCAATTTTGAAAAGATATTTGAGTCGAAAGTAAATTTTTACAAAGTTTTAGTATTGTTTGTAAAAAAACTGTCAATTCAATTTTTCTCAACATTTAACCGAATGTTGAAAACAATATTTCATATAAAATAAAATTATTTTGAAGCCATAATCTTAAATTTTTGAAAATATATTTGAGTCGAAATTTATTTAAGCCTCAATTTTCACAAACTTTAAGTAATGCTTTGTTTTAGGTTCTTATTTTTTGTAAAAAAAAAACAATCAATTTAATTTTCCTCAAAAATGGATGGAATGGAATGTTAAAAACAATATTTTTTTATAAGATACAACTAATTTTAAGCTAATATCTCAAGTTTTTGAAAAAAAATATTTAAATCGAAAATCAATTTTAACCAACTTTTATTAATTTTTTTTAGGTTTTTATTTTTTGTAAAAAAACTGTCAATTCGATTTTTATAAAAATTTGACTAAAAGTTGAAAACAATATTTCCTATAAGATAAAATAAGTTGAAAGCAATAATCTCAAATTTTTAAAAAGATATTTCAGTCGAAAATCAATTTTTACCAACTTTTGTTATTTTTTTTTAGGTTTTTAATTTTTTGTAAAAAAACTGACAATTCGAATTTTCTCAAAATTTTACCAGATGTTGAAAACGTTATTTTTCGTTGCACAAAATTGTTTTGGAGATAAAATCATTTTTTCTTTCAGTTTTTTTGATTTATACAAAAACCGTTAGTTGGAAATTTTTTCCAAAAATATATTTGTTTGGTATAATGTTACAATATATAATATAAAATTTAATTCAAGTCTTTAACGTTATTGGTTCGTGAGATATTTAGGGTTAACCAAAATGTTCACCTTTTTTTTTTAAATTGCTATAGTGAAAAAACCACCCACTCAATTTTGTTGAGAGTCCTCTCTGCATCTTTCTGCATTATTATCTGTATAACAAGATTTATTTGAAGTCGATATCTTTACTGGTTCTTGAGCTATGACGAAAAAAACTTCATAAACGTACGGACATACGGACATACGGACGCACGGACGTACAAACGTACGTACACACGCACGCACAGACATCTCTCTAAAAATCTTTTATTTCGACTCCAGGTACCTTGAAACGTCTAGAAATGTCAAAATGTTCAATTTGACAAATCGGACCGATTGCAATAACTTCCTATGGGAAGTTAATAAATTAAGTGGACAATATAGCTTGTATAAAGAACCAGTCATGCTTATTTTGAGATTCGAACGAAACGTTTATTCGAGTGACTAGATCTATTCGTTCGAAAGAATTTTGTTTATTTTGAGATTCGAATAAAAAATATTTTTTGCAGAAAATGAACCGAAATGAACCTTATTTTGGAGATCAGCTGTTCTAAATGATTTGACACTTTGATTGCATTTAGTGTAACCACACTAAATTTTTATTTTTCGAAGAATCTTTGTTTGTGAGTTTGAGTTTGTCACAGATTAACAGTTTCTGAATTGAAAAATTAAGTGAAGTTAATAAATTGATAAAGAAAAACATTCAAGACATGAAATTAAACATTTTTTCAACTAACGTTACCATTTTGGTTTAAATTTCCATGTTGTGTTTATATGAATGAAAACAATCAAAGTTTAAAAACTTCAAATCGGTGTAGTTTTTCTTATTTTGGACAAAGTAAACAATGGCAATGGTTTTGTTTCTTAATTCAAATGGCAAAGAACGAGAACATGTTTTTAGAAGAAGGATTATGGAGATGGACGCATCAAATCCAATCGAATCAAATGAGTTTGACGATTTATTTTTTACCTATAAAATTTGTGTGAAATTTTGCTATTGCAAAAACAAATCGTGGTGACTAAATTGATTTTGTTTTGTAGATTTGTAAGGAACTTTCGCCTCAATAAACGGGCATTTAAATATGTCTTGGATGAGCTTTCCATCGAGATGCAGGCATACAGGGGGGAACTTCTTTGTCCATACCGCCCATTTTAATGATACCTAGAACCTTGCGCTTTTTTGCCGAAGGAGGCTACTATTTGGAGTCGGAAAAGATGAGACACTTAAGTTGTCCCAATCATCGGTATCCAAGTGCATAAAAATAGTTTTAAATAAACTGGAAGTCAAATTTGGCACAAAATGAATTAACTTTAAAATAAACCTCGAGGTAAAGGAAGAAATGAGACGACATTTCTTCGAAAAATTTGGCTTTCCGGGAGTAATAGGATGCGTTGATGGAACGCCCATTGCCATCAAATCTCCTGCATTGGAACTGAGACACTTATTTTACAATAGAAAAGGATTTAACAGTTTGAACGTTATAATAGTAAGTAAGATATTTTTCTTTTTGCTCCCTATTACTCCAATTAGAATGCGACTGTGCCCTTTATAAAATAACAAAAAAAACTCTTCAATATAACCAATTCCGTTTAATTGTCGTATAAAATTATTAAAACTTACATGTTTCTTTAGCTATTCACCAGAAAATATCTGAAGGACACAAAAATGACATTTGATTCGAATCATTCGAAAGTCAAAGTTTACTTAGTTTTTTTTTTTAAATGAATTTTCGATTGAATCAGCAAACTTTCGAATCGATCGAATCTCAAAATAAAATCTTTTCGAATTCGAATAACTTTCGATCGAAAACGAATCTCTAAATAAGCGTGAGTGTCTAGTGACTTACAACTTTCAACCATTCCTATGTGCGAGTAATGTCAGGGATGGAGAGGCCTACAGTCTTATGAAAAATCGGACGGGCTTATTTGAGATACTACTTTTCATGACAAGAATTGTTCAATTCCTCACAAGAATGCATAGTTTGATCAAGTTTTACATTCTTAGTGATAAAATTGACATTGTAATAATAGGGTATCAAAATCACTAATTAATTTGCTCCTTAAGATAGAGTTAAGGTAATCCAACTAAAATTATTAGTTTTTAAGAAATAAGTGAAATTACATTTTTGTTTGCTATATCTTAAAATAATGTTATGAAAAATCTGTCACCCTCCTTTACTTACACCCACTTAGAGACATAGCTAACAACCTTAAAAAAATAAGATTTCCCAAAACTGTGTCCTTAATTACTTTTCTTACAGACATTGAAAACTTGCGTAAAACAAAGAATTCTTTGGATTTTCAATTTTTTTAGTTAAAAACGTTGGTATTGATGACGATAATTTAGGTATGTAATAGAAAAATGATTTTGATTAAGCTTTACCCCTATTTACTTTTTTAAGAACTCGAATTTCGAAAAATTCCCTTGTAGCACTTTCAAATGTCCGGGTGTATGCAGACATTTGTTTGTAATATCCGTTCTTTTACACTAAAACCAATCAATATTTTAATTTATGTAATAAGTAACTTTATCGTAAGAATATTTCATCTGAATCAATTATGTAATTAAGTACATGTATGCGTTCGGAGGAATCATTTCAAAAATGTAGTATCAATGTAATGTATAATATAACCTTAAATAAGTATTAAAAATTAGAAACAGCATGCAAATTTACCCAAATTGTGTAGACACTTAGGTACACCTTGATCCGTGGCCTACGGACATGAAGCGGGGAGTGGTGAGGCTTTTGAAGTGCTAATTAATTAACTTTCTATAAGTCGATTGATAATAGAACATTTCTCATTAAATTTCCTTGTTAGAAAATTATCCTGTATAGACCTCAGCACGACGAGTATTATCAGTTCAACTAAGAAACTTTATGTACCTAATATCTTATCCCTATTCTATCGAATTCCTTGTATGAGAGTAAATGTTGTGTCCTTAGGTCGTGAATGATGAAACGAGACATCTACATTCTCCAATATGTATCTAATAATCTACAGAATATTCAAGAGAGCTTAATGTGAATTTTGAACTTGAGGTTAGGTTAGGATGTTTGTACATTTCCTTGCTTTGTGTGCGTTTATCATCAATGTAAATGTTTATTTTGCTTAAGACAAAGGTTAAAGGGAGGTAAATCATGTTCGAAAGTGTTCTATTAGACCTGTAGGTCTATAAACACTGTATTATAAGCTTTACATTTAGAGAGGTATGACTTTGTTTTTAGAATTAAAAAATAAGAAGTGTAAGGAATAATGTTTTATCAATTTATGAATGTAAGCCCTTTAATACTAGTTCATACGAGTATATCTCAATATCCTTAAGATATACAAGTTTTCAAAAAGTGAGTAAAAACTGATTCTCAAAAAGAGGCTGAGATGCGACTCATTCCGATAATTACCCATTAGTTCCCCTACAATGATTGTTTTGCTGTAATAAGCCGAATTTTCATTTAAGGAACTTCGAAAAGTATACAAAAATTTGAACTGTGTTTGAACGATATATTCAGATAATCAATCTAAGTTGGTAAAGTTTTATTATTTTTTAAACTTCAATTTCATTTTTTTTTTATTATTACCAGATGTAAAAAGCAATACAACGTTGTTGATTTGTGCAATAGGTAGAAGCACTTAAGTCTAGTACATATTTTCATAACATTTCAGAAAGTGGATTTTTAACTTGCAATCTTTGTTTAAACAAACTAAGGAGGATATTAAGACATAGTTTTCAGTAATTTTACCTCTACAGTGCTGTTCGAACAAATTTGGTGAAACATTTTATTACCCTTTTCAAGATCAGTTCTTGGAATTTAGGAATGCTACGGGTTCCTAGGTAGTAACATGTCATTCAAACACTGTATAAAAGTTGATGTTATTATCAATAAGAGCTGCATTTGGCACGTGATAGTAGTCCAATACCAACCGAAGTGATTTTGTGGAAAAAAATGGGAAAAATCAGTTCGGAACATAAAGCCAATATTTTGTGTTTGTCACGTCTCAATTTGACAACATGTGAAATTTCTAAGAGACTGAATATTTCTCAACAAATTTTGGCATGGAATTTGAAGAAAATATCGTGAGACCGGGAATCCTAGCAGGAAAAAATGATCAGGGAGGCCAAAAAGACGACCCCAGTGGAAGATCGTTTTTGTCGTCGAAACGTCGTTGAAAACGATCTGTGTCGAGCTTCAGGCAAAGTAATTCCGTCAAGCTCATTGAGAAAAAGGCTCGTGAAAGCTGGACTTAGAGCACTCAAGCCGGTACTGAAACCGAATTTTACAGAAAAAAATCAAAGAAAAAACGATTGGTCTGGGCTCAAGAGCACCTAAATTGGACATGTGGAACAATAGCCGCGTTTTATTATCACCATGATCTGATCCGGATCTTGAATTTACATGCATTACAACAACAACACAAGATCCTGCTTTGTGTTTGGATCTCAATTTGAGATCCAAAATTTAATTCTTTTTTTCACAACAAGGAGCGCTTTATCATTGTTATTTCATATGTAAATGTTGGTATCATTGCAAACAAATTAAATAAAACCTGTATTGCCATATAAACATTTCCATTTGACTGAAATGAAATATTTTTTAAATAGAAAGCGAGAAGCTTTATATTTATTTATTTGGTATATAATCCATGAAATAATTAGATATTTTAACAAAACTAGATATTAATTGGTGAAATTAAAATAATTAAGTCCAAAAAAATGTACATTTGACATAATTTATGGGTTTTATTTTCCCACAAAAAAAGGAACAAAAAAAAATCATTGAGCAAAATGTTCTTTGGGCAACCCTGCTTTAAATGTCAAAAAATATAAATAAAATCGAGAAAGCTGCAGCACAAATGGGAGAAAAGATGTTCAAATAAATTGTAAGTAATCTCTAAATTAAATTATTTAAGTGTCACATTTATTAAAAAGTCAAAAAGAATCTGGACTACATGTGAGACCAAAGCGTTCCTGGATGCTTTGAGTTTGAGAGTGCAATGGTGATTTGCAGAAACATTTTCAAAAGTTGTGGAGCTTCCATTTTTGGTATGTGTTTGTTTTTTTTTTTGCTTCGTAATGTCACTTTTGAAAGAACGAATTTGACACTGCTACCAAACTTTAAATAAAAAAAAATATGATGATCCAATGCTGTTTTATTATCATGATCTGATCCGGATCAGATCATGGTGATAATAAAACGCAGCTAATGTCATCTTTTCGGACGAATCAAAATTCAAGCTTCATGTTGGAGATGGGAGGATTGTTGCGCAAAGAGAACCGAAACAAAGACTAGGCTCTGATTGCATTTTGCGGATGCCCTCCAAAACTGAAGTTGTGATGATGTGGGGATGCTTCTCTTTTTCTGAGAAGCAATAACAAAAAAAAAAACAAAAAACTGCACCAATAAAGTATTTTTCTTTCATCCTTAAAAATGAGGCAGGTACCTCAAAAACTCATTTTTCGGTATAATCACTTTTTGCTCCCCTGACTATTTTAGAAAAATCTCCAAATTCTTATTGTATCAAAAAACGATTTGAACCGCTTAATAAAACAAAACCTCATTAAAAACAACACATTTTTGATAAAATTAAAAAAAAAAAACGAAAAAAAAGTTTGACCAACATTTTTCGAACGGCACTGTAATGTTGATAAGTGAAGTATTTAATATATTTATTAATGTTTTTTTTATTACTTAAGTGCTTTTACCAAAACAACATTTAAAGTTTTGCATTAACTTAGTACCCTCCAATTCGAATTTTGAATTGAATTGAGTTTTAAGCCATTTTACTTTAACAGACAAACAAAGTTAGGACACACTTAGGCCAGTTTAATGGCCCATTGTGATGTCATCTGAATCTTTAGGCTTTCTTCTAAGCTCAATGGAACCATACATTTTGAAGAGCGTTAACATCGCTTCCATTTATTCTTCTGCTGTTCCGCTTCAGTGATGATTCTCTCAAGGGTCTTACCAGGAAGAGGGTCAAGGTAGTCATTTCGCTAACACTAGCCAGTATTTTCCTCTGGCTGTTTCCAGCCTAGCTACGGTGGTATCTCTATCACTAAAATTATGGAGTAAAAATACTTTGATGCTACTTTTCACTAATGCAAGATCTAGGTTCACCTTTATCTGCCTCATACAAGGTGTAGTACCCAGGATTCCGAGGCCTTTATGGAGTGCTCGAAATTAATCTGTACTAATTGCAGCATTTTGGCTACAATTAGGCAGATCAACTTCCACCACAGTCTTGTTTTGATCTTCTGAGTCCGAGGATGAACTCAAGAGTTCGTACTCACTCAGAAGAACCATATTGAGATAGTCCTCAGTCTCAATGGATGTATGACTGTTGTCGACATTAGTAGAAGGCCGAGTCGTGATCGGAGAGCGCATGTGTATATCGCCAACCTCTTGTGCGAGGGAAGACGGCGTTCCAGGCCTTCCAACAGCGAGTTAACCTTTGAGTGTTACTGAAGGAATGCTATCTGCGATAGCCTCGATTGGAATCCAAATGGGGCTCTCGGTCTGCTATTAATTTCTTACTTAGCAACTACCTCGAGTTTCGCACGCGTCATGTCATGCCATGTCATGTTGTCCTGGAAGCTCTTTCAAAATGCTTAAAAAGTGACCGAGAGCTTTACCTTGACCAATTGATCAGCTGAAATTGGGCCATCCTAATCGCTTCTGTCAATGACCGCAACCACGACTTTGCCTTTCGTGACATCACTGAAACTTGCATTTTTGATGGGATTGCTGATGATGTGCACACGAGGCCGCTTTGGTGTCGGTGTGGCCCCCTCCAGAGACCTTTCGCGCTTGGACGTAGAGTCTTTGTAAGAACACTTTTTGCCCATTAAACGCGAGCGGTTTGCTGCGGTGTCCTTCCGGCCTCCAATGATTCACAAGAGACCTTCAGAATTCTTGAAGCTTGCCGACTTTGTTTGTAAAAGCTTTTTGAGAGTCTCAGTAGTAGTGATAGGCCTATTGTTCGCAACTCTGCCACTACTGAAATTCGGTATCGCTACCTTCCTACTCTCCTTGCTTCCAACACCAGAAGAGGGTCCATCATTGACAACCACTGATCCTTTCTATGTTTTGATTTATATTGGTCCCACGAGTTGCGATGAAAGATAGGCCCGCCTGTACAGAGATTCGCATTTTATAGATAAGGCTAGTTAACCCGGAGGTCGCCAGATATCCGGATACTCCGTTAGAGACTGGACTATTTTTTGTAATTGGGTCCCCAGCCAAGTTCATCATCGGCACGGGTCGTTTAAAACCTTAGATCCAGCTCAATAGTGATAAGAGGCATTTGGAAGAAAAAGATAAGGTGAGGAGTAAGTTGATGTTAAGAACATCATGCTGGTATGTACGGGAATGAATAGGATTGGTAAACAGCAGTTGAGCTATGTTACATAGGGTAAGAAGGAAAACCGGAAATAGTAGCGCTGATAGCTTTTTCGCCATTACAGTGCGATAGGTGGGATGGGAATTGGTGACATAAGCGCTGGCTTGTATGCTTATGGGACGGGGTAATGATTATGGATAGGTAGAGGATATGAACGTCTTTTGGTTTTATGTTTTACGCGGCCAGGAAATGTCTCTTGCAATAAAGTCATAATCGCCCGAGTTGTGTGGCATGTGGCACCGCCTTCTTCTCCAAGTTGTATTCTTCAATAGCAGGCAAAAAAAGTCGGTTATCAATTTATCATATGACAATAACGCTCTGAATTGACGATGACAGTCGTTTCATCGTCGTTTTCGAAGAAGTAGGGTCCAATCACACCTCCGGACCAAAGAGCGCACCAAGCAGTGACTTTTTGTGAATGTAATGGCCTTTCTTCAATTACTTGAGGATTATCAGAGAATTTTGTTCGAAAAATCGCCGTCCACTGTTGTTCAAGCACCCATTTGACATATGTATCTACGACGTTGTGAAGCTGAAGCTGGACTTTATATGGATGTAGGTGTAGATCCAAATGCAAAATACGCCATAATGTGCCCTAAGAGAGCCCTAGTTACTAAGATCGACACATTCATGTCTTACGGCAACACTTTCACTTACGGCAGCGATATTTTCTGTGGTACGAGCGAAATGATGATACCCAGGCCTTACAATATCTGTAACCAATCCAGTCTTTAAATTTCTTCACAATTTTGCCAATTTCTGGCGTAGTTGGACGATTATGTAAACCATACTTTCCTCTTAAAGCACGATATGTGGCTGTGGCAGAATCACCATTTTTGTAGGAGGTTTTAAAAATTTGTATGCGTTGTGCGATATTAAAGCGATCCATTTTCGTAAATGTCAGACTTTGAACTAAAAAAAAAGTTGGTTTAACAACTTAGTTTGACAGATGTCAAATTTCAGTCCTATACTTTTGAAACCGCAAAAAGGATTATCCGTTATTTTAGTTAATTGTGTAGTTCTATGATGATTCGAGTAACGTAAAACAATCAAGGAAAATACAAATATCACAAAACAAAATCAAAAGCTGCATTAAATATATAAAAATAGAAGGAATTCCTGAAATAAAATGTGTTAAAACTTCGATCCTGTTTTGTTTGTCGTCCTAGCTATTAACATTTAAAATGTATGTATATATGTGTATAGCATGAAGGTATGATGTATGTGTATGTATAGATTCATAGTTATAGAATTAACTAACTTTTGTTGTGATGTTTAACTTAATTTGGTTTTATGTAATGTTTTGTGTAACTTTTTCGTTTGTTCCTCTGTTGCCTGGACTAACATTAACATCACAGTTAGTGAATAGTGAGTGCATACTCGTATACATAACATAAGTTTGCATTTACAAACGCTCACATACACTTTTCAAAATTTATAATGAAGTTTTTCCGTAAATAATATGAACACATAACTGTACAATGTACATATGGTACATAAGCTATACGTTAATATTACATTATGTTTGGCACTATACATTTACTGTATGTGTACAATATATAGAACTGTATAGTATTCTCTACGTCAAATATTATAGTTTTTAGTGAATGGATGTTTGCTTGATTGTGGTTTGTTTAGTTGGTTTTTGTAGTTTAAATTGTGTTGTGTCAATTTTTGGGGAATTATAAGGGAAATTTTTCAAAAATATTGTGCGCTTTTGTTTTGCATTTATTTTGACATTGTTCAGAGGTTTTAAGCTTTCGTTAGTTTTGTGTGTATTGAATTATAAATTGTATGTATTTGTATAATTTTATTTGTATTGTGTGTTAGGAAATTAAATTGATAAAATTTTAAAGTAATCAAATGTTTTATTTTTGTTCAAACATATGTATGTATAATGCTGTGTATTTGTTATATTTTGTGTTTAAAAGTTTTTGAAAGCTGTATTATATGTAAGATTAATTTTATAGTAAATTTTAACAAACAAACACGCTGATTATTATATATATTTTTCAGAAAAAATATTCGGTAAAATATTTTAGATTCTTAAAATAAAAATAAATTGGGTGGCGCAACAGTCCGTTGAGAACAGTACTCTCCACCATTCCTGTGTGCGAGTACTGTTGTCAGGGATGGAGAGGACCTACAGTTTTAAGCCGAATCCGAACGGCTAATTTGAGGAAGCACTTTTCATCTATGACATCATCATGACAAGAATAACTCTTGGAGGATTTGTCAATTTCCCGCAAGAGGCAGTACCCGTGAAAAAAAAACTTTAGATGGTACAGGCAGGGATCGAACCCAAGACCTCTGGCATGACAGTCCAACGCACTAACCATCATGCCACGGGTTCTTATAATGACAGCATTAATATAACAGCAACACCAGAGTGAGTACTAGGAACAAATTAAGGAGCTAGAAAAGATTCTTTGGGTAGGTACATTGGTTTTGGATGTTTCCAAATTGTAATACTCGTATCAGGGAACTTGGTCGTTACGAGTATCAGGTTCCTTCGTAAAGATATCATCAAATTTACCTCGGTATCACCTGATGAAGTCAACTGCAACAAAATTGATCACATGTTGATAGACCTTCGCCACTACTCGAGCCTGAATATGGTACGAACGTACCGAGTTACCACTATCGCGCACTATTTTGTTGGTATAGTGGTTCGAGGGCGGATCAGGTTTGAATCAAAATGGCTGCCCTATGCAACGCGAATACCAGGAACACCTTTGGACCAGTATGTTGAGCGACTGAAGGTAAGAATGTTGAATACCGAGCAACCTAATTGATCGTGTGCATTTGAAGAAGAATATAGAAGAATAGAAAAATCAGCCATAACGCAAGTTCTACCAATCCATACGAAATATGACGCAGAGATAGAGAAGTCAGATCACCGATCCTTCAGACATACTGAAGGGATGTGATGTGTACTTTAATGAATTGCTAAACGCTCAGCTCTCTGAAGAATTGGAGGATCCACCACTTTAAAAAGAAGAAGCCCTTATACTACAGCCACCAAGCGTAAAAAAGTTCAAGAAGGCTATAAAAGATTTCAAACAAATCCAAGGGTAGATGACTGGCAAAAATATATCATCTGCCCAATACAAAACTTGCAGCAACTTTAGACCAATCATCGTTATTACGGACCGCCTACAAGATATTCTCCTCTATCCTAAAAGATCAGATAGTCGCATATGCTGAAACTATTATCGGAAATATAAGTGTGGATCTATGCCAGGGAAATCAACAACTGATCAGATTCTTACCTTTTGGTAAAGTCGATGAAAAAATGTCTAGAATTTAATATTCCAACTTATCATCTGTTTAAGGAATGATTATGGGCTGCCGCCGACGAAAGCATAGCTTGGGTAGAACTATACACAACGATGAGATAATTTGGCATCCCAAATAAATTGACAAGACTAGATTGACCATGACCAATATAACAAACCAAGTTAAAATATCTGGATTAATATACAGACCAATCAACATCTACGATGGACTCTGACAAGGCGATGGGTTGGTCTGCCTTCTCTTCAAAATGGCGTTGTAGAAAGCAATCCGTGACTCTGGCACCTCAACAAGAAGGACCATTGTCACTAGATCCAGCTAGATACTGGCAGAAGACGATGCTGCACAAAATCTGGGGCTGCACATTAGTGAAGGAAAAACAAAGAACATATTCTCGTCGACTGCGATCAAAGCAATTCATGAAACAATCAAGGTAGCGGAGCCAACTTAGCTTACTTCAGGCTGTCAAAGCGTTTTCAAAACCAGAAGCTTTACCGAACCTTCTAAGCTGTTGTACATGACGATGGTTCTGCCAGTACTCAAATTTTGCACTCGGACCTCTTAGACACATTCGAGAGGAAGGTCTTGCAGAGAATTGTTGGCACCCTTATGTGAGGAAAGACTATTCTGGAGACGCTACAATCTAAACTTTATTCAATCTACCTCAAAGCTGATATTGTGATAAAAATAAATATCAGTAGACTCCGGTGGGCTGGATACCAAGCTCGTGTAAACGAAGAGGAACCAGCCTAAGAAAGTCGTTTGTAGTACAATATATGGTAGAAAGCGTGGCAGACCATGCTTACGCTGATAAGATAGCGTAGACCAGGACACCCGAATGGATGGCTTCCGCTATCAAAATAAATGGAGAGACTTATTGTATGAGGCCAGGACTGCATCCCAGTTGTCCAGCTGATTATAATGATCTAAAGGAATAGCAGGTAAGCACATTCGGCTAGTACGGCTAAATAACGATTCTCTATCTTGAACTGTACAGCTTAAATTGGGCAATTATAGAAGTGCGAGTATTACATTTATTAAGTGGTAGAATGCAGCTGCTTCTTTAAATAGATCAAAAGGGTGACGTACGTGAGTTTCGAGTTACAACAACGGTTTTATTGTCACCAATTTTATTTAAAAAAAAGCTTCAGTAAGTTACTGAAATGCGAAACCAGAAATAGGTGTTTTTTCATCCTTTGGATGTATAGAAGGTTTCATTTCGATTCATACAAACCCAGTCAAAGATTTTGATTACATTGAGTCGAAGACAATATCAGTCAAATGGCAGCCACGGCCGCTATTGTTGCAGAACCATATTCTAAAAACTTCCATTACGAATCCGTTTGCTGTGGCATGTCTCCGAAAAGTTTACAAATTAAATTTTTAAGATCTTGATTCTTTAGATTTAGAAGATCCCAAAAGAAAACAATCTTGTGATTTAAGCAATTGATGGAAAATTAAAATCACCTCTTACATAAATAACATGGTAAGGAAAGACTTCTTTCAAAATTGGGATTGTTTTGAGGTTATTAGTGGCGTCTTATTGAAATAATGAATTGTCCACATCACTATCTTTCAATTCCGGCCATAAAGAAGTAATTATCATAGTTCGTTAGCGCAGTCCATTCGCCGCATGAGTTTGCTCCAGACCCATTTTCCAATACTTAAGATCCAATCACACCGGCCGCCGCCGCCGGTAGAATATTAAATACATAATAAATATACGTACAAGGCGAACAGAATAGGACTCAAAATGCATCCCTGTGGTACACTAGCAGACGTATTAAACCATGCTGACAATTTAGAACCATCCTATACAGCTGCACTTGATGATGCCAAAAATATTACACACTTTGTTGAACCTCTGATCGATGTCAGTTAAAAAATCAATGTCGTGTTGAATGCAGCTTTAAAGTCCACAAAACAGCTTCTTATAAAGGGTGTCCCAAAATTAACGCAAGATTTGAATTTGCCGCCATTTGTGCAGTGAAGTGTTGGCTTGGCAACCCTGAAAAAAAAGCAATTTGACAGCTAACAGTATAGGGTTATTAAAAATGGAGCGTTACACGATAGAACAACATGTCTTCATTATTAAAGAATATTTCAAAAATAGTGAAAGCTTGGCGGCTGCAGTTCGAAAATTTCATACAAAATATGGTCGGAATAGTGTTTTAACTTCGTCAACTGTGAAGAGATTAATTGAAAAATTCATGGAGACTGGATCCGTTGGAAACGCCAAACACACTGGTCGTCTAAAAACAAGCCGTTCAAATGTGAATGTCGAAGCAGTGCGTGAAAGTGTTGCTGACAATCCAGGAACCTCAATTCGACGTCGTGGACAAGAATTGCAAATTTCAAGAACCTCTCCACAGCGTATACTCACCAAAGATCTGTGTCTTCATGCTTACAAAATTCAATTAACACAACAATTGAAGCCTAATGACCATGGACAGAGAAGAGAGTTCGTTGAATGGATTATTGAACATCAACAAATGGACCCTGATTTTTCGAGCAAAATCATCCTAAGCGATGAAGCACATTTTCATCTTGATGGCTTTGTCAATCGCCAAAATTGCCGCATTTGGGGTTCGGAGAACCCACATGTGATTGTCGAAAAACAAATGCATCCACAACGCGTGACTGTATGGTGTGGATTTTGGGCTGGAGGCATAATTGGGCCATATTTTTTTGAAAATGATGCTGGTCAAGCAGTGACTGTTACTGGTGCTCGATATCGCGACATGATTACACAGTTCTTTCTGCCAAAATTGGATGATATTGATGTGTCCAATATGTGGTTTCAACAACACGGTGCCACATGTCATACAGCCCGTGAAACAATTCAATTACTGCATGAGACATTTCCAGGTCGTGTACTCTCTCGTTTCGGTGATCAAAATTGGCCTCCTAGATCGTGTGATTTAACACCATTAGACTTCTTTTTATGGGGTTATTTGAAATCACAAGTCTATGTCAACAAGCCCACAACCACCCGTGCATTAAAGGAGGAGATTCAACGCTGCATCAACGAAATTCAGCCACATTTATGCAGAATGGCCATGGAAAATTTCAACAAAAGAGTGCGCATGTGCATGCAAAGCCGTGGAGGCCATTTGTCCGATGTGTTATTCCATACATAACCCTATCCTATGTACTTTACGAGTCAATAAAAATATAACTATCAAAAGACTAAAAACGGCGTTTTCTATTTAATTCAAATCTTGCGTTAATTTTGGGACACCCTTTACTTCTCGATATGTTTTCTAGCAATACTATAGTTATAGCAAATTAATTGGTTTGCATAGTTGAAAGCAACGTGCTTGGTATCTTAGAGGATAGAATGCCATCGTGTCTAAGGCAGATACCCTTCATGGGATTGGAATCCTTATAAGAGAAAAGTAAAGTAACACATTTTACTGATATTTAGGACAATTTTACTTCAAAGAATGATTCCAATAGTGGTTATTTTGACATTGACAGCTGTTTTCCTTGATTAACATTTTGAGATAAGTAGCCAAATAGTGCGTTTTTTGAAAAGAAGTTTTGGCCAGAATAAAACAAGTGCTGTCCTCAAGTTTATGCAAAAGGTTTATAAGCCGAAAGTCTGGGAGTCAATCAACACACCAATTTTCCATCACTACCGATCTTAAAAGCTCAACATTTACGCTTTTTTTCTGTACAAAGATCTGGAATTATTCGCTTACAAAGTCCAAATGGCTCAGAAATTTAAGGCACACGACCATCCGTTTCGTTATGGCTCCACAGTTTTGGCCTTACTTTTGGCAGCTTCAATTAAAAATGATTATTGCCTAAAAACAATTTGTGTAATGAGGCACATTTTCATTTGGGTTGTGGCATAACAACTTTTCTATCAACCGTGTTACAGAGACATGTTAACTGACATATATTTTTTTAATGAAATTAAAAACAAAAGTTTGGAAAACCTTTTTCAAAGAACCATGAAGAACTAGATTCAACCAAGCAATCTGAGAGCTACAGTAATCAATAATATCTTGCAAAGCAGCTAATATGTACATATCTTGAACTTCTTGAATTCGATTCTTGTCTATATGATTTGACACTTAAGGATGTTAAACTCTTATGAAATTCCTCTCCAGAAAAACTTAGTAATTTTGACGAATCTAGAGAAACAGAAAATCACTGAAGGCATTAGGGAAAAACCAAAACACCCATTAAAGTTAACCGTTACGATGCGATTTACGCGCTGACTTCATCATTTCTTCTTATTTCTTCCGTTGCAGTGAATGACGAACACTTTGGAGCCACGGTTACTGATTTAGTGCTTCCAAAAATTAATCAGCTAATCATCGAGGACATTTTCAAATCTTTTAAACAGTTTTTCTGTCTTGTGTTATTATTTAAAGTTCAAACAACTCCCTCAAAAAATCTCCCGATTCATTGAAAAAACTTCATTATGTTCAAACTTGTATTTGGTCTTCAGAAGCTTTATTTTTATCTGAATGAGATTTTTCAACAAAATTCTGCTGAAAAAACAGATGCATAGCCTTTGGAAAGAATCCATTCCTAAATAAATCCATAAAATAAAACTAACGCACATATTCTCTGTGAATTTATATAGAATCCTTCGTTTCTGCGTATTTAATATTTTTATTTTACAAAATTCTCCCCAGTGAGCACATTGGGGGGTTATTTTCTGCTCCTACCCTCCAGTGTATAAGCGTTTCGCTTTAAACGTTCGCAAGTCACTAGGGTTGCATTTATAAAGCGCGATATTAGCTTCTAAGATAATTCCATTAAAATTATGTCATTTAACTTAGAAACCGATTAAAAGCAATGCCATCGTTATTAGGTACACTTACAACCAATCAACGCTCAGGTGTTTTTAAAATGGCATCAGTGGGACTCTGGGATTGCATATATCAGAATTCGAGTCACGCTAAACGATTAAGCGCAAATGCTTAATTTATAAAGTTTATATAAATGACAATATAGATAAGGTTATTTCGATAAGTACCATAATCAAGGATTGTAATACTTCGAGCATTCAAGATGACGCTCTAGAGAGTTGGCACACTTCTTAAACTTACCGTATACACATCTAACAACTGTTTTATTTTATATAAGAAGAAGAAGAAAAAGAAAAGAACATACGTCAGGATGACGTGCTATCAATGTTCCAATCATTTCTTATAACTAAACGAGTATCCTTGTACCAAACACCTCCTTCCATCGAGAGAGTGGATTTACTCCATAAACCAAAACCAACCCGTTGTGGATGTGGAAATGTGGATGATGCCAATAGGAAGTGTCTAATCTTAAAGTCATAAAGACAACGAGAACAAAAACTGCCGTTACTGTGATGTGCATTGAAATCATTTTCAAATATAGCAAATCCTTTTAGGGGAAAAAGAAAGAGTGAGAAAGAGGGCGCAAAATGAACCCCCATAGCCAATTCCAAAGGATATATCTTCATCTACAGCTACACTTCTGTGCTTGGTGCTTGGTGCTTCCTCATAATCTCTATCATAGCTTAATTCATCTAAACAGCTAGAAACGACGTATATAATACGCTCTCACTATCTTCAGCCATTACTTAACGCCTAACATCTCTAGCTAACACATTCGAGCAATTCAGTCATTCTCTCGAGCACTTCTTCGTCCTTTTTTCATTTTGTTGGTATGTCGTTTTACTTGTGTTTTGTGTATGCTTGCTCTCGCATCTCCTGACACAGTGAATAAATAAGAAATTGAAGGATCCTTTCTTTTGGCTCGAAATTGCTTGGAAATAAGGTTCCGAAATGCTCGGGGGAAATCATTTTATCTGTCGTCTTTAATCTCTTGTATTGCACAATTGTTTGCTGCTCTTGTCTTTTTTGTTGTTGTCTTTCCTCTGTTTTCTTTCTATTCGGTTTTTACTCTTGTTTTATTCTTTATTTTTTTTTTTTGTTTTTCTATATATTTTTGTGTGTCCTTTACTACTCGATTTGCTTTCTTCTGCACTTGAAGAAAATTTAATCTAGCCGACTTCTATGTAGATAGAAGAAGTCGTGGATGTACATGACACTGTTATAAGGGTTACCAACATCGATGAAAATGATGAAACTAAGCCTTCTTCAAATTTCATCCGTGCCCGTCTGTAATTTTTTCTAAAACTTTAACAAAATATTTATAACAATATTTTGTGTGAGGTTAACAAATTTGAAGTCAATATCTTTATTTCTGCTTATAACACTTGAAATTAACTAAAAGTTAGAAACAATGTTTTGAAAATGATAAACTAAGTTGGATTTTTTTTTAATTCATTCAAAAGATAAATAGTTATTGCAGCATTTAAAACATAAACATAAACAATGTAAAAAAAAGAAAAATATTTCATATAAAAATTCAAAAATAAACAAAATTTAAATAACAGACATTTAAATAAATTATTGAGAATGTAATTTAAAGAACAATATAGTGACACAGACTATATTTTTTCAGGTAAAAGAAAGGAATATTTATTGAAGGGGTCTCTTTTCTGATTTGAGATTAGCAAAATCATTGATCACATCTTCAAAATCTATGCCTCTGAGGTATCGCTTTCGATTGACATCAGCGACAAACATGTCAATCTTTTTTGAATCACTGTTGTTCTGAGTTCGTTTTTGATTCTTTTTAACTTAGAGAAGGAAAGTTCCCCACTGCAATTGGTCACCATCATATTTAAGAAAATTCTTAGTGCAATTTCAACATTTGGAAATTCATCTTCAATTTTATTAGTTTTTAAAAAAATTATAAAGCTCTAGAATGTTGTCACTTTTTTCATTTTCGTGTCGACTAATTTTCAAGTAGTCTTTTAAATTCAGGCGTTCAGCATGTAGTTCATCTTCCTTCACGTCTTCGGTGTAAAATTTAGCAAAAGATTTGCAGTTCTCTTTTAAGTCTTCTGAATTAAGATTTTTTTTAATCGAAAAAAAGTCAAAACGTTGGCCAATCTTCGTATACGAACCTAGTCGCGCGCTGTTTCAAATGAACGCTTAGTGTGTCGACAATGGGAAGAAAGGTTTCAATTTTAAATCTTTCTTTCCCAGTCAGAATTACTGAGGGTCCAGAGCCGTCAAAAAATTCTGGCGTGAGCTTCTACACCTCATCCTTTCAGAAAGGTCCTTATATTCGGAATCCGGGTTTTTGTCTGGCTGATGAATTAAAGTTATCAAAATTGTCCCTGAGCCCAATTATAAATTCATCTATTGCACTCAGAAATTTTTTTGAACATCCAGGGTAATATTTTGTTTTTGAAGTAGGTAAATTACTTGTTTTATTAATTCTTTGCAATACAGAGTTCCAAAGTTCTGTAATAGCCTTTCCACACCAAACTGAAAACCCGGTTTTCGGCGAAAAGTTTTCGAAAACTCATAAAGTGTTCACACCGAGTATTTACAAGTTTTCGTTTGACATTTCCATTATTTTGATACTAATTGTCAAATTTTGTATAAATAGTATATTTTTAATTTAAAAATTTATTGGTTTTCGAATAATTTGTGAAATAAAATGAATTCTCGCCAAATTGGTTTGATTTCCATACATACAAGAAAAATGGAACAAAGCATGAAGTTCCTGCTCAACTTAATATCATTACCTCAAGGCTCTACCATGACCAGAAAACGTCAGCGTTTTATTTTGAAAATGTTGAAAATGAAAAAAAATAAGAGTATGATTGATGCAATTGAGAATCATCATCGACAAAGAAGCATGTGGACAAAGGTAAGCTTCCATAATACCATTTACCTCTAAATTATAAAAACAAACTTTCTACCTCAATGTCAGATACGTACAAGCACTTTTTGGGAACACGAAGTCTTAGAAAACAATGATGAGTTTTTTAAACACCATTTTAGAATGAGCCGTGAAACATTCGACATATTGTGCAATGAGCTGAAAAATCTAGAAATGCACGATACCAACTTTAGAAAGTGCATACCTTTGAAAAAAAGAATAGCCATTGCAATATATACGCTTGGGTCGTCTGCTGAATACAGGACAGTTGCAGCTATCTTTGGCGTTGGCACATCCACAGTAGGCATGATCTTAAAAGAGTTTTGTAGAGAAGTTTGGCTTGTTCTAAAACCAAAATACCTTTGTGCCTATCCACTCACAGAACAAACTATAAAGGAAAATGTGAGTGGTTTTGAAAAACTTGGTTTCCCTCAGTGTTTTGGAGCTATTGGTATAGTATAGATTCAAGAATCTCTCAAACCAATGCGAAACGTTGAAGAAGACAAAACAACACGTTGTTGTTGTTTAGTATTCGTACTGAATGTTTCGTATTGGTTTGGAAGAGTCATTTTTGTACTCTTAATAACTTTTTTTTTATAATTTTCAATTTTACTGAAGATGGGTGCCATATTGAGATCCAAGCCCCAGCTCTGGATTCTGTAGATTACTATAATTATAAGGGATGGCATTCAACTGTATTGCTAGCTGTGGTTGATTATCGGTAAATCCGATTTTTTGCTCTTACAAAAATAGTCCTAATAATTATTCCTATTCATAGTTACAGATTTCTTTTCATAAATGTAGGAGCTCCAGGTCGCTGTAATGATTCCCAAATATACGAAGATTCTTATGTAAGACAACAGCATCGGCAACCTATTCTAAAGGAAATGTCAAAAAATTTATGTGGTGTGGATGTTCCTGTAGTCCTAATTGGAGACTCAGCTTTCAGGTTTTCTGAATCCTTAATGAAACCATTTCCTTTTAGTACCGCAGCTACGGCAGAAGAAAAGAACTTCAACTACTCTCTTTCAAAATGTCGAAGAGTAGTTGAAAACTGTTTTGGACATTTGAAAGCAAGATTTAGAAGAATTGGAAAGGGTCTTGATAACCGTATTGACAACAGTATCTTGATCATAAAAGCATGCTGTGTCTTACATAATTTTATGAATGTCAATAACGATGAAATAAACCTTAAATGGTTGCAGAATACAAACAATAATCCGCAAAGACAACAACCAGAACATTCAACGCAGATAGATAATTTGAGAAGTTCACCTTCAATCATACGAAATGCCATCAGCATGCATTTAGGTAAGTAAACTTATATGTGCTGTTCGAGCGAAGCTTCATAGCTCCAAAAATACATAAAGGGTATTCACGATCCGATGTAACTGGTGTATCATTGCAAAAGTGTAAAATTCAAAAATGTTCTTGCTCTAAAACAACAACACTGCCTTAAATTTTGCAACAGTTTTGCATTGTGTAAGATGGAAATTTTTTGAAATAATTTTTTGAATTTAATAGAGTTTACGGAATCAGTTAGCAGACATAAATTAGAACTCAGAACCGTCTGAACCATCTCAATGAAGGGAGTAGTTTTGAAATGACAGTGGGTTGTATGTAACACTTTTAAGAATTTCGAATGAAAATCATACAAAATTCTTAATAGTGTTACATACAACCCACCGTCATTTCAAAACTACTCTCTTCATTGAGATGGTTCAGACGGTTCTGAGTTCTAATTTATGTCACCTAAGTGTTTCTTAAAACCATTTTCAATTTAAAGAATGATTTCAAAAAATTCCCATGTAAAAGTGTTAATAAAAGTTCGAACAATTTTTAGATGGAAATTTTTTGAAATAATTTTTTGAATTTAATAGAGTTTACGGAATCAGTTAGCAGACATAAATTAAAACTCCGAACCGTTTGAACCATCCAAGTGAAGAGAGTAGTTATGAAATGACGGTGGGTTGTATGTAACACTTTTAAGAATTTTGTATGATTTTCTCTCGAAATTCTTGGAAGTGTTACATAAAAACCACCGTCATTTCAAAACTACTCTCTTCATTGAGATGGTTCAGACGGTTCTGAGTTCTAATTTATGTCACCTAAGTGTTTCTTACAACCATTTTCAATTTAAAGAATGATTTCGAAAAATTCCCATGTAAAAGTAAAAGGCCGATAGTCCTGTCATCGGAAATGTCCAATGGAGACCCCAGGTTAGAAGAAAATTTTTCAATTTTACACTTTTGCAATGATACTAGACCATAAGTTGCATTGGATCGTGAATACCCGTATTATTTCAAAAAATGTATGTATTGACATTTTTATCAAAACTCTGCTAAAAGCCTTCACAAATCAAAGAATAATTTGTTCAAGTTAATGTGCTTATTTGTAAATAATTTGAAAGAAATAAATCCACCTGTTTTTGCTGGATATCCATTCAACCATGCTTTGAAATTCCCACAGAATGCCTGAAGCGTATTATAAAAACCTACCCTGCCCTACTTCAAATATAAATTGAGTTTCCATTCCAGTAATCTAAAATGTTTCAGAATTAAAAGAGATAATTAGAAAGAAAAATGTATAATCCTATACTGCAGAATTAACTTTTTCTTTCTATTTTATCTAAGCTGAATTTGCAATCATTAGAACAAATAAATAATACCTACAAACCTCGAAAACAAAAACTAATTACACCCACTCAATAACTTTAGCAAAAAAAATATCAAAACATACATTTTAATTTTTTTTCTTTATTTTTGATTTCACTCGAACATTTTGAAAAATTTATCGTTGAATTTTTTTGTCTCTTCAAGGAAATCTTTAAAAAGAGTTACTTTTTGTTCTTCCAACGCAAAGTTCCTCTCCTCCCATTGCTTGCAATCTCTGATAAACTCATCCATCTGCGGATCACTTTTGTATTCATTATAATTTCCTTTTTTTTTCTTTTCAGCCCGCGGCCTAGAAGTAGAAGCGATTGGTGAAGTGGATTCCGCAGATGGATTGTCATTGATGTCCAACTGGGATGAGGAATATCTTGACCTGGACCTTGATCTCGACCTCAACTCGTCAGAAGCCGGAATTGCGTACGTTGAAATGTCATTATCATCTACAAATTAAAATAACATACATATGCATTCTGTTAGTTGAAAAACTTGTGCTGCTTTTTTAATTGAATTTATGTATTACCTGAGGGACGGCTGTCCTCCATATATAAATGAAGATTATGTATTCGATGTTCTCCGAGAATGGAATGTATCTTCGAATACAAATGCCATTCTGATGGTGATCCACCCGACGGCCCAATCTTCTTTTTTTCACGGCTATTAAAGAATAAAATATATTAGTGAATGTAAATATTCTATCGTCCACCATCAACACGTTTCACTTTCATTCGAAATAAAACTGAAATCTAACCAATTTCAATGAATTTCAATATTATTTCGAGTGAAAGTAAAATATAGATCCTGGCCGATGTAAAATTATTTATGTATGTAGGACGTAGGTATGCACTTACTTATATTTCGTTGTGAGGTTGTGCAGCTTCATCTTTACTTCGTCGGGAGTGTACTCCACTAGCCGACCCTCAAATGCTACCGACATTTCTTTGTAAATGTGGAGATTTTTTCTCGCACCACGCAATCCCGGCTCCTTATCGGCCCATAACTCCAGGAGGAGTTCCTCGTCGGGAATGGACCATAACTTCCTTGGTTTGTTCTTTTTTTTTTGTTCTTTTTTGTTTATTTCTTCTTCCATTTCCTAGAAAGAAAAAGTACAATTATTTACTATGTTTTATGATTGATAAAAAATATTACCTACCAGTTAATTAACCATAACCAATAACCAAATAACAATATGTAGTTTGAAATTAAAACTGTAAATTTTCTCCTGAAACTTGTGGGTTACGAAAAATGTATGGGAAAACTTGTGTTTTCGGTATAGGTTTTCGACGAAAACCTATTTTCTCGCGAAAACCGAGTTTTCGGTTCGGTGTAGAAAGCCTATAAGTATGGTAAATTCAAACTTGGATTTTTTTTGCAAAGACTAAATGCTTCCTCTCTGGCCTCTCATCCCTGTCCTAAATCGTTCGCGATAGACATCAAAGCTTTTTCAATTTCTTGATGACCTTTATATAAGGCGCTTAGTGCATCAGCTCGCGCCGACCATTTTGTTTGAGAAAGACTTTTTTAAAACTTTCTTTGGACCTACATAAATGAGCAGTCAACACACTCCATCGATGAGAAGATACCGAAAAAAAGTTATACAATTTTCGAATAATGTCAAAGAATTTGATTGCTTCTAAGACACACTCAGTGGCTGCATTCCTACCAAGTTTAATGAGTGCACTGCACATGGTACAAAAGTAGCAAATTTACATTTTTCTTGTATTCTTGCCTGCAGGCCAGAAAACCTTCCTGACATATTTGCCGCGTTGTCGTACCTTTGGCCTCTGCAATCTGTTATCGAAATGTCATGATGATTGCCACTCAGTTCTTCATATTTTCATATTTATATTTCTGTTTCTATTCATATTCATATTTCTTTTTTAATTTGAATATAATTTCGCAGAGAATGTGATTTAAATTGATCAGCAAAGGTTGTTGTTCAGTAAGGAAAGTACGAATTCTGATCATTCTTTATGCATCTAAAATTGTATCGAAATATTTTTTTTCCTGAAAATAGACCAATAGAGGTTAAGTAATGTTTCAGCAATTTGGGGGCCCCTGGTGATTGCGGGGCCCTGGGCCTGGGCCCAGTGGTAAAGAGGGGTCTGGATTCTATGGTCCTTGAAACGTTGAGAAATGTCAAAATTTTCAATTTGATAAGTCGAACCGATTACAATAAATTCCTATGGTAAGTTAAAAATGGTTGTGTCAGTCGCCGTAAAATAATATTTTCAAATGAAGAAGATAATAAAAAAAAAACTCAGGTACCAAATCATTGCAAATTATATTCATGAAAGTGGTACTTGAACCCCATATAAATACGATTTCAGTTTTTTTTAACAAAATTTAAAACCTAATTAAACTACAACAGCCAAAAGTCTTCAAGGTATGATCATTCCTTATCCAATGCATGGTTTTAATTTCGTTAGCGTATAGAATTCAGTAATCTCCATAACCTTTCCAAGAAAAAGGTAAAAGTTCCAGGCTTACAAAAACAAATTGGTAATTATTAACTTTCGACTTAAATATCTTGAAATTAAAAAAAAATTGCGTTCATTTCATGTCACACAAACCATTATTTTTAATTTTTTTTTTAAATTTTAGGAAAATCAAATTGACAGTATTTAAAAAAAAAATAATAAATTGGGTGGCGCAACAGTCCGATGAGAACTAGGGCCTAGTGACTTACAACTCTCAACCATTCCTGTGTGTGAATACCTACTGTTGTCAGGGATGGAGGGGACCTACAGTTTTAAGCCGAATCCGAACGGCTAATTTGAGAAAGCACTTTTCATGACAAGAATTACACTTGGAGAATTTGTCAATTCCTCGCAAGAGGCAGTACCCGTGAAAAAAAAAACTTTAGATGGCAGGGATCGAAGCCAAGACCTCTGGCATGACAGTCCAACGCACTTTTTTTTTGATGTGAAACATCTATAGGATCACTTGTAAACCGACTTGTTGGCTTGGCGACGCTTGGCGACGCTTGGCGACGACGGACGCACGGGTCGCCACGCTATACTAAGGTATACATAATCACGCTATACTGAGGTATACATATATATGTATATGTATATATTTTGTATGTAGTAGAGTGTACGGTAAGGCTTCTCACTCAGTTCGACGTTGTTGTTTACTACGGTACACATAACCTGCGTTTTATTTAATTTTTTATTTTAATTTTTGATAATAAAATATGTGTGATAGTGATACCTCAGAAGATCAAAGTGATCATTGATCAACCTTGTGCAAAGTGCCTGGTTACACGAGCGCAAAAAAGAATTAATTCACGAAAGAGAACGGATGATTTTTAGAAAGAAGGAAAGGGATGGAAAAAAATGCCAAGTTTCGTCTTTTTCCTCATCTTCAGATATGAGTTTTGCGTTAAAAATCATGTTTCTTTCTCAAACGTTCTCCTTTTGACAGACATTTTCATTTCTAATTTGCCGGCGAAGTAGAATGTACAGCAAATTTGCTTTTGTTTTGCTCGTGCTGTACCTGCGGCTGAGTATCCAACGAAGTTTTTTGTGTTTTAATTTCCGACTGTTCCTCTATTTCTTGCATGCCCACTTAATTTTTTTTTCTGTGTGTATCCACAAAAGTAATTCTTTTTTGCGCTCGTGTAACCAGGCACAAAGAAAGTGAAACTACACTATGGCATACTACCAAGTCATCAGTAAGTAGATCGTATTTTTCAAGTGTCCATAAATGTAATTATTATATTTTTATATTTAATTAATTATATTCATATTAATCATATTAGTAATTATATAAATAAATATTTAATTCCTGTAATAATAGGTCCATTCGCGTATTCTCCTAAAACAGTCCAATTTTACTAAAAAATACGAAATTTAACCAAATCCTGTTCGCGCACTCAAATTTTCATAGTTTTTCGTAAAAGAGAGCGCTGACGAGAGAGTAAAATATTTCCCCAACCTACGAATTTTAGCCAAAGAAATTTCTTTGGGCTGATTTGTGAAAATTTCAAATTTGATAGAAATTCAAATAAATTAAATAAATTGCCTGCTTTTGCTGTCAGTTATAAAATTTAAAAACAAATTTTCAAAGAATAGCAACCAGACAGTAATATTGTGGGAAAAATTTGTTGTTTTCCCGTTTGCTTACTTTTTTGTAGTTTTTTTTGGTGAGTGAATTTTGCCCCCACTCATTAAAATATCTCTTTTTACGAATTTTGGTGCAGAAAGTACGCGAACGGACCTATTGTGTTCATTCATGAAAATCAAATATATGTACACTAGCTTTTACCCGCGACTTCGTCCGCATTAGATAGTTTTTTTGGATAGTAGTATGAAAAAACCTGAGCTGTACTTTTTTGTACGTATGTTTGAATTGTGCCCAGATGCGATGAGGTCATACTACATAAGTGTGATTCTCATAGGTTAGGTTAGGTTAATACATTTTAAGAAGGAGATAGGTTGCTACAATACATTTTTATATACGACGTTTTTTGTTTTTCCTTCCTTGGCCAGAACGTTAACATTTTGTGGATTTGAGACTCGTGAGCACGCTACATATAATTGTCCATGGGAAAAACTGTTTTTTTCCAAATTTTCAGAGGAAACTGCACTCTTTTAAACTGAAACGGCAAATCGGTTGGAATTATCGGAATGCGGGGAAGTAAAACATTTTTTCCTTTTGCTATCCAGTCATGATTATAGCTTTTATAATATTTCGTCCTATTTGAGTAATCTGTAGCCGTGTACGATTTCATAACTTTGATGCGTCAAGATTTCTCATTAACAGGACTGGAACACCAACCTTCAATCTCAACTTATGAGAAGGGTTGTGAATGCGTTATTTTCCCGTAATACCAATTTCATCCAAATATTACTCAAATATTTGGTAATTTAGGAGTGAAAGCGATCAGATTCCCCGGAAAGTAATTTTTCCCATGGGAATGCGTTGTTTTTCCGGGGTCAAAAGTAACTCGTGTCCTTTCTTAAGTCTCAAACTATCTCCTTACCAAATTTCATTTAAATCTGCTCAGTAGTTTAGGCGTAAAAGCGATCGGGCCACCTGAATTTTACTATCGGAATGCGTCATTTTCCCCGGGTAAAAAGTAGCCTATGTCCTTTCTCGGGTATCAAAATATCTCCATACCAAATTTCATGTAAATTGGTTCAGAAGTTTAGGCGTGATTGAGTAACAGACAGACAGACAGAGTTACTTTCGCATTTATAATATTAGTATAGATAGTATAAATAGTATAGATTGTACAAATAAATAAAAACATACAAAACTTAAATTTTTGATTCCATACTTTAAGAAGTATTGGAAATGAAAATTTGGTTTACTATTACTAAGCTTTCAGTGAAATGCAATTAAAAAAAAAATAAAATAAAGTATGCAAAAATTTTGTTTAAAAATAGAATTTAAATTTCAAAATAAAATAAGTTTGTTTTTAAAAATTTAAATGTCATTTTATTAATCAAAAAAAAGTTACATTTTGACTCCTTTGTTTTGAAAAAAAAAAAAATTACATATATTATATTAGGTATAGCCCCTATATGTCGCAAGTAAAAATCATTTTTCAACCCGAATAACTACAAACAAAAAGGAATATTGCCTCCAGAATAATTTATGCAACGATAAATAACGTTTTCAATACTAAGAAAACACTCTTAAAAATATTTGACTGTCAGTTTTTTTAATAAAATTTAAAAACCTACTTATTTAAATAACAATATCCAAAAGTCGTCAAGTTATCATCATTCCTTATTCGAGGCGTGGTTTTGGTTTTGGTTAGCGTATAGAATTCAGTTACGAAGAATGCTAACCACCAAAACTTTTCCCAGAGGGAGAGAGGAAGGAGCTTCGCACTAACAACCAATTGGTAAAAAAAATAAATCAAATATCTCGATATCTGAGAAAAATATTTTTTTTTAATTTAAGATACCTACATAAATCAAATTGAAAGTTACTTTAAAAATACCTAAATAAAAACTTGAAAAACGGTAAATGTTTGATTTCATACTTAAAGAAGTTCTTTAAATGACAATAATTCAGTTTACAAACATTATCATTTAATGCCATCACTTTGTTTTCAATGAAAAGCAATTGCAATTAAAAAAATACAATGTAGTTCAAGCATTTCTTATTCTTAAATGTTCTGCAAATTCACTGAATTTCTTAAAATTTTTTCACACTTACAGGACAAGTCCTTAAATAAATAAAATACTAAAATTTACTCAAGAGAAATTACAAAAAACGTATTTGAAAATGCAGCGAAGTTGTTTTTGTTAATAATTATTGTTGGTTCTACTCGACGCAACTTTTTCAATAATGTCAATGAAAAATAAAAATTTAACTAAAAAAATATTTTTCAGATAAGCAATTTTCACCAAACCAAGATTCACTTTTCGGTATAAAGGAAGTGTTTTAAACAAGCGAGTATTACTTTTAGCAGGTATCAATATTTTAATATTTGAACAAGCTGCATGTATGAAAATTAGAAATGTGAAATGACATTAAATCGATAAAAAATATTCTAAAAACGTGCTGTTTTATAATAATTATTATTGACCTTGGTATTAACTTAAACTATTACACTTATGTGTCAAATTCTAGCTATACCAACTTGAAACCACAGAATAACTGACCCATTATATGACATCTGTGAAAAGACTTAGATACCGTCAATATCCTTAGGCATGTTTCTTCATTATGTAGGTCAAAATGCTGAATTAAAAATGTCTGTTTGTGAAGAACATAATCAAAAAATATTAAGAATCAAAATTCTATAAATAAACCAAAATAAATTTCCCTTTTTTGCCCATTTTCAGTATTTTAAGTACATCAAAAATACGAGTACACCATAATCGATAAGGTTTCTTGAGGTAAAGAATATTGAGATTCAATATAATCATTTACCTCCAGTGTTTTATTGCTATAACATTTTTTATTCATAATTTAACACACTATCTTTTATAGCTCCCAAAAACATATTCAAAGAAATAAATTGAAAACAGCCAAGACATTTTAACTTTTACGGTCCAAATATTAAAACAAATATTTTTAACTTCCCATAGGAAGTTATTGTAATGGGTCCGATTTGTCGAATTGAAAATTTTGACATTTCTCGACGTTTCAAGGCCCCTAGAGTCGAAATGAAATATTTTTAGAAAGATGCCTGTGCGTGCGTGGAGTACGTACGTTCCTACGTCCGTACGTCCGTATGTCCGTATGTCCGTACGTCCGTACGTTCGCGACGTTTTTTTCGTCGTCCATAGCTCAAGAACCAAAAGAGATATCGACTTCCAACAAATTTTGTTATACAGATAATAAGGCAGAAAAATGCAGAAAGGACTCTCAAGAAAATTGCGTGGGTGGTTTTTTTACCATAGCAGTTTAAAAAATAGGTGAACATTTTGGTTAACACTAAATATCTCATGAGCCAATAACGCTAAAGACTTGATTTAAATTTTATTTATATATTGTAACGTGACCAAACAAATATATTTTTGGAAAAAAAATCCAATTAACGGTTTTTTTTTTATAAATTAAAAAAACTGAAAAAAAATATTATTTACCTCCAAAAATTTACAAACAAAAAACGATTTTATCTCCAAAATAATTTTGTGCAACGAAGAATAATGTTTGTAACAACTGGTAAAATTTTGAGAAAAATCTAATTGACTTTTTTTTATAAAAAATAAAAACCTATAAAAAACATTACTCAAAGTTAGTAAAAATTGATTTTCGACTTAAATATCGTTTCGAAAATTTAAGATTATGGCTTCCAACTAATTTCATTTTATAAGAAATATTACTTTCAACATTCTTTAAAATTTAAAAAAAATCGAATTGACAGTTTTTTTTACAAAAAATAAAAACCTAAAAAAAATATTAATAAAAGTTGGTAGGTAAACATTTATTTTCGACTCAAATATCTTTTCAAAACATTGAGATATTGACCTTAAACAAATTTTGTATTTTAAAAAATATTGTTGTCAACATTCAGTAAAGTTTTGAGATAAATGGAATTGACAGTTTTTTACCCAAAAATAAAAACTTAAAAAAAACTTAAAAACATTACTAAAAGTTGATAAAAATTGACTTTCAACTCAAATATCTTTTCAAGATTTAAGATATATGCTTTGAACTAATTTAATCTTTTAAAAAATATCATTGTGAACATTCATTAAAATTTTGGAAAAAATTCGAATTGACAGTTTTTTTTTACAAAAAAAAAAATAAAAAATGAAACAAAAATCAATAAAAGTTAGTAAAAATTGATTTTCGACTCAAATATCTTTTCAAGACTTTAAGATATTGGCTTTAAAATAAATTTTTGTTATAAGCAATATTTTTTTCAATATTCGGTAAAGTTTTGAAAAAAATCGATATTTACAAAAAATAAAAACCTAAAATAAAACAAGACTAAAACTTAGTAAAAATTTATTTTCGACTCAAATATCTTTTCAAAAATTAAAAATATTTTCTTCAATCTTATTTTATCTCACAGAAAATATTGTTTTCGACGTTCAGTACATTTCTTATAAAAATCCAACAGTCAGTTTTTTCATAAAAAATTGAAATCTACAAAAAATAGTAGGTACACAAAATTGGTAAAAATTGATGTTCGGTTTTCGATATCTCGTGAACAATATTGACTTCAAATTATTTTCATTCATCCAATTTGTATTTGTTTATATAAGAACTCATTTTTTTTAAGAAATGCTACTAAAATTGGTAAAAATTGGTTTTCGACTAAAAATCTCGGTAACAAAAATAAATGCTGAAATCAAACTATTTCATTATATGCAAAATATTATTGGTAGTTTTAAAATTTTTAAGAATAATTCAACTGAGAAATTTTTTAATAAAACAAGAAAACCTACAAACTTTTAAGCAAGACAAATCGACAGACAGGATGAGAAGTTATCAGTGTGGGTCGCATCCCAGTCTCTTTTTGAAACAATTGTTTCAAGAAATATTATAATATTAATATCAAAAATTAAAAAAAATAATAAAAAAAAATTTAGCCTGGTCACACTAATTTGCAATAATAGTGTTCCTGAATTCCTGTGCTTCAAATCCTATTAGCTTTTTATTGAAAGAAGAAAAGGAAAAACAAACACTTCCGATGTGGTGATGTTGAAGGAGGCTTATGAGCGATATTTTTCCTTTTTCTGTAATTGACGCCCGGGTATATCCTCTTAAATGGATACAACATCTCCACTTTTTCTTCCTTTTCTTCTTTTTCTTCTTCTTCTACATCTACTTCTACTTCTTTCTATCTCCCTTGTGAGTACTTTTTATTTTTGTCTTCGCATTTAATCTGCAAGTCAGTGTTGCAAAAATAAAACAAAACAACATACAACAACAAAAAAAAAAAAACAAAAAGTTGTATTCAAAAAAGGACTCTTCTTTTTGAAATGCCATCAGCTATTGGAAAAGAAGCTTTAGGGACCCTAAAAATACCATAAACAAGCGATTATAGCAAAGGATTTATGAGTTAATTTCATTGTAACCAAAAGATATACATATATTCATCTACATATGTATGTGCTTTGGGTCCTTTTATTTTAGAATTTTAAAATCTTACAACACTATACCTATAGCCGTAAAAGTCTTTTTTTAAGGGTGAGTTGTTGAGTGTTCAACGTTAGCCTCACCAATTCGATTCTTAATAGAGACAAAAAGTTGTTGGCTACAAAATCAGACGACTTATAAAGGCTACAAGGGTTTATTTGTTTTGTATTTATTTTAATTCCCTTGCATGGTATTAAGATGGATTAAATTTCTTAGTTGTATATTTGAAGTTTTATTTTCGAGTTCATTCAAGGCTGAGTGAGTGTGATGTGAGTGATAAAAAAAGCCACCCCTCTTCGAAAGTTCTTAAAACCACTATTAACCTAACTTCAATCACATTTCGGTCTGTTTTTTAAAAGCTATAAAAGATCCACCAAATTTGATTTATGTTGGATGTGTGTCATTAAAAATATCTGACCATCACACCACCGCAATGAAAAGTTCTTTGTTTAACATCTCCGTCTTTGCTTACGTCTATAGCAATGACTAAGTACCTATCTATAAGCTTCAACCTAGCTTCAGGTTTTTGTACTCAAAAATAAAGAAATAAAATTTCCAAATTTTATTGGCTAACTTTTAAATGAGTGCAGCTAAAGTTTTTGTTATACCTGCGTTTTTTTGTTTGGCTGCTGTGTACCTATACACTACACAGTTTACACTTTAACTACCTTCAGTTGTTAAGATAATTCTAGGTTTTGATTGGTGGCTGCGCGAAGGCGGTGGTAGAGACCATAAACATTTTACACGCTACTATTTGCTTTTAAAAAACAAAAACTTCCTTAAAACGTTGGCGATTTTGTTATCCTATGTGATGATGGTTTTGTGAGCACTTTTTGTTTTTAGAGGAATTGATTTAACGACTTTGAGAATACGTATCAGTAGCTAAATATGTGTGCTACAAGCGTACATTTTATGACTTTATGTGAATTGTCATTTAACTTTTCTAATTTTATTTAGGATAACATCACAATATATAGTTTAAGTATAAAATTGCATAAGTGTCAATTTTATTAACAAATTTCTTTTTTAATATTAAAGAAAAATTAAGTTTATAATAAACAAGGGAGAAGGCAACAACATGTTGATTGCTGACTATAAAAAAGATGGCTAAAATATATGTTTTTCAAAATAATACTCTAAATACGAATCTTAACTTATAATTTCACCCTTAGGTCATGTTTTTGAAACATTTTTATATTTAAAACTGTTACACAAATCCACGGTGAGGTGTTTTTAAAGTTAGGATAGAAACAAATATTTGTGTGATGATTGAATTTGATTTTATGATTTTGAAAAATTGTTTTCCGAACGTCATCGGTTAACTGAGATAACTTTCCATTGTTGTCATTTGGAGCAGATGGCTTGAATGCCGAGCTCTTCAAAGCAGATGGAGATAATTTGGTTAGATTAGATTTAGATTTAGATTTATTCATTGAATGCATGCACAGTAAGACATACATCTTATAATATTAGTGATATGCTAAAATACAAAACATAAAATAGTAAACAGGCTACTTCAAAGATGAATTTATATAAAATTTTTGAGTTTATACAAAATTTAATTTAATTTAATTAATAATCTCATTCTTTAAATTCAAATTGATTTATTCAGTTAAAATTACAATTAGTATATAATATTTATGTACATATGTATATTTATACAAATTTTAGTAGTTATTTAAAATTATATAATATAAAATTCGTACATATTAATCTCAACTCTCAACTTTATGCGGGGTGCTTTGAAAATTAGGCACTTTGAAAATGACTTCGGAGTTCGAATCGAAACCTAGTTTCTCCATTTAAAGTTTTCAAGTTTCTAGGCAGAAGATTCCACAGACGAATAGCGTAAACAAAAAATTGTTGTTCAGAGGTACGACAGGAATAATGAGGGTGCATAAGCATTAAGGATCTGCTTGAGAAACTGAATTGAATCCTATTATATAAACTAGAAGGTTGTTGCGTGTTTATTATGTTACAGAGTAGGAGTAGAGTCCTGTACCGCATGAGATGATCGAAGGAAAAGTTGTAAATTTGGCGTGAAAATTCCGAAATACGATCAAAACGACGTAGACCAAAAATGTAGCGAGCTATGTTATTAAAGGCGACATTCAATTTTCTTTTACTGTTGGCATCACAGTTGCTAAAAACTTCGCAACCATAAGTTAATATTGGAATCACAATCGTTTTGGCAATCATCATCCGAGTCTTCAAGGGCGTAAAATGTTGTGACGACCATAACATTCTAAGTCTCCTGTTAAACAACATGCCTAGATTTCGCGCATTCGATGTAAATTCAATTGGTATACCATTCAAGCAGATGCTTGGAAAATACTCCAGATTAATTGCCGATTTATTGATGATAACACATTTATATATAAATAAATTTTACCAGATATCAAAAACATTATTCTTCGTTGCACAAAATTGTTTTGGAGATGAAATCATATTTTAGTCGCAAAATTTTCGAGGTGACACATTTTTTTCAGTTTTTTTGATTTATAAAAAAAAACCGTTAATTGGATTTTTTTTTTCCAAAAATGTACCTCTTTTGTATCACGTTACAATATATAATATAAAATTTAATTCAAGTCTCTAGCATCATTGGTTCATGAGATATTTATGGTTAACCAAAATGTTCAACTTTTTTTTAAACTGCTATGGTAAAAAAACCACCCACGCAATTTTCTTGAGGCCCTTTCTGCGTCTTTCTGCTTTATTATCTGTATAACAAAATTTATTTGAAGTCGATATCTTTTCTGGTTCCTTGAGCCAGAAAAAAATGTGTCACCTCGAAAATTTTGCGACTAATATATGATTTCAACTCCAAAACAATTTTGTGCAACGGAAAATGATGTTTTCGTCATCTGATAAAATTTTGAGAAAAATCGAATTGACAGTTTTTTTACAAAAAATAAAAACCTAAAAAAATTAATAAAACTTGGTAAAAATTGACTTTCGACACAAATATCTTTTCAAAACTTTGAGATATTGGCTTTAAACTACTTTTATCTTTCAAAATATATTGTTTTCAACATTCAGTAAAATAAAATCTACAAAAAATAGTACGTAAATTTGGTAAACATTGATACACTGATACTTTGATACTTTTAAGCAAGACAAATCGACAGACGGGATGGGAAGTTATCAGTGTGGGTCGCATTACAGCCTCTTTTTTGTACCTTCACGTCGCAAATGAGAAATATTACGATTTCTTATGTGGAAATTATAAGACTGGAAAAAAGTTACTTTTTACAGCGTAAAATGTCTCATTCACATCTTATACGAGCAGATCTGTAGGTAACACTGATAATAAGATATTCAATATATTCTATTCTTTAGAACACTTCACTTATGGTCAGGGCCGTCGAGAGAAAATCCGGGCCCGGGACGGAAAAATCTCGGGCCCCCCCTTATTTACCATTTTTTTTTTCAAAGTTCATGCCTACTGATATGGTACGTTCTAATTTCAATTACGAATAGCATCAGCATGACATTGGTTGGAATCAACGGAAATAATAATTTTTTGTTCGCAAAGTGAACCGAAAAAAAGTGTTAATCATCAAATCAATCTCACGGGTATCGTCCAGTTTAGTTGAAATGGAAGATGGATAGAAAATAATTCTACATGCGAGTAGAACAGACAACGACAGTTAGTAACTGATAATACGGTCGATTAACTATTTAAAAAAAAAATTAGCATGAAGATCTATCGGGTGATTTTTTAAGAGCTTGAGAACTTTAAAAAAAAAAAAAAACGCATAAAATTTGAAAAATATCATCGATTCTTTATTTGAAACGTTAGATTGGTCCATGACATTTACTTTTTGAAGATAATTTCATTTAAATGTTGACCGCGGTGCGTCTTAGGTGGTCCATTCGGAAAGTCCAATTTTGGGTAACTTTTTCGAGCATTTCGGCCGGAATAGCCCGAATTTCTTTGGAAATGTTGTCTTCCAAAGCTGGAATAGTTGCTGGCTTATTTGTGTAGACTTTAGACTTGACGTAGCCCCACAAAAAATAGTCCACAGGCGTCAAATCGCATGATCTTGGTGGCCAACTTACCGGTCCATTCCTTGAGATGAATTGTTCTCCGATGTTTTCCCTCAAAATGGCCATAGAATCGCGAGCTGTGTGGCATGTAGCGCCATCTTGTTGAAACCACATGTCAACCAAGTTCAGTTCTTCCATTTTCGGCAACAAAAAGTTTGTTAGCATTGAACGATAGCGATCGCCATTCACCGTAACGTTGCGTCCAACAGCATCTTTGAAAAAATACGGTCCAATGATTCAACCAGCGTACAAACCACACCAAACAGTGCATTTTTCGGGATGCATGGGCAGTTCTTGAACGGCTTCTAGTTGCTCTTCACTCCTAATGCGGCAATTTTGCTTATTTACGTAGCCATTCAACCAGAAATGAGCCTCATCGCTGAACAAAATTTGTCGATAAAAAAGCGCGAAACACATTTCGAACCGAACACTGATTTTGGTAATAAAATTCAATGATTTGCAAGCGTTGCTCGTTAGTAAGTCTATTCATGATGAAATGTCAAAGCATACTGAGCATCTTTCTCTTTGACACCATGTCTGAAATCCCGCGTGATCTGTCAAATACTAATGCATGAAAATCCTAACCTCAAAAAAATCACCCATTATTACCTACTATGAAAATAAAATAGAGCGAAGTAAAAGTATTTGAAATTTGTCCCTAAAAAAAACTATGTATTTTAAAAGGTTTACATTAAATATTCTTTATTGTTTTTCTTTATATTAAAATATTATCACAATGTTTTCATAAGAGTTAGTTTGCATTCAATGAAATATTTCTTTTTGCAAACGAGCTTTCCTAGCTTTCTGAGCGGCAAAACAACTTATAATTGAATCGAAATTCAATTTCCTTGCCAAAGGTGCTTCGATGCATAGTTTAGCAAGTCCAGAAACACGATCTTGTGATGAGCACGAACGATGAAAATTCTTTGTTCTGGCAAGGACGCTAAATGAACGTTCGGCACTAGCTACGGTTACAGGAATTGTGGAAAACACACGGAGAGGAACACAAATGTTGGGGAAAATCGTCTCCAAGTTCTGGGAATAAATAGCATTGAGCAAACTCAATGGCGGAAGTTCTGCTTCAAAATTGGCTTCATAAATGTGTTTCAGATGAATTATTTCTTCTTTAAACTCTTGAGACACATGCGAGTTATACTTTTGGATGAATCTTGTAGCGGAGTTTTTAATCTCAATTTCGTCCATTGTTGAAAACTGCCATAAAAATGAAAATGTAGCATTCAAATTCTTCATCGTATCGAACCGACGAGAAATTCCAGATAAAATTGAATCAACTATGACATAAAAGGTGTTTCTCTTGAAATTTATTTCTTCGTCTGTTTCAATTTGCTCTCCGCCTCCTCGATTTTCTCCAAAATGTCTCTTTAATTGCCTTTTTCGGTTCGATGGGAACGATTCTGGAACATCCCCCAATCCAGTAGCAACTGCTTTGCATTCAGATAAAATTTGATCCCATCCGTTTCGAATAATGTTCAAATCCGAGATCAAGTTGTCAAGATTTCGATTTTCAACGTCAATAGTCATGTTTCTGGATTGAAGAATGATACTTCTTTCATTTATAGCGCTAAGAACCTTGCACCAAATCGAAGACATCAGGACGCATTCAAATTTATGCATATATTTTAAAACGCCATTTACATCTCTTCGAGCTTCAGCAGTTAAATTAATATCACTTAAGGCTTCTAATGATGTTCTAAGGTTTTTTAGATGATTTGCAAATGGTTTCACTGCCTCAATTCTAGCTGACCATCTTGTATCGGAAAGTTTGTGAAGGGATCCGGGCACATGTTCCTTAAGAATTTCCCAACGTTGGGCACTGCTGCTAAACAAGTTGAAACACTTTTGAACAACACCAAAAAATGTGATTGCGGCAGTACAACATTCCGCTGAATCGACTCCACACAAGTTAAGGCTGTGAGCTGCACATGGTGAATACACGGCATTCGGATTTTTCTTTAAAATATGACTTTGTGCACCATTATACTGTCCTTTCATATTACTTCCATTGTCATAGCCTTGTGCACAACAGTCTTCTAAAGGGATTTCATTCTTTGCCAATGTTTCGCAGATCAAATCAGCTATTGCGGTGCCAGTTTTTTTGTTGCAATCGACAAATTCCAAAAACCGTTCTTGGATGGAGAACACATTTTCTTCCAAGCGCAGATATCGCAAAATAAATGTGTTTTGTTCCACATGACTTGAATCGGGTGTTGCATCGACAATTATAGCGAAGTATTTGGCGTTTTCTCTCTCCTTCAAAATAGCTGAATTCACATGTTGGGCACAAATTTTAATGAACTCATTTTGAATCTCAACGGAAAGGTAGTGGACTTGCAAACGTTTGTGTTCTTGTTGTGAAATTCTTACTTTTTCCAAGTGCTCCTGAAGTAAGGGGTCATAATGACTAATTAATTCCAAAATGCCCAAAAAATTTCCATTATTTGGTTGTCCAATAAGATTACTATCGCCTCGTAGTGCTAGTCCCCTTTCGCCAAGGAAGAGAATGGTGTCCAATATTCTATATAGAATTCCTTGCCATTTTTTGGTTTCCCTAGTGATTTCGTCATTGAGAAGAGAATCAATCGAAAAGTTTTTCTTTATTCGCAGTTGTAATGAGCGCCATCGAACGTAACACTGGACATGATCGGTATTGTTTTCATGGGCAGGCAATTTGTCGTAAAGCTTTTTCCACACTTGAAGGCAAGAATATCCTTCTCGACGACACAGATTTGAACGATGTGTATTGATTTTATTTGTTGTAAACAAACGACAAGGTAGGCAATAGAATGCATTTTTAAGGTTACTCCACACTAACCAATCGCGCTTAGTAGGTATGGGGCTACTTGGCGGTGGGAATTTTTTGCGGTTAGGTAGTGACTTAACAATAATAATAATTTTAAAAATGTTGTGTGTTGAGTGGGGCTGAGGCTGGGGCTCGAACCGAAGTTAAGAAGAGTTTAAGAAGCAGAGGTGGTATGGGGTGAGCTATGGTGAAGTTATTGTTGTGTAGTTTAAATTCGACTAGTGTTTAAAAAATAAAATTGAAGTGAGTGTTGCTGTTTGAGAAGAATACTGTGATGTGTTTTATTTTGGAAGAGTTTATTTTTAGTGTGAAAAAAAAAAAAAAATTGGTTGAGATTTGTGAACTAGCAGCGTAGTGGAGGGGCTGGGGTTGGGGTTGGGGCTGGGCTGGGCTGGGCTGGGCTGGGGCTGGGGCTGGGGCTAGGCTGAGGTGTTTCTAAGCTAAGCTGAGTGCTGAGGTTGGAGAGGCAAGCGCGCAACACATTGTGCTAATGTGTGGATATAATTTGTAGTGTTTTTAATTGTATATTATGGTAATTTGTAATCTATTTTTGTTTTTTGTTTTTTGTTTTGAAAAATAGAAAATAAAAGACAAATGAATTGGTTGGGGCTCGAACAGGAGATGTATGGATTGAGAAGCAAGCTCGCAACTCATTGTGCTATTGTGCGGATATGTTTTGTGGTGTTTTTAATTGTCTATTATAGTAATTTGTAATCTATTTTTAGATGTTTAATTGTTGATTTAAAAAAAAAATAGAAAAATATTGTTTGCTGTGATGACGTTGGTGGCGGGGCCTGGGGTCGGGCTGGGGCTGGGCTGGGGCTGGGCTGGGGTGGGGGCGGGGAGGGGGCTGTGTGTGTGTGTGTGTGTAGTTTTGAGGATAATGTCTGGGGCGAGTGTATGGTAACTTTTTATTTTCTATTTTTTTTTTATTTTTGAAGGTACTAAGTCTGCTATGGTATGCGGTTTGCCATATAATTGAATTAGACCGCAAACGTAATCATTTAGGTTTTTTTTTTTTTTTTTTTATGATAGTAGATAGTGTATGTGTGTAATAATATGTTTTGTTAATTTGGAGTTTTCAAAATATCAATATAACAAGATAGTGTTAACGTGATGAAGACATTTTATAATTGTTCATTAATTAAAATAGTCGACCCTTGTAAAAATGTTTTGGTGTGAAAAATTGAAAGAGGGGGAAACTTTTTGTGTTTGTGAAGCAGGATGGTTGGAAATAAAAATAAGTGATGTTGTATTTTTTACTGATACTTTGAAATTACTTGTACAACCAGAATATGGTGTTGAATGTACCATAATTCATATAAGAAATGGGGAGGTTACTTCTCATCTAAACAATTTCAGAATGCAGTTTCAATCAATGCAACATGTGAAATTTAAAGTTGAGGGTAAAAGAGTCAATTTAGATAAAAGAAATAGAATCTTAATAAAACTTATTGATTTCACAGGAGGAGAAATAACTTTGTTTGGATCAATTTTTCCTCATTCCAATGTTATAAAAAGAAAAGAGAATGAGTACCCAATTCTTTGTCCGTTCGGTGCTGCAGAACTACTGAATATATCTAAGAGGAAGCACCCCGAGAAATTAAGAACACGCGACTCTTCAGAAGTAATGAGAGAACAAAGCAGAAATAAAAACAATTTACAATCGCATTTAGTTTAATGATCCCTAGAAATAATAACACGATGGAGAAGAAAAATAATTTTTACACATGTGTACATATGTATTTGTGTTAGTAAGCAAACTTTTTTAAATAAAAGTACCTACCTAAATACTATATAAATTTCTTACACTTGTTTAATTTATTAGTTTATATTTATTACTTGACGTATAAGTACTTCTAGTTAGCAAGAACAAAATGTCAACTAAAATGTTCTACTTAACATTTCTGGCAGTTATACCAACTTTAATCCTTGGATTGCCTCTACCGATTAATATTGATTTACAAGAACCAAGCAATACCAATAATCTTTCTTTTGCTGTGAGTTTACCAAACAATGATACCGTACAAATAGGTTTATCATTTCGTTTGTTAACATTTTCGAATGGAAAATCGCTGTTAAATACCACAAATGACGGTGTGTCATCATATCAAAATGATGAGATAGTAAAAACAACAACAACAGACAAAAATGTATTACAAAAGAAGATCGTTACTGTAGAAGAGGCAATTGAAAGTTTTAGGCAAGATTTAATTAAAAAAGAAGCCGATATATCAGGAATCATTCAAAGTAAAAACATATTTTATAGACATTTTAAATTGGAATTTGACGATGAAATGGCTTTAACTATCCGATGTTCTTATGATAGTAATTATAATATGCGTAGCTTAACTATAAAATGTTATGAATATCATGAATACGAAACGGAAAGAGTTCTGAGTAATGGGGAAGTTGAAGTGTTTATGAAAGAGGATCTTAAATACAAATCTGATGTGGAATTGTTGGATTTTAAATCAATGAAACAAACATATAAAATGGAAATTTCTTAAATAAAACATGTACTTATTTTTTATATAGTATTAAAGGTTTATTATTTTAAAATTACAAGTTTTTCATTTTTTTTTTTTTTTTATAAAGATGAACTAATTCCTTGGAAGATATCCAAGAGTTATCTTTTGAAGGAAATCCAAGCCATTTGACAAATATTTGATCATGTTTCTTTTGCAGTACTTTCTCAATTAAGTAAGTATCAGGAAACTTGGTCTTTTGGAGCTCAAGTTCATAGAATCCACCCTTGATAGGATTGCCCTGAAAGTCCTCTAAAAGATAAGTAACAGGATTTGTGCGTTGAACTTTATTTATAGTAAAAATTTCTGTTGTCCAATTCGGTGTATATCCCTTTTCAAATACATGTTTATATTTACTTATTCTGACAAAGTCTCCAACTTTTAACTTAGATGGAATATGAAATTTGATGTGATTATAAATATTGGAGAGTAATTGCTTTTCATTTGAAGCATTGACTTCAGATGGTTTCATTTTTATTGTTCGATGTACTGAATCATTATACTTTTTTGTAAGTGTTTTTATTATATCGGTCCATCGATATGTTCCATTGGTACTGAATTCTTTCCACATGAGTGTTTTAAGAGTGCGATTAAAACGTTCAACAATCGATGCCTTGAGTACGCTAAACGTTGAATAATGATTGATTCCATATTTTTTCATGAGATTTTTAAAACATGAATTAAAAAATTCTTTCCCATCATCCGTTTGTAAGTTTTTTGGTACACGACCGCTATTTATTACACTAGCCAAAGCTGCAGTAACTAAATTACCTGTTTTATTTTTAACAGGAACTGTCCAAGCAAATTTTGAAAATGTATCAATTACCGTAAGAAGATATCGATAAGTGTTATTTTCACCTGAATAAGCACCCATTTCAACAAGATCAGCTTGCCATAAATCATCTAACCCCTTGATAACAACTCGTCTTCTCTTAAAATTTTTTCGAGAAGGCTTATGTAGTTCATTGACAACGTCTCTCTTACTCATCTTCTTAAATAATGATTAAATAAAATTGCAATAAGTCTGTTATTTTGTTTATAAATTTTGTATTATTATTTTTTTAATCTTTCATACAATGACATTAACTTTTTAATTCTTATCAATCTGTTTTCAACCAAGAAACATGCACATGTATCTGGTCCTTCTTTACATTGATTTGAAGACCAGGGGCAGTTGACAAAATGACACCCGTTATCCGATAAGGTAGTAGATACATTTTCAAATCTTCGCAAGAAAGATAAGCATTCTAGAAGATATTCGTAATGTTCATCAAGTATATTACACTGATTTGTTTTCAGGAAATTTAATATTTCTCCAAAAATTAATGAAGTATTTATGTTGGACATCGTGGAAGTATGTATGAGTTCACTCCTCAATTCAAAGTTGTAGACTGCAGTAAACAATAAATGGCTTGATGTTAAATAGTTGATTTTGTTTGAGCTGCAATTTCGGTTTTTTTGTTAATTACATTTTCAAGCAAATACTTTTCTATTTTTTTAACTTCATATACAATGTATTTTTCAAAATTTGTAAATTTTTCATCAACATAATTTTTTGTTGCCGCATCTGTTTTATCATAAGGCTCCTGAAGATTTCGTATCCTTTTTGAGTTTAAACTAAAGTCTCCGTTTTCTTTTTTAAGAAACCCCTCTCCTGGTAGTCCAGGTGGACCTCTTTCCCCCTGTAAACCTTGCACTCCTCGTTCTCCTCTTTCGCCTCTTGGTCCTAACCTAACTTTGGATTGAGTTCTGTTTGAATAACGTCCAAACTTATCAACACTCATTTTCATTCAATGATGTTTGCTTCTTTGAGTTCTTCAATAATGGAAACAATCTCGTTAGAATGATTATTATGTCCTGCCTGATGTGAGGCAATAAGAAGTCGTAAACGAACTACGAGTTCATTTGGATCATCCCAGTAGACATAGTCTTTTTCTTTGTTTGATAAATGCATTAAACCCTGACCTATATGCAAATCAGTGGGAGAGCTAGAAGTATCTTTAAATAGTTTACTTATAATTTGTTTATATTTATATCCTTTATGTCCCAGTATTTGATTTTTAGAATCATGATTACGTCTGTATGCATTGGTGCTAAACAATATGTTTTTGTAATTATTTAAATCCTCTTTATTATAAAGGGCTGAACTTGGTATTTTCTTAAATATCAACTCAAATAAGCCACTTGTTCCTTTATAAGTTTTATTATTAATTTCTATATTCTGCCCATTAATTTTGAAGTCCTTATCACCTATTTGTAATTTCCCATTGTTAGTATGTACACCGTATACGCCATCAATTGTTTTTGAATTATTTACAAACAAATCCATATATTTCCGAGGAATTTCTCCATAATTTCTTAAATCTATTTGATCTACAAACTCTCGAACAAGGTTTCGACGAAGTTTGCGTCCACTCCTATCGGATTTGCTTCTAGGTGTTGATAAAGATGTTTTTGGGGGAATATTGTCGACTAAATTAGAGGAGATGCCTGGAGTTATGAATTTATCATCAACTTCTTCATCATCATTTTCTTCAGTTTCCTCCCCTTCATAATGGCGCTTTATTTTTTCCACAGGCGATTTAAAACTGTTTGGATTTTCATGAATTGATGACATTTTTACTAATTCGTTAAGAGGTTTAGTAACTGGTTCGAAGGTTTCTTTTAATTGAAAATCGAATGCTTCTCTACCATTTCTAAGAGCTTTATATTTTTTTCGTAGTGTATCGGTAGTTTTAATGAGGTTTTTTGTTAATTCTTTATTTAACTTCATCATGATTTCCTAAGTTTTTTTTTTTTAAGTTTATAAATAAGTATGCAATTAGCTTTTTAAAACGTATAAAATTTAGTTTAATATTTAAAGATTGGGTTTTGAATGAAGAACAGCTTTTTCTGAACTGAGTTGATCTGCTTTCAACTGTACCGGATGCAACCCTGTACACCTTGGAACTACTTTGGTAGAACATAATAGTATTAATGCTGAACACATCAGTTGCACTTAGCTTTTATAGCCTCAGGAATTCATCGAATAACGTATAAAATTTAGTTTAATATTTAATGATTGGGTTTTGAATGAAGAACAGCTTTTTTGAACTGAGTTGATCTGCTTTCAACTGTACCGGATGCAACCCTGTACACCTTGGAACTACTTTGGTAGAACATAATAGTATTAATGCTGAACACATCAGTTGCACTTAGCTTTTATAGCCTCAGGAATTCATCGAATAACGTATAAAATTTAGTTTAATATTTAATGATTGGGTTTTGAATGAAGAACAGCTTTTTTGATCTGAGTTGATCTGCTTTCAACTGTACCGGATGCAACCCTGTACACCTTGGAACTACTTTGGTAGAACATAATAGTATTAATGCTGAACACATTAGTTACACTTAGCTTTTATAGTTTCAGGAATTCATCGAATCTCTTTCTATAGCGGCCTTTATTCAGGGGACTATCCTTATCAATGACTAGAAATCCATACTTAATGTCCCAGCATTCGGAGCAAACCCTTTGAAACATTGGAAATGTCATATCAGAATTCACATGGTTATTGTAAATATGTTTTAAATTCATGTCATCTTGTTTGAAAACAATGAGGAAATTCGCATTGTCTCTTATTAAGTGCTTAGGGATTCTTGTGTATGTCTGACACAAATAAAAACTGTCTACATTACGATGTCGACCCATACTGAAATAGTTTCGAACCGCATCTTGCTTTTCACAAGCAACATCATCGAAAATAAATACAGAGTTTGGTCTGGCCTCTTCGGGTGGTATGACATCACAATTATTTGCAAATGCAAAAAAACCCATATTTTTTATAGGCATAACTGCTTGTTTTAAAAATTCATACTTTGGTTGATGTAAGGACTTTGAATATATATAAATATTTTCAAATCTTAACCCATTTGTCTGTAGTAATAAACTCATCATAACATTTGTTTTACCACAATTGGATGGGCCCGTGATTAGGCCTCTTATACTATTAGGTAGAAGTTCCCCATGTTTTTTCTCTTTTGTTTCATCATTTTGAATTAATTCCATATTTTTGATAGGTAAAAGATGTTGTTGTTTAACGAAGCGCATACTGATAAAAACTAATTAAATTTATATAAAAATGAAGATTATATTTTAATTTGTCATAACTGAATAACGGTTCGAAGAAGCTGGTGCTCATATATTAAAATGATTGATTTTTCAAACAAAAAAATCAGTCATCGATATGTAGTGAAAGGGAATGGTTTCCTAAATACTGTAATAAATAAATTACCAATTGAATTACATCTACCTGGTTATCAATATTGTGGTCCTGGAACAAAACTAGAAAAACGTTTAGCTCGAGGAGACTCTGGAATTAATTTACTTGATCAAGCGTGTAAGCAACACGATATAGCCTATTCTAAGTTTAAAAATACTTCAGACCGACACATAGCTGATAAGATTTTGTCTGAAAAAGCTTGGCAGCGTGTAACATCAAAAGACGCTAGTTTAAGTGAGCGAGCAAGTGCTGCAGTGGTTACAAATCTTATAAAGAGTAAGCTAAAATTAGGTATGGGGTGTTCAAAACTTAATGGAAAACACAGAAAAGCCAAAATGACAAAATCAAAAAAGCCTGTGGTTTTTAGTAAAACAATTAAAAACATAGGAAGACTACTCGAGGAAAAAAAAACCCATAACCTTGAAAAAGCTGTTAAAGTAGCTTTGTCAGCTGCAAAGAAAACTATAAAACGTAATGGTACTAACATAAGGATACCAAGAGTTATCTCAATACCAAAAATTGGTGGGGTGATCCCATTTCTAGTGCCTCTATTTGCTGGGCTTTCAGCTCTTGGAGCTTTGTCGGGAGGAGCTGCAGGAATTGCAAAAGCTGTAAATGATGCTAATATTGCTAAAAAAGATCTAGAGGAGAAAAAACGACATAACCAAAAAATGGAATCGATTGTAGTTGGACATGGTTTACATCTAAAGCCGTATAGAAAAGGTTTAGGTTTATATTTACATTCACAATCAAAAAACTACTAAACTCGCTACCTAATCGTGCACTAAATGAGGTGGATTTAAGAACATTCGCAAAAGATTTTATCCCAAATTTTCGAGGGGTTTTTATGCGCGATAGTTTACCAAAAGGTAAACCTTGGAAAAATGAAAGTGGAATTATAAATCTTGATTCATCGAATGGACTAGGAACACATTGGGTAGCGTATTTTAAAAAAGACTACTATATAGATTATTTTGATAGTTTCGGAAATTTGCCACCACCAGTTGAATTAATTACATATTTAGGTAATAATATACATTATAATTATATTAAGCACCAAGATTATGATTCAGTAAATTGCGGTCATTTATGTTTAAGATTCTTATATGATTGTAATTTTAAATAAATAAATAAAAAGAAAATCTATAAAACTTTTTCATTACCTTTTTTATCGTCATGACATTGACACTTACATTAAGCGGGAATACATCCCTTCTCACCGCAGATTATTTCCCATCTCTAATATTTGATGATAATTACGTTTGTGGGTTGATTGATTTTCAAACATATAATTCTATACCTAATGTGGATGAGCGGAATAATTTATTTCACATTGGGTCTGATGTATTGGAAATTCCAGTGGGGTCCTATGAAATTGATGACATTGCAACACTTGCTTCTGAAACATTGTTAACGTTGAATTCAACAACATCTATAAAGGTGGAAGCAAACAATAATACCCTGAAAAGTGAGATCCAATGTAGCGAGAAAGTTTATTTTAACAAAGATCGTACAATTGGGAAATTATTAGGTTTCAGTAAACGTGTACTTGAACCTGATCAAAAACATCTATCAGACTTACCAGTTGATATAAATAAAGTTAATGTTATACGAATTGAGTGTAATATTATTACTGGTTCATATTTGAATAACAGCCCCGTACATACTCTACATGAGTTTTCCCCTGAAGTAGGACCGGGGTATAAAATCATTGAAGTTCCAAAAAATGTAGTCTATTTACCAGTGAATGTCAATAGAATAACCTCTCTTACGCTAAAGCTAGTGGACCAAGACGGAGATTTGATAAATTTTAGAGGAGAAACAATAACTGTGCGCTTGCATTTAAAACGCACTTCTTAATAATGCTGATCTACAATAATATAATAGACGTCAAACCAAATTCCTCAATTAGTCCTTATAAAACATCGAAGCTAACTACACAAAGCCTCACCACCGAAAATTCGGCTTATCTACTTTCATTAGGTTTTAAATTAAAAATAAGATAATGAGTGAAATATTGAATATAACTCAGGCTGTTAGCTATGACAATAGTATATCCAAATATGAATATCACAGTTATTCACCCTTTCTTCAATCATTCAACCCAAGCGATGAAATACGTATTCTCATTCAGCAACAGGACTTGTGTATTTTACCTTCTGAAAGTTTCATTTATATTGAAGGAAGTCTCACAAAAGCAGATGGAACGATATCTTCTACATCAAAACTTTGTAATAATGCAATGGCATTTCTTTTCGAAGAAATTCATTATGAACTCAACGGAGTGGATATTGAGTTCAATAAAAATGTTGGTATAACAACATCATTAAAGAATTATATATCTTTGAGTGAGCATGAAAGTAAAAGCTTAGAAAATGCATCATGGACTGGAAAAGATGGTATATCCCTTAGTTCAGGGACTTTTAACTTCTGTGTTCCATTGAAAAATCTGTTGGGGTTTGCCGAAGATTATAAAAAGATTATAGTAAATGCAAGACACGAGTTAATTCTTATTCGTACACGATCCAATGAAAATGCTTATTTTTCCAAGGAGAATGAAGAATTAAAACTTTCAGTTTTTAAGTTGCAATGGAGAGTTCCTCACATTACTTTAGCTGATTCAGAAAAACTTACACTACTTAAGCAAATACAATCGAAACCAGTTCAAATTCATTTTAGAAATTGGGAAATGTATGAATATCCTGCACTGCCAACAGTAACTGATCACATTTGGACTGTTAAAACTTCAAGTCAACTGGAAAAACCAAGATTTATTATAATTGCTTTGCAAAGCGATAGAAAAAATCAACGAAATAAAGATGTTAGCAAATTTGATCACTGTGACTTGAATAATCTAAAAGTGTATTTAAACTCAGAAGCATATCCTCGTGAAGACTTAAATCTCAAATTTAAGCAAGATCGATTCGCCCTTATTTATGATATGTACAGTAAATTTCAGCAATCCTACTACAAAAAACAATCAAATCCACTATTATCTCGACAGGAATTAAAGGATACCGCACCGATAATAGTAGTTGATTGTTCACACCAAAATGAAGCAATAAAAACAGGGCCAGTGGATGTGAAAATAGAACTAAAAACCACAATACCGGTTCCTCCTTCAACAACTGTGTATTGTTTAATTTTGCATGATAGAGTCATTGAATACAATGTAATAACGGGCGAGGTTCGTAAACATGTTTAAACTATAATAGCCCAGCAAATAAAATAAATAAAACAAATATTGTGTATATTTAATTAATCATATTGTTTTGTTTTTATTGTAAATTATCTTTTATTTTTGATGGGGTAATTTTTCTTGTGAATCCATATGGAAGGGAACTGAAATCGGGGAGGAAGTTTCTTTTTTCCGAAACAAGTCTGTACGTTTTGTGTTCTGTTTTGGTAACTACTTGATGTTCCTTTGTACGTTTTATGTTCTCAGAAACAACCAGAATACTCTCATTTTCTTCAGGTTTAAGTATTGCCTCTTTAATGGATTCAAAATTTACCTTTTTTGAAGCAGAATAGTTTAAGGAAATACCTTTTACTTTGCACACAACGGAGGATGCATTATCGTTAGGGTTAAATACTTTGTAAGCATAATTTTTTGGCCCACCACTTACGAACTCTGTAATAAAACTGCCTACTCCATAAGATTCCAACTCATCCGTCAAGTCTCCGATTAGGTCTCCTGTTAATGGTTCAAATTCTCCTTCACGACTTATGAAGACAATAGAGTCTGTGTCATAATATAACACTCTTCTATCTAACTTTTCCAAAAAGTCATACAGTTTGAGACGAGCCTGAGTTGATGTGAAGGCTGCAATGCTTACATTTACCGTTGGAGAAGATTCCACAGCCTCTTCTTTACTTGTGAAATTTACGACAACATTTTCATCATTTACTGGTAAAACACTGCAGACTTCTAGAGTGGGGTTTGTCAACATTTAATATAATTCTGAAGGGCTGTTTACAATGCTTGTTCTAGCTTGATTCTCTCGTTGACCAAACTTACCCCAAAACGAATTTAGTATTAATTTTGAGAAAGATCTTTTACCTTCATTTTTCTCAATGTTAGAATATTCAAGTTGAATGTTTTCATTTTTTAAAAAGTGAGAAATGTAGTTTTGTTTTTCTTCTTCTGTGTTACAATTACTAGGCCAACCCGAGGCTTCTTGCTTCAATTTCAGAAACTTATCCATCATGGAATCAAAAAGCCCTTTAGTACCTATTTCTGTACTACACTGAACCACATTATATTTCCATATTTCGGTGATTTCCAAAAGCTTATAACCTTTTTCTAGGGCTTTGCACACCTCATCAATTATCCATGTTCCGTATAAAGCTCGTTCATTATCTGTATGACGGCAAAATTTTTCTCTCGTTTTGAGGTTACTGCATGTCCTACACAAAGAGAAAATAAGTTTACTGTTTTGTTTTATTGGAAGAACAGGATGAAACAAGTTCTCTGGTGGTAATATTTTGCATTTGATAATTCCACTTATGTCTTTTAACTTTATCTGAGAAGTTATGGATGGATCTGTGTAGAGTTCTGGGTGTCCTATAGGAAATTTCCCATATTTACAAACCCATGGATATAAGGAACATACGTCGAGGTACTTGATTTTTTCATCCTTTTTACACTGATAATACATGGTTGTATTGCCGGTTCTATCCCCATAAAATGCATCTCGAGGGTTGAGTGGAGTTTTCTCGATACACGGATGCGTTTTTAAGAACTCCGACTCCTCATGATTCATCATTGATAGTTTTCTTCTAAATTCGCATTCCCAAATTTCAATGACTTCATAGTTGAATGATTTCAATCTAGCCGTTTTGGATTGCGTTCTTTCAAATCGCAAGTTTAGTGTGTCAAGCGTATCACTTCCTAGTGGTTCATCTCTTCTATGGGTTAAGCACTTAGGATGTCCATGATAATAACAGCCGTGAAACTCAAAAACCTGACCAGTTTCTCTACAGAACCCATCCACTTTCAATTCAGCAATAACCATTTCTTTTCCGTTGGCAGCATGTTCAATATATATTTGACGCGTTCTCCCTTCCCAAATTAAAGCCTTAATGGAAATTTTAGAATGTTTTTCCACATTCCTATAACCATTTTTTGGGATCAAACCGATGGTGTTTTCTGCAAGAAAATTACGCCGATACACAAGATTACATGCCGAAGCGATAGTGACAGATTCCAAAAACGGCTCTACGTTATTAAGCATCAAGAACATTTTTCTAAACTTTAAGCACGCCTCTGTTAGAATTTTAACATCACTAATACAATATTCTTCCAAGTGAAGCTCCATATTGAAAACATCATTTTTATGTTCCTCATACCAGTTAAGGAATATTTTTCGGTCCTCAGGTTTCATACTATCAGGGGCGTAGTATTTAGGATCTGGTAACTTTCCTACGTATTTTTCATTTTTAGTTAAATTGAATAGGTATGGAAAGTAACCCTTTTTTAATGATGAGGATAAATCAAATGCCTTTGGTAGTTTAGATAAAGCCATCGGAAAATAATTGACGGAGTCTAAAAATTTTACATTTCCGATTTGCATTAGCAAAATTTTTGACCCACGCATAATCAAATCAGGCTTTATGTCTGTATTTACAAGAATGTAATTTAGTACAAACTGATGGTCATAAGCCTGTCCGTTATGAGCTATCACTATCACATTTTTAAAATTCCTTCGAACACTCAATATGTAAGTTAGAAATTTTAATACCACTTCTTCGGTTATGACGTGTTCTCGAAATTTGCATACATTGCAAAATTTGAGATCTTGTATATCTATACATGAGCTGCATCTCTGTTGGAAAACACATAAATTTGGGGTGTGAATTTTTAGAACATTTGCCACTGTTTCATTGATTGCATCTGTACATTCCTGTCTACTTTCGAAATCATAAAAGATGTAGAGGGATTTATCTGTTTTCGGTATTCTCCGATCAGGTAATATAAAGCATTGATGGTCATGAGGCACAAATTTTTGACACTGCTTACAAAAATACTCGTTGCAGAAGTGCTCTCTTTGACTTATTGTCTTTAAACAATCCTTACATCTTTTTATCTCCTCACAGATAGATTTATTTCTACAGGCAATCGATTTGTGGTTTTCAAAACAATTTTTTCCTCTGAACTTTCGATTGCAATCATTACAAAGAATCTCTTGGTTAGTCTTTTCACAACTCGGGGTTTTCTGACACTGTGGACATGCTTTTCGGCATTTATGTCTGGATTTTTCATTGTATGGTACATGACAATCTTCACAGTAATAGCTACAAGAAAACGCTGATGTTAAAGAGGTTATCAAATTGTAGTGATTTTTGCTATGCAAAAGGTTTATTCTTTTTTTTTGCATATGCAATACAAAATTATATAAATAATAAAAATTAATAAAAATTGTATTTAAAAAAAAAAAAAAATTCAAAGATGTCTTCTTTTTTTTTTTGATTATTATTCCTTATTATTCTTTTTCTTCTTATGTTCACTATCATTATCTACAGTGCTTTCTTCTTCGATTTGTTTTTCTTCTCTTTTTTCTATCAACCCACAAAAACGTACCATTTCACTACCATACACTCGCCCCAGACATTATCCTCAAAACTACACACACACACACACACAGCCCCCTCCCCGCCCCCACCCCAGCCCAGCCCAGCCCAGCCCCAGCCCAGCCCAGCCCCAACCCCAACCCCAGCCCCTCCACTACGCTGCTAGTTCACAAATCTCAACCAATTTTTTTTTTTTCACACTAAAAATAAACTCTTCCAAAATAAAACACATCACAGTATTCTTCTCAAACAGCAACACTCACTTCAATTTTATTTTTTAAACACTAGTCGAATTTAAACTACACAACAATAACTTCACCATAGCTCACCCCATACCACCTCTGCTTCTTAAACTCTTCTTAACTTCGGTTCGAGCCCCAGCCCCAGCCCCACTCAACACACAACATTTTTAAAATTATTATTATTGTTAAGTCACTACCTAACCGCAAAAAATTCCCACCGCCAAGTAGCCCCATACCTACTGCGCTTTATCAATTCGCCGTTGGGTAAGATTTTCGAAAGCAGCGAGGTCGGAAATTTCTCGTTGTTTCGATCACGTGGAAAAGAAGCAGGTAACTTCTCATGGCCTCGACGAACTACGGCATCTGCTAAGTCAGGCTGCACGAACTCGGTATGTATTGTTCCAACATCGTAATCTTTAAGAAGGTCAGTTCTAACCATTCCCTTAGTGGAGTGTAATGTGCAATCTTTTTCTTTTTCCAATCCAGAAATTGGATTCGAATCGGAAATAACTGCACTTTCGGTCACTCGATTAAGTCCTGATGAGCAACTTGGCAGACTATCATTTACATCGCTTGAGTTCAATTCCAGTATTTCATTTGATTTTATTTCTTCTTCTGGCGTTTTTGAAACGAAATCCAACAGAGTTCTTTGGGTTTTCATGCTTTCTCTTTCAAGTCTCTCGCGCTTTAAGCGTTCTTTGCGCTTTTGAGCTCCCGACTGGTGTGTGTACATGATCTGTAATTGAAACGTTCAGTTAAAAAAGTAATGAAAATATCTATTTTTAAATGTTTTTAACTAATGGAAATGTACATACCTGTATTATATTTTAATTCACCAACACTAGTCTAATATTTTTTTTCAGTTTGGTAGGTATTTTACGCAGTAGTCACTAATTATGGTTCCAAAGTGTAAACTCACAAAAAACTTGTTTTTCTTTATATTTAAAAATTTGTAGCCGAAATAATTACACTTTTCTTCAATGTATGGTCTTTTGGATTTCCAAAAACGTTATGATGGAAAACTGTAAGCCAGCGATATTTATATAGATATTTGCAAATATCGGTATCCCCGCTAAAACCCTATCTGTGTCCCAATGTTTCTGAGAAACGCGATATATATATGTACATATCTCAATGACCATAGTTAGGAAGGCGGAAGAATTCTTTAAAAAACATTTAAAACAGTGCAGAAAATCTAAAACATAGAACAAAATTACGGGGAACCGAACGGGAAATTCCGGTGGACTACCTACATTATAAAAATCAAATGTTGGTAATTTTTTAATTTGACAATCTTTAAATTGTTTACTTAAACCTTTTTTTATGATACATACTCCCAATTAACAAACAATTTGACCATATGCATTTAAAGTCCAGTATCTAATAAGCTGCATCGTCGTACAAAAATTGTATACGAGTAGGTACATAATGCATCTAGCTCTATTCAGGTACACACAGACACAGTATCTTAGAACTAACCCAATCATCCCTAAATTTCAATTACCTGCTGTTATAAAATACGAAAACGTATTTACCAAGAGTCATTCATTCATTTACCCTTTGGTATTCATTCATAAAAAATCTTTCCTTAAATGCACAAAAAAGCATTATCCAAACTACCTGCATATGGCTGGTTTAATATACACACTTTGAAGTGATTTGATATCCATTAAATCTTCAGTAAACAATTTATTCAAAGTATTAATTAATAAATATTAGGGAAACCACAATTGAAAAACGTTTGCGTGGGATTTTCCGGTCCCCCGAAACCGAATCAAAAATTTCGTTTACAGCAGAAACAGAAATAGAAGAAAAGAAACTTTATAAAAACAGAAACCGAAATAAATATTTGTGTTTTGTTTTGATTTGCCGGGCAACTTAAATTGACTTTAAACATTTTTAAAATAAAATAAATTTGATAAAATAAATAAGAAAAGCCAAACAATTTGTTATAACTTTCTTTGAATAGTTCAGAGTAGCCCAATTTTCCATTAAATATTAAACAAAATGTACGCCAATAATAATCAGGGGCCCAGATCGGCAAGCTTGTGACTGATAGATTGGTAGATAACATACAAACTGGGGCCCGATTGCGAAAGCATGAATGGTTTTTAAATTTTCGGGCCCCTAAAAATAAGTGGGAATAGGTATGTTGATGATGAGAGTATATTGAAAAAAAAACACTCTTCTCATTGCTTTCAATTTTACGGGCCCCTAAAAAATCCCGGGCCCGGGGGGTTCCCCCCCCCCCTTTCCCCCCCTCTCGACGGGCCTGCTTATGGTGCTGCTTGCTTCTGGACGGATAATCGTTTTCTATCATAAGGCGTTTCTTAAGGAAATCTTGACTAAGAAATCGTCAATTTAAAAAATATGTGATTTTTTTAAAACTTTCTCTAAATTTCGTGTTCTTAATTTGGCTTCTTTCTACAAGAAAAACATATTTTGGTATTTCTGCAGAAGGATATCCCTCATAAAACCTGCATTTTTTTTAAGGTTTCTCAAGAACAATAATCTTTTTTTTCTGTGCAAGCTCTTTTCGATGATGAAATGATCAAATTGATGATAATTTTTGATGATCAAAAATGTCATTTTTTTTTTTGATTTTAAAAAAAATATTAATTTTGTTTACAAAATTTGATAACGAAATTTAAATGTAAAATTTATAACTATAAGCACTTTATTTAGTGCTTACCAAAAATATTTTTAAGACAAAATTTAAAATGATTTTCGAAAAAAAAAAAAAAATAAGTTTTTAAGTCTTAAAATATAGGAAATATTTTTAAACAGACTTTTTGGAAGACATTAGCATGTTCTAGCGACCCAGTCGTGCATTTTATTTCTTTCAAAATTGATGTTCTGTTGAATACAGATTGATCTTAAAAGATCTTAAAAAATTAAATAAATCTACTTTTGAAGTGAATTTGCTTTGAATGCTTTAGAACTGAGAATTAAACACGAATTTCAATAATATAAATGTCCCAAAAATAGCAAAAGTGACACTTTTTTTAAACTAATGGCTATTATTGAAAAACATAATAAACGTGTAATATTTATTGATATATAAAAGCTTTGAATCCTTTGATATTTGAAGTGAAAAGAGATTCTAAAAACGTGTAGTTTGTGAGTGCCACACAAACGTTTCTTCCCAATATTTTTGTTTACCGTAATTTGTTTTAATTTAATTTTTTAGAGCAATTACGTACTTAAATGCACCTATATCCTCAAATTCAAGAATTAAGCATTTTTCTCTCTACAATTTTTAAGTTTTGTTGACTCCTTTAAGGTCAAAATACGAGTAAGCAGACTGTAATAATAGACTCCCGAAAATTGGCCCAAAAAAACTACGTCAAAAAAAGACCTTTAGTTCTTCATATCAGATCGTCTTTCTTGAATTTTTGTAGCGTTCTTCGCATTAATAGAAATGGAAACAAGAAAAGTATATTTTATTTGTCGAAAAAAAGTTACGTTTCAAAACAATTTATTACATTTCTGGGTGAAACTATTGTGTTTTAGCTCTTAAATATGGCACATTTTAAAAACTGTTGGAATCTTGGAATGTAGGGAGTCATCCAAATTAAATACGAGTAGTTAGACCATACCTTGCTGGACAATAGTGTTCTAAAATAATTTGATAACTAAAGTAGCCACTTTAGCAAATGGAATCTGTAAATGTAAGATTAAGATCCACATTATGTTATTTAAGTTTTGTTTGCCTCCTTCACAAAACATTAAAGAACATTTTGAAGCGATGAGTAAATACTCATCTAAGTGTGTGACACCCCCTGATTAAAAGTCTGGATCCGCCCTTGTGGGTAACAGTTAGTCGCTTAAATAAGGAAACTAATTACAAAACTATTTTTTATCCTAACAAGTTCTTTCCCTTGACAGTTTGTGAAAAATTTAAATGTTTATTGGATAAAGTCGATGAGTCTTAAATCATATAAGAAATTTCGCTGAATTTCTGTTTTGTTTTTTGAATAAACACTAAAAGAAGATGAATTTTAGATATTTTATTTTATTGGCAAAGAGAAAGATACAGAGTGTAGGCAAACACCGGCACAAAGCAGTGATGGAAAGAAATATAACAACTTTCGGTTATTTTAACGTATAGATGTTTATTCTCTGTATAAAAAATAAATCAATAAAGGCGTTTAAAAATAAAATGAATTACCTACTATTTTTAGCAATTCGGTAGGCGGCTTCTGCTCCGGTCGGCGTTCATATAAAAAGTGCAAATTAATGCTAAGCGAAAGTAGTACCACGTAAAAAGGATGTATTCCTTTTCCTACATTGTAGGCGCGCGCCAATTTATCTGACATCTGTTTGACCGACCGAAGCAGAACTACCTTCCGAACTATAAGGATCTGCTTACATTAGTTTCATTCAATTATTTAACACAGAGTTTACAATATTTTTAAGTCATTGCACAGCACAGAGATATGATATCAAATTGTATCTTACTACTAAAAAATAATAATTCGTTTCTAAACAGCACGTGTATATCTTAATAGTATAAGTTTGAAGGAAAAATTGCAAAGAAAAAACCTTCATTCGAATTTTATTTATAATTATATCACAGATAGGTTATGCTTAAATTTAAAAGAAATTAATTTACGATGATTTATTTTATCAGTGAAAAAATAAATATATAATTAAATAAATAGATAAATAAATAGGAAAATAAATAAATACACAAATGAATAAATAAAAAAATTAATAAATAAATAAATAAATAAACAAATAAATACATACACAAATAAAATAAATATAAATTAGTAAACGAGAAAAAATGTATAAATAAATAATAAGACAATGAAATAAATATATAATAATTAGAGACATTAATTAATAAATAAACAAAAAGTACATTTTATGATGCCTAAATAAACAATATAAAAAATATAACAAATACACAAGATAATAAATAATACATATGTTCATAACAAAATGTATGAGAAAACAAGACAAAAAATGTATTTGACAATTTGTTAACTTAGGTTTCTTATTAGAGAGTTTTCACTCAATACACATTTTCTATAAAAATTTTGATTGAGAATTTCAATTTTTTGGTCTATTTTTAACACGTTTGTTCACTCTGTGTGCAAGGCTTGTGTTGAGAAATGCCAGGGGAGCTTGAGCATCATTTTTAAAATTTTGTTTTGAAGAATTTGCAATTTATTAATATGCATTATAGCACAATTACCCCATACGGGCGATCCATATAAGAGTATTGCTTGAAAAACGACTTTAGAAATAATAAGTTTATTGTGTTTCTGTTTGCTAAGTAATGACCTTCGGTTAATAAGCGGATATAACATTTTTATACCGACATTTATTTTATTTGCTGTCATTTGTGTGTTTTCCTTGAATTGAAGGTCAACTTCTTATCTAAGTAAATACCTTCACCTTCTGGTGAAAAAGATAGGTTGACTTTTTCCAACATTAATTTTAATTTTCCAGTGTTTATAATATTCGAAAATAATTTCTAAGTCAGTTTGAATATTATTTATAATATTGTCAGGATCTTCGTCGGATGAGAATATTGCAATGTCATCTGCATACATACCAAATTCACAATTTTGCAAGACTGGAAAATCGGAGACAAAAATATTGAACAGAGAAGGAGACAACACTGATCCTTGAGGAACGCCAGCAGCAAAACTAATCCCGCTGATTTTTTTCTCTAAATTTTTCTTTTTTGTGTCTACAGATTCTTAAAACCTGGTGTGACGTATTATGTTCTTTTCGGAAACCAAATTGCTGTATTGGAATGATATTTTTTTCGTTCAAAAAATATTCTAGTTTGCAGCGAATTAATTTTTCAAAAATCTTACTTTTACTACTCAGTAGGCTTATTGGCCTGTAACTTAGTGGATTATTTCGGGGTTTTCCAGATTTCAATATTGGAACTACTTTTGCTATCTTCCATTTTATAGGAAAATATTGACTTTTGAGACAGGCATTTATTAGAGAAGTTAAAAATAACAAATCCAATCATGGGAAGTTCTTTAAGGAATTGGTTTTGAATAACATCCATTCCAAAAGAAGATGAATATATGCTCTTCAAGATACCTTCGATAACAATAAATTCTCTAAGTTGTCATGTTCTGTAGAATAATTGAGTAAACGATGTGTTTTCCAATGAGTTTTAAGGTTTTAAGTTTTCTTTTATATTTAAATCAAATCATAGATATATAGGACACTCTTTTACTATGTGATTTTTTACAACAAGCCCAATTTGTTCGATAAATATCACAATCCTAATATGTTTTTTTTTCCAATTTCATCAAATTTATGACCACCGATACAGATAACAATAAATTTTCTTTTAAAAAGTTCAACATTGAAAATATTAGGTTGAAAATCCTTTCCTATAATAACTGATTCAGGAATAACATCATGGTTATTTAACTATGAACTATTAAGATAACATTTATTTTATTTTGTTCTCTATTTTCAGTTTTACAATATCAATTTTAAAACAACTAATCATTTAAAATGTAATTTAATTTTCCAAAAAAAAAAAATAAAATAAATGTCAAATGAAAATTCCAAACAAATTTGCTGTAATAATTCACATTGCACAATTCATTGAGCAATTATTTTCATTAAAAGATGAAAAACAAAAAAAAAGAACAGAAACATTTTTATAAAAACGCAAAACACAATTCATATAACGTAACGTTCCGTGCCTACGTAAATATAGCTAGTATGTAGTTATCCTTGCAAAAGAATTCAATTAAATCAATTTAAATATAAATGAAAACCAGGACTAAAAATGTTCGCCGTTTAAGGATTTATATGCTTAGTTATTAATGTTCGTTCTGTTTCGTTGTTTTTTTTTTACTGTCCATTTTCAACCAAAAGCTTACGTAAAAATACCAGAAAAACTAGCCTTAACGGTTTCTATTTCAAAGTCATAGAATTCAATTTTTACTACAAACTCTGTACACCCGCCTAAACACACAGACTTATTTTATAGCAATAGAATGGCAATGCTGTAGAGAAAAATCTATTTCCTTTTTTTTTATTTCAGAAAATAAAAGAAAAACACAAACGCATAGATGAAAACGGTCAAATTGAATAATTTTCACTAAGCCCAAAAGAGTCACGAAAAGTGAAAAAAAAAAATTTAATTGGAATACTTTTTTTTAAAGCTCTGGCAAACTTATACAAATGTACCTGGCTTTTCCATGTTGTGGACCAATTATGAAACCAAAAAATATACCTGTAAAGCACCAGGCCCAGCCTGGGCTGGTTGAAGTGAAAGTAATCTCACGTATATTAAAACAAAAAGATAGAGTTATTTGAACGATCTCGGTTCGATAACAGTGTGTTGAAAAAGTTTGAATCAATGACTTTCTAAGGTATAGATCGGGTTTTTGTTGGGTTTTAGGTATGTTACTTCTGTTTTTGGTTCGTTTGGAAATCTTTTCAACTTTTCTCATACCTTGTTTTTAATAACAATTTTTGCTTAAGCTTTTTTGTTTTGAGTTATTATAAATTTACAGTCTTATTTAAAAACGCTGTATAGAGTCTCTCTCTCTATAATGCCTCTAAACGCAAAAATGCTTTTTATAAAACTTATGCAAGGTTGTATAGTCTCATAATAAGCTAAACGCGTTTTGAAGTTGAATAGAGCCTACATAAGGAAATTATTGTTATTAATATTTCGTAAATGTCATTTTGATTTCTCTCCATTTTTGAAATTAAAATAAAAACAATAATGCCTCTCCAGTTTAGCTCGTTTATTAATGATTGAAAGAATTTAAATCGCGTTTTACCGAATCCAAGAAGGCGGAAAGTTTATAAAAAAAGGTTCAACCCAATGAGCCTATAAGAAACGAAGAATTTAAAAAAAAATATAGATTTTTGAAAGAGAATATCATACAAATAATTGGAATTATTTTTGTTTATTTTATTTGTTATGACAACAAGCTGATTTGATAGACAGATAAATGGAATAGATTGCTCCATTTTGGTACTTTTTTTGATATAAGCATTGTAATGGGTGATTTTTTTGAGGTTAGGATTTTCATGCATTAGTATTTGACATATCACGCGGGATTTCAGACATGGTGTCAAGGAGAAAGATGCTCAGTATGCTTTGACATTTCATCATGAATAGACTTACTAACGAGCAACGCTTGCAAATCATTGAATTTTATTACCAAAATCAGTGTTCGGTTCGAAATGTGTTTCGCGCTTTACGTCCGATTTATGGTCTACATAATCGACCAAGTGAGCAAACAATTAATGCGATTGTGACCAAGTTTCTGCCACAACGTCGAATTTTCAGTGAATGGGCCCTAGAAAAGTTGGCAGAAAATCCGCTTTTTTATCGACAAATTTTGTTCAGCGATGAGGCTCATTTCTGGTTAAATGGCTACGTAAATAAGCAAAATTGCCGCATTTGGAGTGAAGAGCAACCAGAAGCCGTTCAAGAACTGCCCATGCATCCCGAAAAATGCACTGTTTGGTGTGGTTTGTACGCTGGTGGAATCATTGGACCGTATTTTTTCAAAGATGCTGTTGGACGCAACGTTACGGTGAATGGCGATCGCTATCGTTCAATGCTAACAAACTTTTTGTTGCCAAAAATGGAAGAACTGAACTTGGTTGACATGTGGTTTCAACAAGATGGCGCTACATGCCACACAGCTCGCGATTCTATGGCCATTTTGAGGGAAAACTTCGGAGAACAATTCATCTCAAGGAATGGACCGGTAAGTTGGCCACCAAGATCATGCGATTTGACGCCTTTAGACTACTTTTTGTGGGGCTACGTCAAGTCTAAAGTCTACACAAATAAGCCAGCAACTATTCCAGCTTTGGAAGACAACATTTCCGAAAAAATTCGGGCTATTCCGGCCGAAATGCTCGAAAAAGTTACCCAACATTGGACTTTCCGAATGGACCACCTAAGACGCAGCCGCGGTCAACATTAAAATGAAATTATCTTCAAAAAGTAAATGTCATGGACCAATCTAACGTTTCAAATAAAGAATCGATGAGATTTTGCAAATTTTATGCTTTTTTTTTTAAAAAAGATGTTCTCAAGCTCTTAAAAAATCACCCGATATAACGGCGATTACGAACCGAATCCCGCTGTAAGGGAGATAGAACCACTCAACTTAGGCGACGCAGATCAACAATTCCGCCTACCCGACCTAGACGAAGTGAAGATAGCTATATCTAAACTGAAGTCAAACAAAGCTGCTGGAGCTGACGGCATAGCTGCCGAACTATTTAAAGCAGCAGGCGATGACTTGGTAGGGAGCATGCACCAACTCATCTGCAAAATATGGTCGGAAGAAAGCATGCCGATGAGTGGAATCTCAGCATAGTTTGCCCGATACATAAAAAAGGTCACCCTTTAAATTGCGCCAACTACAGAGTGATCAGTCTCCTTAACATTGCATATAAGATCCTTTCTGCCGTACTATGTGAACGTCTGAAGCCGTTCGTCAACAACCTGATAGGTCCTTATCAGTGTGGCTTCAGACCAGGAAAGTCCACTATCGACCAACTATTCACACTACGGCAGATCTTGGAAAAAACCCAGGAGCTTCAATTCGATACCCACCATCTCTTTATCGATTTTAAAGCCGCGTATGACAGCATCCATAGGGAAGAGCTCTACAGAGCAATGTCTAGTTTTGGCATCCCTGTCAAACTTATCCGTTTGTGCAGAATGACGATGGAGAATGCACGCTGCTCCATCAAGGTCGGAAAAGATCTCACCGATGCATTTGATGTCAAAAAAGGTTTTAGACAAGGCGATGCACTGTCATGCGATTTCTTCAACATCGTTCTGGAAAGAATTGTGCAAAACTCAACCGTCAACACTAGAGGCACAATCTTCCAAAGGTCCATCCAATTACTCGGATACGCAGATGATATTGACATAATTGGAAGATCAAAGCGTGATGTCAGTGGAGCGTTTTTGAGCATTGCGATGGAAGCGAAGAAGATGGGTTTAGTGGTCAATGAGAGCAAGACCAAGTATATGCTTTCATCAAAAAAGGACATTGAACAACGACGTCTTGGACAAAACGTCACCATGGACAGCTATAACTTCGAGGTAGTTAAGGACTTTGTCTACGTAGGCACCGCTATTAACACAGCCAACGACACCAGCGCTGAAATCAAACGAAGAATAACTCTTGCAAATTGCTGCTTCTTTGGACTTAGAAGGCAATTGAGAAGTAAAGTCCTGTCTCGAGCATCTAAAATCACCATCTATAAGACACTCATCATCCCGGTTCTCATTTATGGCGCTGAGGCCTGGACCCTGTTAAAGAAAGATGAGAACGTCTTAGGATGCTTCAAGAGAAAAATTCTTCGGGTGATTTTTGGTCCCGTACGTATAGATGGAGAATGGAGGAGAAGATATAACGACGAACTGTACGGGCTCTATAGTGACACTGACCTAGTTAGCAGAATAAAAGTCCAACGGCTTAGATGGCTGATTTCATGTAGAGCGAATGGACATCAACGCTCCAGCCCGGAAGGTCTTCGAATCCAATCCCGAGGGACGGCGCAGTAGAGGAAGACCGCGATTCAGTTGGCGCACTCAGGTGGGTGAGGACCTCAACCAACTTGGCGTGCGAAACTAGAGACAGCTAGCTAGGGACCGAGCTGGCTGGAGACGAATTTTGGTTGAGGCCCAGGTCCGCCCCGGACTGTAGCGCCACCTAAAGTAAGTAAGTAAGTATAAACAAATACAAATTGGATAAAATAAATTTATTTGAAGTCAATGTTTTCTAATATTCACGAGATATTGAGAACCAAACATCAATTTTTATCAAATTTGTGTACTATTTTTTGTATATTTTATTTTTTTTTTCACGAACAAAACGGACTGTTGGATTTAAAAAAAAAATTACTCAGTGACTTAAGCAATATTTTCTGTGAGATAAAATAAGTTTGAAGCCAATATTTTTAATTTTTGAAAAGACATTTGATACTTTCGAAGTAAGTTTTAGTATTGTTTTTTTTTAGGTTTTTATTTTTTTGTAAAAAACTGTCAATTCGATTTATCTCAAAATTATACTGAATGTTGAAAACGATATTTTTTAAAAGATAAAATAAGTTTAAGGCTAATTACTCAAAGTTTTGAAAAGATATTTGAGTCGAAAGTACATTTTTACCAATTTTTATTAATATTTTTTTTAGGTTCTTATTTTTTGTAAAAAAACTGTCCATACGATTTTTCTCAAAATTTTACCGAATGTTAAAAATAATGTATCTTATAAGATAAAATTAGTTGGCAGCCATAATCTTAAATTTTTGAAAAGATATTTAAGTCGAAAATCAATTTTTACCAACTTTGAATAATGTTTTTTATAGGTTTTTATTTTTTATAAAAAAAATTGTCAAATTTTACCAAATGTTAAAAACATTATTCTTCGTTGCACAAAATTGTTTTGGAGATAAAATTGTTTTTTGTTCGTAAATTTTTCGAGGTAAATAATATTTTTTCCAGTTTTTTTTGATTTATAAAAAAAACGTTAATTGGAATTTTTTTCCAAAAATATATTTGTTTGTTATCACGTTAAATAAAGGGTAAGTTTTTAGCTATTATCTTTTTGGAAAAACTGGTTATAACAGCTGACGCACGTTTCGTGTTTTGTTCTACTGTCAGACATCTTCAGTTCAGTTTGGTCTATAATTTAACCATAAACCGTCTTACAAACGAACAACGCTTGCAAATTATTGAATTTTATTATCAAAATGCGTGCTCTGTTAAGAAAGTTCATCGCGCGTTTCTTGTGTTCAGCGACGAAACTCATTTTTGTCTTAGTGGGTGTACATATATAAGCAGAATTGTCAATTTTGGAGTGAATATCAGCCAGAAGCATTGCAAGAGCTACCAATGCATCCAGAAAAAGTTATAGTTTGGTGCGGTTTATGGTCTGGTGGCATCATTCGATCGTATTTCTTCAAAGATGATGCGAATCGTAAAGTAACTGTGAATGGTGAGCGCTACCGTGAAATGATATCCAACTTTTTTTTTTGGCTAAAATGCAAGAGCTTGACTTGCATGACATGTGGTTTCAACAAGACGGTGCCACATGCCACACAGCACGCGCAACAAAGGACTTATTGAGAGGCGAGTTCGGTGAAAATTTTATTTCACGTTCAATTGGCCGCCTACACCGTGCGATTTAACACCTTTAGACTATTTTTTGAGGGGCTATGATAAAGCTCATGTCTATACAGACAAACCCGCTTCAATTGACACATTGCATGACAACATTGAAGCATTTATTCGTGAGATACCGGCCGAAATGTTGGAAAGAGTATGCCTAAATTGGAGGCGCAGTCAAGGTCAGCATTTGCATGAAATAATCTTCAAACATTAAATTATATGGACCGTACTATCGATTCATGCATTTTTCTGAATTGTATGTATTTTTTTTGTTGTAAAACTTTCTTATAGCTTTTAAAAATCGCCCTTTATATAATATAAAATTTAATTCAAGTTTTTAACGTTATTGGTTCGTGAGATATTTTGAGTTAAGCAAAATGTTTACCTTTTTTTTAAATTGCTATGGTAAAAAAAACCACCCACTCAATTTTGTTAGGGTCCTTTCTGCATTTTCTGCAATATTATCTATACAACAAAATTTATTTGAAATCGATATCTCTACTAGTTCCTAAGCTATGCACGACGAAAAAAACTTCTCGAACGTACGTACACACGCACACACAGACATCTCTCTACAAATCTTTTATTTAGACTCTAGGGACTTTGAAACTTTAAAAAATATTACAATAACTTCCTATGGGAAGTTAATAAGACTCTGATATGAAAGGGTAATTTGTTTACCGTTGGGGAAAGCTGTTAATTATTTTGACCTAATATCAATCCACTATTAAAACAAGCGTTTTTTCCTTTTTACACCTACTGTAAGCTCGAAACTCTTGATCCAGTGACAAAAAATCGCCCTTTTGAGAGTACGAAACAAAATCCATCGCAATTCGACATCAACATCATACATGCACGTAAATTTATTTACAAAAACACAAATAAAGATATGCATATCCTTACAAATATAGATATGCACATATACACACATATGTATCTATGTATCCAGATATCAGGACAACCACATGTGCTTGGCCAATTTGAAGTGGTAAAATGCATGCAGGACGACCGTAAGCAATGTGTGTAGTTTTGCGCCTACATTTGCATCCGGTATAGAAATTTGTTTATGTATAATATATACGATACGTGACGTTTAACAAAAAATGTCCTTCAGTTGAAAATAGCGCAATAATCACCAGTGCAAAAATCACATTCGTGAAAGTCCAGGCGAAACGTAAATTTTTCAATAAAATATTTGAAACAATAAATTTTGTGAAACGAATTCTGAATTGGCTACAGGACTTCCTATACCCTTTGAATATATATGTATATAGTCAAAGCAATGTCCTTTTATATAGAAAAATAAAAAAACCTAGGCAACAGGAACAGCAGCAGCAAAGCATCGATCCTTCATCAGTTACGAAAAAATAAATGAGAAAAACAAATTAAATAAAATCCAACGTGTTTTAATATGTGACATCAGAATAAAGAGAGAAAGCAGGTCCCAAAGGGGCATAGGATCAGCCTTGGGGGTTGGGTTTGAAATAAATTGGAAAATCCAAAATGGGTGAAAACGGAGCCTTTATCCCCCCGCCCTTTCTTCCATCTGAAATCAAGCTAAAAAGGCTTGACATGTAAAGTGGCAGAAGTCTGAAAATCTGGTGATTTATTTACGCTGATAAAAAGATCTCAATTTACTATGGAGTACTCGTACCTAGAGTGTTACCTTTATAGAAATGTTCGGTTAACAAATTTAAAACTGAACATTATAGATTTATTTAAAAGAATAAATAAGCAAAACTATTATTGTATATTTTTCTTTTCTTTTTTTAATTTAACAAATCAAAAAGAGTTAGTTATTTGTTAAAAAGAAATTTATTATAATCTATATAAATCTTATTCAGTAAAAAGAAAATGAATTGAAAACTGTTGTATCCATGGCTGAGTGGTTGGGAATGAAAAAGATGACAAACGAAAATGGCACAGAGTTGTCAAAACGACCTATGGGCCCGTTCGGCAACCTGATCGGTCCCAGCTCTGAGCAGGGTTGTCCGTCAATATGTGACAACTATGGAATAATATAACATTGATATAAAATTTTTAAAAATCGAATTCCATGTCAACAAAAACAGAAATTATAAAATTGGTAATATTAAGATTTGGTTTGAAATACTCAATGTTTTCAAAATGCAGCACAAAAAGTAAGTTAATTAGTATTCAGACAAGGTTACGTTAGGAAAAGTTAGATTAAAATTTCTGCTGGATGGAAAGCAACACATTTAGACGAGGGATTGGATTGTTGTAATATCAAAAGAAATTAAAGACCTTTCCTTCTCGTTGAACCATTTCGAGCTTATTGTTAAGCATTATCAGATTTGTTTGCCAAATAGAAAACAAAGGTCCAAGTAGTAGTTCCAAGTTCTGTCAAACTTAACAGTTGCCTGATGGAATGTCTCTAGCCTAGCACCGAACAAAAGTAAACATTTAACTGTTTTACCATCTTTTTAGGTTTTTTTCTGAACCGTTTCTTTGAAATGTCTTATTTGATAGCCACAAGATCCCTCGGAATACTCTGCATTGATTTGGAAGAAAAAGTGTTCTTAGATTTCTCTATATGAAAATGAACTACTTCGTCTTCTAAAAATAAAAAGAGTATTCCCCGCTTAATTGCACTGGCCATTTTGTCAGGTTTTTTGGTCTATTATCCGGGTGGTTCAATAATGTGCTAAGCAATTTCAAATATCAAAGGAAAAAAGCACTGACGCTAAATTGGAAACTAACATGATGTGGTAGAAATGTTTCCCAAATCCAAATATAGATTTTGGCTCTTAATATCAACTCTTTAATGCAACTGTCGAAACGTGTATGTGTTATCGAGTACAGGCGTTTGGGGTCGGTCCCATTGAAGAATTTGAAGCTGTTCAAAGATATTTCCTTTAACAACTATTGACTATTATATTCCAACCTATGCCATCTAATATGTAGAATCTGGTTTACTTCTGATTTATTTGCAAAACCTGAAAGCGCATTCAGAGTATTTAATAAAAGTGATGTAAAGAAATGAAAATAGGCTTCTATTGCCAGATACTGAAACCAACTGGCTTTATGGCTTGACATTACACTATTGTTAGCTGAGAGCAACATTCGCGAATGACATGGACATATTTTCTATGATCATAGCTAAAGTGGATGGAAAATTATATGACCACCATTTAACTAGAGCATCATCATCAGCCTCTAGACTATTCTTCAAAAGCCTCAACTATCAATTATTGCCTACTAGAGAAAATTATTTTAATAGTTACTACTCATCTTAGGCAGAACCTTCTTTACCACTAGGCCCACTCGGCCCAGGCCCAGGGCCCCGCAATCCCCAGGGGCTCCCAAATTGCTGAAACATCACTTAACCTCTATTGGTCTATTTTCAAGAAAAAAATATTTCGATACAATTTTAGATGCATAAAGAATGATCAGAATTCGTACTTTCCTTGCTGAACAACAACCTTTGCTGAACAATTTAAATCACATTCCCTGCAGAAATATGAATAACGTACTGAGTGGCAATGCAGTTTGTTTCTGACAGAAACAAAAAACACACATTTTGAATATCACTGTATCTGTATGAACGCCACTCAATTTTTTAAGATTTCAAGGTAAAGAGGTAAAGAGTTTTTGATTTTGGCCATTCAATGAGATAGATAAAAGATTACACTTCTCACTATTTGTTCTATAGGTCAATAGTAAGCGTTGATAGTACACCCGATCTGTCTCATGTTGATCAACTAACATTTATTATTCGTTACGTAAAAGATCACGAGCCTGTTGAACGGTTTTTGAACATTATTCCAATTAACGAACATAGATCTGATTATTTAGCGGAAACCATACTAAAGTTTTTGGAGGATCATGATATTTCGATAACAGATTGCAGAGGCCAAAGCTACGACAATGCGGCAAATATGTCAGGAAGGTTTTCTGGTCTGCAGGCAAGAATAAAAGAAAAATGTAAATTTGCCACTTTTGTACGATGTGCAGGGCACTCATTAAACTTGGTAGGAGTGCATGCCGCTGGGTGTGTTTTAGAACCAACCAAATTCTTTTACATTATTCAAAAATTGTATAACTTTTTTCGGTATCTTCTCATCGATGGAGTGTGTTGACTGTTCATTTAGGTCCAAAAAAAGTTTTAAAAAGTCTTTCTCAAACAAGATGGTCGGCGCGAGCTGATGCACTTCAAGAAATTGAAGAAGCTTTGATGTCTATCGCGAACGATTTAGGACAGGCACGAGAGGCCAGAGAGGAAGCATTTAGTCTTTGCAAAAAAATGTCCAAGCTTGAATTTACCATACTTACAGAACTTTGGAACTCTGTATTGCAAAGAATTAATAAAACAAGTACTTTACTTCAAAAACAAAATATTATCCTGGATGTTGCAATAAATTTGCTGAGTGCAATTTATAATTGGGCTCAGGGACAATTTTGATAACTTTGATTTATCAGGCAGACAAAAAAACCTGGATTCCGAATATAAGGACCTTTCTGAAAGGATTAGGTGTATAAACTTACGCCACACTTTTTTTGACGGCTCTGGACCCTCATTAATTCTGACTGGGAAAGAAAGGTTTAAAATTGAAACCTTTCTTCCTATGTCGACACACTAAGCGTTCATTTGAAACAGCGACTAGGTTCGTATACGAAGATTGGGCAACGTTTTGACTTTTTTTTCGATTAAAAAATCTGAATTCAGAAGACTTAAAAGAGAACTGCAAATGAACTACATGCTGAATGCCTGAATTTGAGAGAAAATGAAAAAAACTGTCAACATTCTAGAGCTTTATAATTTTTTAAAAACTAATAAAATTGAAGATGAATTTCCAAATGTTGAAATTGCACTACGAATTTTCTTAAGTATGATGGTGACCAATTGCAGTGGGGAACGTTCCTTCACTAAGTTAAAAAGAATCAAAAACGAACTCAGAACTACTATGATTCAAGAAAGATTGTCATGTTTGTCGCTGATGTCAATCGAAGGCGACATCCTCAGAGGCATCGATTTTGAAGATGTGATCAATGATTTTACTAATCTCAAATCAAGAAAAATATCCCCTCCAAAAAATATTCCTTTCTTTTACCTGAAAAAATATAGTCTGTGTCACTATATTGTTCTTTAAATTACATTCTCAATAACTTATTTAATTGTCTGTTATTTAAATTTTGCTTATTTTTGATTTTTATATGACATATTTATTATTTGTTTTTAATTTTAAATTGTTTATATGTGTATTTTTAAATGCTGCAATAACTATTTATTTTTTTAATGAATTAAAAAAATGTATTTATTTAAAAAATTAAAAGAATAAATATCAATTCAAAGTTATGTGATTTTTTCTGTATACCTTTATTACACAACATAACATTTTTATATAATCATACAGGGGCCCCATTTTCGAAAAGTGCTCAGGGCCCCCAAAAGGGTAAAGACGGCCCTGATCTTAGGTAATAAGCACCATTTTTTAAAAGAAAGGATCGAGTTATGAAATCTGAATTTTATACCTCACAGTCACAGAGCATAACTTCAGCAAACCTGTAATCAATGCAACAGAAGAGAACTTGAAAATGTCTTCAATTTTATCGAAGATTGTCCTATTTTACATGAAATCCGAGGGTTATACTTCCAATTAAGTCGTCTGACGTTAAATAGTCTCTACGATATATTAAGTGGCTCTCGGAGTTTGTTCATTTTGTTCAGTTCTTGCAATCATGCCCTGAGCTCCTGAGTTATCAGACATTATTCGACAATTTGAAATTGATAGCTATTACGTTTAAATCATCCAAAATTACAAGATTTTATGTTTGCAAATCATCAAAATTGTAAATAAGCAAATAATTGAAATTTAATCATTAACTTCCCATTAGAAGCTTTTGTAATCGGTCCGATTTATCGAATTGAAAATTTTGACATTTCTCGACGTTTCAAGGTCCCTAGAGTCAAAATAAAAGATTTTTAGAGAGATGTATGTGCGTGCGTGTGTACGTACGTTCGTACGTCCGTACCTTCATGACGTTGGTAAAAATTGATTTTCGAGTCAAATAACTTTTCAAAAATTAAAAAGAGACTGGAATGCGACCCACACTGATAACTTCCCATCCCATCTGTTGATTTGTCTTGCTTAAAAGTTTGTCTATATGTATTAATTTTTACCAAATTTGCGTACTATTTTTTGTAGATTTTTTTTTTATGAAAAAACGGATTGTTGGTTTTTTTATAAAAAAATTGCTGAATATCGAAAACAACATTTTCTGTGAAATAAAATAAGTTTGAATCCAATATTTTTAATTTTTGAAAAGTAAATTCTTACCAAGTTTTAGTATTGGTTTTTTTTTAGGTCGTAAAAAAAGGTTGTAAAAAAAACTGACAATTCGATTTTTCTCAAAATGTTTCCTAATGTTGAAAACAATATTTCTTATAAGATTAAAGTAGTAAGAAGCTGTTATCTCAAATTTTTGAAAATATATTTGAGTCGAAAATCAATTTTTACCAACTTTTATTAATTTTTGGTTGGGGTTTTTACTTTTTGTAAAAAAAAAACTGTCAATTCGATTTTTCGTCAAACGTACGGACGTACGGACATACGGACATACAGACGTACGGACGCACGGACGTACGGACGTACGGACATACGGACGTACGGACGTACGGACATACGGACATACGGACATACGGACGTACAAACGTACGTACACACGCACGCACAGTCATCTTTCTAAAAATCTTTTATTTCGACTCTAGGGACCTTGAAACGTCGAGAAATCTCAAAATTTTCAATTTGACAAATTGGACCCATTACAATACCTTTCCAATGGGAAGTTAAAAATATTGGCTTCAAACAATTTTTTCTCACAGAAAATATTATTTTGGACATTCATCAAATTTTTTATAAAAATTCAACAGTCTTTTTTTTCATAAAAATAAAATCTACAAAAAATAGTACGCAAATTTGGTAAAAATTGATGTTCTGTTCTGGATATCTCGTGAAGGATAGAAGATATTGACTTTAAATTAGTTTTATTCATCCAATTTGCATTTTTGTTTATATAAGAAATAAAAACTTTTAAGAAATGCTACTAAAATTGGTAAAAATTGTTTTTCGACTAAAAATCTCATTAACAAAAATAGATTTCGAAATCAAACAATTTCAATATATTCAAAATATTGTTGGTAATTTTTCAATTTGTAATAATTATTCAACTGACATCTTTTTCAACATAACTCCTAAGCAAGGCAAATCGACAGACGGGATGGGAAGTTATCAATGTGGGTCGCATCCGAGCCTCTTTTTTAAATACGTTTCTGATTTCCATTTCAAACTCGTCATGATCAATCCATTTGGCATAACAGTAGTGTAAGTTTTATTTTTTGAAGAGTGGCAGAATATGGTCATCTGATTGGTCGGTTATCTTTAAAAATATTATACAAATTGATCCTTTTTAAAACAACCAACGAAAGAAAACCAATTTCTTCTGCAGATTTGTTTAAGCTCCGACAAGTTATTCCTATCAAGTTCCTTCCTTAATTTCGACTATAAAGTACTTTGATTGAAAAAAAAAACTATGTCTTACGAGTATTTTCAGATTTTGTAGATTTAATATTATTGTATATAACTGCATTTTACTATAGAAAATTATTTCATTCCTTGTGGTTATGCCTAATCGATACAAGACCTACTGCATTCACCATAAAGCTTAATAATACCCTCGATTATAACGGGTGGGCCGTAAATAAGTGCACTTAAAAAAAAAATTATATTAATACAACTGTAGCGCTTTTAAATGAAATATTTATTTTAAATTAGGTATACAAAACGAAATGAATTTTTATTTTTTAAAAATTAAATCATCCAAATATTGTCCATTTCGCCTACAGCACTCTTCCAATCTGACTCTGAGATTTTGGAACACTTTTGTCAAAAGTTGCGGAGTGATTAAGCGGATTTCTTCTTCAATGTTCGCTTTTAATTCAGCCGTCGTTGAAGGATTATTAGAGTACACCTTACTCTTGAGGTAGCCCCATAAAAAGAAATCCGGTGGCGTTAAGTCAGGGCTCCTGGGTGGCCAAGCAATATCACCCCTCCTCGATATCAACCTTCGAGGAAACATTTCTCTAACGACCTCCAGAGAGTCGTTACTTGTATGGCAGGTAGCGCCATCTTGCTGGACCCCCCGGGCCCGGGATTTTTTAGGGGCCCGTAAAATTGAAAGCAATGAGAAGAGTGTTTTTTTTTCAATATACTCTCATCATCAACATACCTATTCCCACTTATTTTTAGGGGCCCGAAAATTTAAAAACCATTCATGCTTTCGCAATCGGGTCCCAGCTTGCCGATCTGGGCCCCTGATTATTATTGGCGTACATTTTGTTTAATATTTAATGGAAAATTGGGCAACTCTGAACTATTCAAAGAAAGTTATAATAAATTGTTTGGCTTTTCTTATTTATTTTATCAAATTTATTTTATTTTAAAAATGTTTAAAGTCAATTTAAGGGGCCCGGCAAATTAAAACAAAACACAAATATTTATTTCGGTTTCTGTTTTTATAAAGTTTCTTTTCTTCTATTTCTGTTTCTGCTGTAAACGAAATTTTTGATTCGGTTTCGGGGGACCGGAAAATCCCACGCAAACGTTTTTCAATTGTGGTTTCCCTAATATTTATTAATTAATACTTTGAATAAGTTGTTTACTGAAGATTTGATGGATATCAAATAACTTCAAAGTGTGTATATTAAACCAGCCATATGCAGGTATTTTGGATAATGCTTTTTTGTGCATTTAAGGAAAGATTTTTTATGAATGAATACCAAAGGGTAAATGAATGAATGACTCTTGGTAAATACGTTTTCGTATTTTATAACAGCAGGTAATTAAAATTTAGGGATGATTGGGTTAGTTCTAAGATACTGTGTCTGTGTGTACCTGAATAGAGCTAGATGCATTATGTACCTACTCGTATACAATTTTTGTACGACGATGCAGCTTATTAGATACTGGACTTTAAATGCATATGGTCAAATTGTTTGTTAATTGGGAGTATGTATCATAAAAAAAGGTTTAAGTAAACAATTTAAAGATTGTCAAATTAAAAAATTACCAACATTTGATTTTTATAATGTAGGTAGTCCACCGGAATTTCCCGTTCGGTTCCCCGTAATTTTGTTCTATGTTTTAGATTTTCTGCACTGTTTTAAATGTTTTTTAAAGAATTCTTCCGCCTTCCTAACTATGGTCATTGAGATATGTACATATATATATCGCGTTTCTCAGAAACATTGGGACACAGATAGGGTTTTAGCGGGGATACCGATATTTGCAAATATCTATATAAATATCGCTGGCTTACAGTTTTCCATCATAACGTTTTTGGAAATCCAAAAGACCATACATTGAAGAAAAGTGTAATTATTTCGGCTACAAATTTTTAAATATAAAGAAAAACAAGTTTTTTGTGAGTTTACACTTTGGAACCATAATTAGTGACTACTGCGTAAAATACCTACCAAACTGAAAAAAAATATTAGACTAGTGTTGGTGAATTAAAATATAATACAGGTATGTACATTTCCATTAGTTAAAAACATTTAAAAATAGATATTTTCATTACTTTTTTAACTGAACGTTTCAATTACAGATCATGTACACACACCAGTCGGGAGCTCAAAAGCGCAAAGAACGCTTAAAGCGCGAGAGACTTGAAAGAGAAAGCATGAAAACCCAAAGAACTCTGTTGGATTTCGTTTCAAAAACGCCAGAAGAAGAAATAAAATCAAATGAAATACTGGAATTGAACTCAAGCGATGTAAATGATAGTCTGCCAAGTTGCTCATCAGGACTTAATCGAGTGACCGAAAGTGCAGTTATTTCCGATTCGAATCCAATTTCTGGATTGGAAAAAGAAAAAGATTGCACATTACACTCCACTAAGGGAATGGTTAGAACTGACCTTCTTAAAGATTACGATGTTGGAACAATACATACCGAGTTCGTGCAGCCTGACTTAGCAGATGCCGTAGTTCGTCGAGGCCATGAGAAGTTACCTGCTTCTTTTCCACGTGATCGAAACAACGAGAAATTTCCGACCTCGCTGCTTTCGAAAATCTTACCCAACGGCGAATTGATAAAGCGCGATTGGTTAGTGTGGAGTAACCTTAAAAATGCATTCTATTGCCTACCTTGTCGTTTGTTTACAACAAATAAAATCAATACACATCGTTCAAATCTGTGTCGTCCAGAAGGATATTCTTGCCTTCAAGTGTGGAAAAAGCTTTACGACAAATTGCCTGCCCATGAAAACAATACCGATCATGTCCAGTGTTACGTTCGATGGCGCTCATTACAACTGCGAATAAAGAAAAACTTTTCGATTGATTCTCTTCTCAATGACGAAATCACTAGGGAAACCAAAAAATGGCAAGGAATTCTATATAGAATATTGGACACCATTCTCTTCCTTGGCGAAAGGGGACTAGCACTACGAGGCGATAGTAATCTTATTGGAGAGCCAAATAATGGAAATTTTTTGGGCATTTTGGAATTAATTAGTCATTATGACCCCTTACTTCAGGAGCACTTGGAAAAAGTAAGAATTTCACAACAAGAACACAAACGTTTGCAAGTCCACTACCTTTCCGTTGAGATTCAAAATGAGTTCATTAAAATTTGTGCCCAACATGTGAATTCAGCTATTTTGAAGGAGAGAGAAAACGCCAAATACTTCGCTATAATTGTCGATGCAACACCCGATTCAAGTCATGTGGAACAAAACACATTTATTTTGCGATATCTGCGCTTGGAAGAAAATGTGTTCTCCATCCAAGAACGGTTTTTGGAATTTGTCGATTGCAACAAAAAAACTGGCACCGCAATAGCTGATTTGATCTGCGAAACATTGGCAAAGAATGAAATCCCTTTAGAAGACTGTTGTGCACAAGGCTATGACAATGGAAGCAATATGAAAGGACAGTATAATGGTGCACAAAGTCATATTTTAAAGAAAAATCCGAATGCCGTGTATTCACCATGTGCAGCTCACAGCCTTAACTTGTGTGGAGTCGATTCAGCGGAATGTTGTACTGCCGCAATCATATTTTTTGGTGTTGTTCAAAAGTGTTTCAACTTGTTTAGCAGCAGTGCCCAACGTTGGGAAATTCTTAAGGAACATGTGCCCGGATCCCTTCACAAACTTTCCGATACAAGATGGTCAGCTAGAATTGAGGCAGTGAAACCATTTGCAAATCATCTAAAAAACCTTAGAACATCATTAGAAGCCTTAAGTGATATTAATTTAACTGCTGAAGCTCGAAGAGATGTAAATGGCGTTTTAAAATATATGCATAAATTTGAATGCGTCCTGATGTCTTCGATTTGGTGCAAGGTTCTTAGCGCTATAAATGAAAGAAGTATCATTCTTCAATCCAGAAACATGACTATTGACGTTGAAATTCGAAATCTTGACAACTTGATCTCGGATTTGAACATTATTCGAAACGGATGGGATCAAATTTTATCTGAATGCAAAGCAGTTGCTACTGGATTGGGGGATGTTCCAGAATCGTTCCCATCGAACCGAAAAAGGCAATTAAAGAGACATTTTGGAGAAAATCGAGGAGGCGGAGAGCAAATTGAAACAGACGAAGAAATAAATTTCAAGAGAAACACCTTTTATGTCATAGTTGATTCAATTTTATCTGGAATTTCTCGTCGGTTCGATACGATGAAGAATTTGAATGCTACATTTTCATTTTTATGGCAGTTTTCAACAATGGACGAAATTGAGATTAAAAACTCCGCTACAAGATTCATCCAAAAGTATAACTCGCATGTGTCTCAAGAGTTGAAAGAAGAAATAATTCATCTGAAACACATTTATGAAGCCAATTTTGAAGCAGAACTTCCGCCATTGAGTTTGCTCAATGCTATTTATTCCCAGAACTTGGAGACGATTTTCCCCAACATTTGTGTTGCTCTCCGTGTGTTTTCCACAATTCCTGTAACCGTAGCTAGTGCCGAACGTTCATTTAGCGTCCTTGCCAGAACAAAGAATTTTCATCGTTCGTGCTCATCACAAGATCGTGTTTCTGGACTTGCTACACTATGCATCGAAGCACCTTTGGCAAGGAAATTGAATTTCGATTCAATTATAAGTTGTTTTGCCGCTCAGAAAGCTAGGAAAGCTCGTTTGCAAAAAGAAATATTTCATTGAATGCAAACTAACTCTTATGAAAACATTGTGATAATATTTTAATATAAAGAAAAACAATAAAGAATATTTAATGTAAACCTTTTAAAATACATAGTTTTTTTTAGGGACAAATTTCAAATACTTTTACTTCGCTCTATTTTATTTTCATAGTAGGTAATAGATCTTCATGCTAATTTTTTTTTTAAATAGTTAATCGACCGTATTATCAGTTACTAACTGTCGTTGTCTGTTCTACTCGCATGTAGAATTATTTTCTATCCATCTTCCATTTCAACTAAACTGGACGATACCCGTGAGATTGATTTGATGATTAACACTTTTTTTCGGTTCACTTTGCGAACAAAAAATTATTATTTCCGTTGATTCCAACCAATGTCATGCTGATGCTATTCGTAATTGAAATTAGAACGTACCATATCAGTAGGCATGAACTTTGAAAAAAAAAATGGTAAATAAGGGGGGGCCCGAGATTTTTCCGTCCCGGGCCCGGATTTTCTCTCGACGGCCCTGCGTGGGCGTCCTGTAGGTCGAAGTTTTTGCGTTGATCCCGTTGCCTCGAATGTTACGATCCATTTTTTGATTACATTCGTACTTGGACACTCGGTGATGTTGCGTAATCCAAACTTTACCCGAAAAAGCCGACGAACAGTCACGTATGAGCGATTGTTTTCATAAAAGGCGCGAACGCAGAAATCGCGCTGCTCTCCCGTGAACGGAATCATTGCGACTAAAAATTTAGATCTCGAGCTGCAAGGAGATACCATCCCCGCGCGTCTCGGTTATTTCGTTCGGGAGTTAGAGCGAGACAAAAAGTGCACTTATTAACGGCCCACCCTGTATTATCATGTCTGTGATGTGTCCTTCTTTACGATTCTATATTAAGTTTACATAGAATTATTTTTTACCTTTTTAGGGCTTTGGGCGAATATTTTACTAATCTGCATTTATACATAATATGAAGGTACCTACCTAAATTATACCTTCATATATTTGTATATTGGGTGGTCCTTTTTCTTGTCATAGCCAAAGGAACTATTTATTCCACTTCGAGCCATTTACCTTTCTAATAAAATTTCCAATTCCTCAGGCACAAGTACTTTTAGTTATTTTTTAGTTTTTTTTTGAAAAATAGAAATGCATTTGCTTGAGTACATGAAATGCTGCAGCAAACAGAGGAAGACCAGACCATCTCATCCAGTAGTAAAAAAGGGGTTAGCGTGCATATAGTTAGAGCTATAGGTAGCCACCTTCCAAAGGTAGAGATACTCATAAACCTACGTCTATCTTGAAAAGGTATAAAAAATATCTTACTTCATGGTATCCAATATGAACGTTAGTTCTTTTTATTTTTCAATGCCAACTCTGATGGCAGATGCATCTCCTCATAAATAAGATGCATGAATTCACTTAAATGCAGAATGATTTAGTGGATGAGTGGAGAATGATGCTTAATATTTTTTTATTTTTTTTCGTTTGTTCGAATGTTTCTTTGGATTTCTTTAAAGTACTCAGTTTAAGGAGCATCCACCTTGCATCAAAGTCCATGCATTTATAGAAAAATAGACATTGCTGAAAATCCTTTCAAAATTTAAATTGCCCAATGAAAGGTCTAAGCTGACAGCATCATCATAACATTTGGATATCCTCGTATGTTGATAAATTATAAGTGTCTATGCAGTTTTTAAAATCCATTTAAAGACGAATTAAAAAATTGAAATTGTATTTAATCTTTGAGCATTTGGATCTAGTCATGCAATTAATTTAAATTGATGCTGCAAATTAAGAATACATATATATCAACCGAAAGAATAGTGGTGGTTATGGGATAAGGGAGCCGATATCTCGAAGCGAAAACACTAAACTTATTAGATAGCTACAAATTTAAATAATCGATTTAAAGACCGCATTCGATAGCATCTACAGGACGAACTGTATATAGAACCATGTCTAGTTTTAGCATCCCTGTCGAACTCATCCGCTTGTGCAGGATGATCATGTAGAATGCGAGTTGCTCTTTTAAAGTTGTAAGCAACTTAAGCGAACCATTTGATGTGTTTGGATGAAGGTGATGCTCCGTACATGTGATTTCTTTAATATCTTCGAACCTACGACAATGACTTGACCGTAAGGGTCGTCTTTGGGGGTAGTTTTAAATAATAATTTTAAAAATTTATATAAATGTAATTTCTAATGTTTATCTATGTTAAATGATTTTATATAACAATAGGTTTTTAATATTTTTTTATACAAATATATTAGTTTTTTGATTACTTTTAATAATGGGAAAAGAGAAGATACAAAGCAGATTTAAAATTACTAATAGTTAAATTCCTCGATGAGTGGCTTTCTGTACGAACAACTAATTGTTAAAAATTTGATTAGTTTTCCCCAAACACCTATTTTTTCACCACTCAACGTTTTCATTATTTCTTCTTCAGTTAAACTAAAAAAATAAATTGGGTGGCGCAGCAGTCCGTTGAGAACTAGGGCCTAGTGACTTGCATCACTCAACCATTCCTGTGTGCGAGTAATGTTTTCAGGGATGGAGGGGACCTACAGTTTAAAGTTGAATCCAAACGGCTAATTTGAGAAAGCACTTTTCATGACAAGGATTACTCTTGGAGAATTTGTCAATTCCTCGCAAGAGGTAGTACCCGTGAAAAAAAACTTTAGATGTCATAGGCAGGGATCGAAGCCAAGACCTCCGGCATGACAGTCCAACGCACTAACCATCACGGGTACTACCTTCTACTAGTACTAGTTTAACCAAAATAAGTCGCTCTGAATTCTCCCCGTCACTTTACTCTACCAATATTAAAATCGCCAGTAAAATGTTTCTGACCTCTTGAATAATCTAAGAATCTATATTATGTATATACGTGTTTTGCTCTTATTTGCTCTATTCATATATTCGTAGCTTTGATGATCTTCATGTCTTAAAAAGTTAAAGAGGTAAAGATATTTAATGATCCATTATTCTCTTGAACAAGTTTTTTCATCCCAATGTAGATAACGTCTGGAGCCAATCTTATTTAGTTATTTTACCAAGAATTGTTTTCTTTGTAAAATAGTTTTAGAGAGTAAATATGGTAAAAAATTTGCACTATAATCAAAGACAGTTTTTTGGACAAATCTCTGATGTAGCTCTAGGGTGTAGAAATTACCATCTTCAGCACCGGTTTCTAAATTCAAGACATACATAGTTTGGCATACTTAGGCCCGTTTGTTGATACTCTTCTTAAATCTGTGCCATTACTAAGTACATCTTAAATTCTAAGTATAACATAATTTATTTTTGGTTGTCAGAAAATTTTTATGTTTCACCTTAGAAGAAACAGCTTGGGAGAGAATAACATCGAATTTTAATGCCCATTCGGATTCAGCATGCTACAGGACCGTCGAAGCACTCAAAAAATTTTACCAATGCTATAAAAAAGAAATTAGGAAGGTGGCCGCAGAAGACAAAATGTCCAGAATTCAGACTGGAGGTGGCAAAGCCATAAATGTACGCGATGAAATCTTTGATCTTGCGATATCCATTATGAATCCAAAAACAATAACTGGCTATGAAAACATTTTTGATGGTGATGGTGCAGATAAGTTGTTCGAAAATGAACCCGGTACCAGTACAAACATTGTAAGAAGAATATTTTGTTGGTTTTTATTAACTTTATTATGTAGGTATCCTTTGAATTTACAGATTGAAGAAAGACAGGATGATAAAGCAAAGGATTGGGGAAAATACACACCCAGTCAATTAAGAAACCTGATACATCCAAAATTAAAGAGAAGTCATGAGAGAGTATCTGATGAGCAGGAAGTTACCTATGAAAATATTGATGACAATAGCCCAAAAACTAACATTCCTATGTCCAAAGGATTTAAAAAGCAGTTCAACAATTCAACCACAAAAACAGAAACTAAAAGTAACTGGTGTGGAAGACGTAGACCAGTTGCTTCAACGTTACCTAGTAGCAAAATAACTGAGCAATATTCACAGCTATCAGAAATAAAAATTGAGCTTGCTAAGCTTCAATATGATACCAAAAAAAAGGAGGAAGCGACTCAAAAAAAATATACAGCCTCTATTGAACATGAGTAAAGAAAACGTTTTTTGGAATTGGATATTCAAATAAAGTTGGAATTTCTTAAAAAACTTAAAAGTGATTCGTTCCGAATGTGTGAGACGTGTAGTATCCTTAGGGATTTGGGAAACCTTAATCCTAAATAGTAAAAATTTTAATACTACATTCTCAACAAAAATTCTTATACCTATAGATATGTAATTCCAAGGGTACATAATTCATATTTCTTTAATTTTTATTTTGTTTTAAAATGAAATTTACGTTTTTGTTTTGTGCAAGAATTGCATGCATTTTATTTTGTTTGTTATGCTTAAGTTATGTGTTAATAAAAATGAAGTTTGAATTAAATTATATTCTTTCAAATTATCTCAAGGATTTTACAACCTTCTGTAATAGTTGTTTATTAGGTCTTTGCGTTTTTGTATCCCGCCGTTCGATGAAGTTTGGTTATCGTTTCTATTCTGCGAAATATTAGTGCATGAGATCTCTCCTGAAATTATTGCATTTTGAATGTCTTCTGGGTCAAAATCTACGATTTCAGGAGGTTCTAATGATACACCATTAAATCGAAATATGTTGTGCAAAACACATGTTGCCACAATAATTATCAATGTCGTCTTTAATTGTAGACGACAGCCGTATGCCAGTACAGGAAACCGTCTTTTCAATATTCCGAAGGATTTTTTTATAGGACCTCTTGTTCGTATTTGAGACTTATTATAAAGTTGTTCTGCCGTGTCACGGGGACTGAGCAATGGTGTCATCAAATATGGTTTTTGTGGCTAAGCGGAATCACCTGGGGTAAAGTTACACTGCATATACTATTAAATCATTATAAATCAAATCCTTTACCCAGAATAACGCAATCAGTAAAATCTGGACTTTCCATCTTGGCTCTTATTTTACTGCTATTAAAAATTGTTGCATCATGAGCAGAACCAGGCTACCTTGCAACTACATCAGTAAACACCATTTTTGCGGTACATATTCCCTGTACATTTATTGAAAAATAGCTTTTTAAGCAATAGAATGGCACTACATAATATTACTTAAAACTGATTTAATTTATAAAATACATAATAATTTAAAAATTTCCGTTTATGCTACTTTTAAATTTTTTTTTCCATAAAAATTGACGAGGAATTTTAAAATGATGGTCATTTCGTAGACATCTTAAATTCACTAGACTATCTTCATCATTTAAGTGCAAAAAATATATCTGTATATGGTATCCATAAAAATTACTAACCAATATAATCTTATCTCAAAGACAAGCCAAAGCAATGCCAAACTAAACAATATTGCTGATTTTGACTATGGCAAAATTGAAAATTCAAAATTTTAAGACTTAAAATTTTCATTTAACGCGACAGGTCCTATTATTACAGCATGCGTTTCATCTATTGAAAAAAAAGGACTTTGTCTTTATTTTTATTTTAATTTTTGTTTTCTTTTTATTTAAGCTCCCTAACAAAGGAAAGTTATACCTTACACAAGAAGACGTCGCGTCGTCGTCGTCGTCATCAGCATCAGCATCAAGGATAACGTAACGACGACGACGATGGTGATGATGTTAAAATGGATGCTGGGAAAATAACGAAGAAATAAAAGCAGAACACCAACAACAACGAGAAAACTGAGGTAATGAAATTTTCTTACACAAAACATTTTACTGGACAAGAAAATACGTATACAGCGAAATTATAAAAAAAATTCACTTCGCTTCGGTTCTAAAGTTGACAACAATTGCACAATGGCAAAAAGGATGAATAAAATTTATAAACAAATAGAAAAGTTTTCACTCAAAATAATAATAAAAACAAAAAAAAACACCAAGTTCCTGTTGTGTCTCAGTGTAAGTAGAACGACTATTTGTATACGAAAAGGACGATGAAACAGGCAAAAGGAAAATTAAAGAAAATTTCACGTGACTTGAAAATCGCATGCAATTGTTCATAAGAAATGAAGACATAGTGAGAAGATTTAGATAAAATAGGACCTTTGGTAGAAGTGTTGGCAATATTTAACAAAATTTGGCAGGTGACAGTTAAGGGTAAGCCCAATTGAAGTATTACCATGTAAATAGATCCTTGGACCTATAACGTCCATGAAATTCCTTTTACTAGGCATAGGACCTCCACTTATCGTACACGCCGTCGTGCACGATTACTGGAAATATTACATTACATTACATTACATTTCACACTACTCAGCACATAAATGTACAGAGTAGAGAACACAGCACCTTGAGCGACTAGACTATATAAGGTGATAACAACACAAGACATTATTACAAGACAGAAGGACAGAGGAAAAAGAACAACATGCAGAAAGAACACATGATAACAGCACGCGGTAGGTTTCGAGACGGTCCCTCATCTTTCTACTAACCACGCTCACTGATGCTTGATTTCGGTGATCGATGGGAACCGAAGCTTTATCAGTGACTAGGCCGTTGCCTTTACTGGAAATATTTGTATCACAGCTTTCTTCAACTGTGCTTATTCCTGATTCTTCGCCAATTATTTATTTACTTCTACGTCGGCTCATTTTCCGGCCATCTAATTTGAGTGGACTCCACGGCTTAGAATGGTCTGCAATGCACTTGACAGTCTTGACACCTTTTCGAAGTATAAGGCCAATCTGCCTGATGTTAGTAAAATAGAATCCATGGGTTCCTGACCGGCCACGCATGAAGCTCAGCATTTAAGATACAGTTGGATAAAAAAAGCCCTCAAGATGTTTCAAAGAAATCTAATAAGGAATTTCTGTGAATTTCAAAGTTATGAAGCACCATCGATTCAACATTTAATTGGAACAATCGTAGCTTGATTTTTAAACTAAAAGAGTTGTTTCTACATATTTTATATGTATATTTACAGCTGTTTATGACAAGATTAGTTTTACCAACACCCGAAGAGATGATAGTCCTAATATATTCAAAATCTTCTACCATCTGAGGATGAGTAACTTCCAATGTTGATTACAGTTGTAGTTCAGTTGATTTTTAGTCCCACCATTTTTGATTCTTTAAACAAGCTTGTTGCCACTTGAAAGCAGCATCGTCAAGTATCCTCTCGAAGCATTGAAGCTTGTGCAAAAATATCAGCTATTGAAAACAGATAATGTTGTGGAGAATCGAGAGCGTGCGCGTATTTCCGTATTTCAAAAACCACTTAAAACGGGGTTGGGATGCAACTTAAACTGATTATTTTCCATTCGTGTCCGTCAGTACATTTTTTTTTTAAATACATATAAGTATAACAACATTTTTCGTAAGGTAAAAGGTTGAAACCAAAATCTTTCTTTTTTCTTACGATACTTGTTATCTGAATGCATTTTTTATCAGTTTTTAGTTGTTATTTTAAAACTAAATATTTAACATATTATATGATAATGTAATATGAAAAAAAAAACACTCATTCAATTTTGAAAATCCTTTTTGCATCTTTTAATGTTATTATCTGTAAAACAAAATTCATTTAAAGTCAATAACTAACCTGGTTCTTGAGATGTGACCCATAAATTTTTTTTTAAAATCTTTTTCATAATAAGGGTATTGAAGCATCGGGAAATGTCAAATTTATTACTTCGACAAATCGGACCGATTACAAGAACTTTATATAGGAAGTTAAAATTAAGTTAATTAAGTTAATGGGTTCTATTTGTCGAATTGAAAATTTTGACATTTTTCGACGTTTCAAGGTTCCTAGAGTCGAAATAAAAGATTTTTAGAAAGATGTCTGTGCGTGCGTGTGTACGTACGTTCGTAGGTCCGTATGTCCGTACGTCCGTACGTTCGCGACGTTTTTTTCGTCGTCCATAGCTCAAGAACCAGAAGAGATATCGATTTCAAATAAATTTTGTTATACAGATAATAAGGCAGAAAGATGCAGAAAGGGCTGTCAAGAAAATTGCGTGGGTGGTTTTTTTTACCATAGCAGTTTAAAAAAAAGCGAAAATTTTGATCAAACCTAAATATCTCATGAACAAATGACGCTAGAGACTTGAGTTAAATTTTATATTATATATTGTAACGTGATACAAAACAGTTATATTTTTGGAAAAAAATCCAATTAATGGTCCAACAAATGTGTCACCTCAAAAATTTTACGACTAAAATATGATTTCATCTCCAAAACAATTTTGTGCAACCAAGAATAATGTTTTTGACATCTGATAAAATTTTGAGAAAAATCTAATACACAGTTTTTTTTTATACAAAACCCAAAAAAAACATTACTAAAAGTTGGTAAAAATTGAATTTCGATTTAAATATCTTTTCAAAAACTTGAGATTAAGGCTTCAAACTTATTTTATCTTATAAGAAATATTGTTTTCAACATTCTGAAAAATGTTGAGAAAAATTGACACTTGACAGTTTTTTTACAAAAAATAAAAACCTAAAAAAAAATTAAAAAAAATTGGTAAAAATTGATTTTCGACTCAAATATATTTTCAAAACTTTGAGATAATGACTTCTTTATAAAAAATATTGCTTTCAACATTAGTAAAAATTTTGAGAAAAATCGAATTGACAGTTTTTTTTACAAAAAATAAAAACCTAAAAAAAAAGACAATACTAAAACTTGGTAAAAATTTACTTTCGATTCTAATAGCTTTTCAAAAATTACAAATATTGTCTTCAAACTTATTTTATTGCACAGAAAATATTGTTTTCAATATTCAGTAATTTTTTTATAAAAATCCAACAGTCCGTTTTTTCATAAAAAAATAAAATCTACAAAAAATAGTACGCAAATTTGGTAAAAATTGATACATATAGACAAACTTTTAAGCAAGACAAATCGACAGACGGGATGGGAAGTTATCAGTGTGGGTCGCATCCCAGCCTCTTTTTTTAAATTAATTTTGTATGTATAAAATTTTTCAATTTAAGTTAAAAATATTTGTGTTATGCAGTTATTTAGAGTTTATTGATATATGTTTTACATTTTGATTTTTTACTGTGATTTTTACTGTTATTTTTTTTCAGTCTTAAAAAAAATGTCTAAAGCTGAGATCACACGATTGGTCAAATGTTCCGATTTTTGTCCATTTGTATGTACAGATCGTGTGAATGGCAGAAAATATTGGGCATAAGGAAAATAGGACAATTTTTTTGGCAGATAGGCAGATAAAAATGAGCTGTCTTGTACCAATCATGTGAACTGTTCATACACCGATGAAGACAGAAAAAAATTCTTAAATGTGCAGATAATTTGTTCTGCCACTTAATGACCGATCATAGTGACCAATCAAAGCAGATAAGTGCATTTAATTTTGTGTTGTTGTTGAAAATTACGATTTTTTAATAATTGGCCTAGTACACTTCTGGCACAAACAAAAAAATGGTATTTGGTGCTGTTCGAAAGTGAACCGATAAGCTTTTGAAGATGTCTCCAGAAGCTAAAAAACGTAGCGTGACTGCCAATTTTTCATTTGATGAGATAGCTTTGGGGCATGTTGGTGTTATTTTTTTTTTTGATTTGTGGTGAAACTAATTTAAGCACATCATTAAAAGTGGTTTCAATCATTCGCAAGAAATTTTTAAATAAATATTTCTGATTTTCGATTTATCGGAACTCTGCCAAAGTTTTCACACAAGCGCCATCAGTACTCCTTCTGAGGAGCCAATCCCGCACCCAAACACTTCGCTTCCGTGCCTTTCTTCTTTCTTTTTTTTTTGTCTTTCAATTAAATATACACTAATGCACATTATGGCAGCTATTTTCTTTTTTTTCCGTATGGACATCATTTTAATTTTATTTTATTTTTTTTTTTTTTAATTAAATTCAATTATTATATATTATCAAACATATAAACAATTAATCAGCTGTTTATTTTTGCTGTTGAAAATAATGCCAGATCGTGTGACAGGTTTGTACAGATATCGGTCATATTCTTGCAGTGCACAAATAAGCGCAGAAAATATTTGACTAAAATACACCCAATCGTGTGAACATCTAAAAATATTTTCGGTACACAAAATTTCTGTCACCAAGTGTGTAGGTACAGAAAAATGTCGGCAGAAATCGGTACATTTGACCAATCGTGTGATCTCAGCTTAACGCGAATCGGCTCAAAACCTTAATTTTCGAATTTGAAGTCGATCGACCCTTTGCTTTGTCGGGCGGAATTGCAGGAACAGCTTTTTTCGACGTCTCTACCATCGTAATGTCATGTTTTCCCGAGTTTGAAATTTTTTACGAATACAAAAATTTCCATATATGTAGTTCCTAATTTCAGAACAATATTAAGTGAACATTTTGTTTGGCTCAGAATTTCACTCGAACTACTTATGCAATTAAATTTGATATTATAAAGTAAAGAATAACGTTTTGGATATCCAGTAAAAGTTTAAGCAAAATCGAAGAAACGGTTTTTTACAAAAAATATAAACCTAAAAAAACGCTTTTAAAAGTTGGTAACAATAGATTTCCGACTAGAATATCTTGGTAACATCAGTTTTTTTTATAAAAATTAGAATCTTCAAAAAATACGGAGCAAAGGTTAGAACTAATGTGCTATTCGAATATTTCGGGATAGATAAAGGTATTGACTTGAAAAGTATTTTATTCAAATTTTGTTGTTAACGTAGAATAATCCGATTGTTATTTGTTTTATTAGGAATTAACACTTTCAAAAAACGCTGCTATACGGGTATGTTTGATATAAATTGTTTTTCGACTAAAAATGTCTGAAACAAAACAGTTATTGAAATCAAACTTATTTTATAATTTTCAACATATTGTTGCTAACTTTTAACGGCACGGATAATCTTTTTTGATGTCAAAATAAAACCTCTGATTGGAAAACCTTACGTTAGGTCTTGAATATTTTACTCATCCAATACTTGCCCTTAGGCAAAGTTAAATAAGGAAGAATCAGGATAAGCTACAAGCGCATATAGCAACACCTACCACCGCCAACCTGATACAGCTACCTTCACATACAAAATATACATAGGTACAAAATGTTTTTCGAAATTTTATCTGTTGTTTTGAAAACAAACTTTGAAGTTTTTTTTCACTCAGAATGCAAAATAAAAATAAAAATAAGAAGTTTTTTGTTCACCTCGTATAAATCTGCTCATCACTGCATTCGTGTTTTGTGTTGCTTACATTTTATGTAATTTAGCCTTTGTTTTTGTAGTTAAGCGTTATTTTATAGTTTGTCAACAAATAACCTGCTATAGTGTTATTTTTCGTTCTTTTTTTTATTTTTTGTTTAAGATTAAATTTAGGAATAATAAAAAAAAAAAAAAACATTCTAAAGGTGATTCAGACAGGACTAAAAGAGAAAAGAAAATGTGAACGAAAAATAAAACTAAAGAAAAACACTGCAACGAAACTTTCATAAACAGAAGGGTTTCGAAGATATTCTCATTACAATTTATATAAAACTTCGCATAATAGAAAGTTCACATCAAAGACGACTTACAAGTATAAAGTTCCTTTGAAAACAACATCTTGAATTTTGTTCGTCCTTAAAGGTAATGTTTTTTTCTTGTTTTTGTTTCTTTTTTTTTTTGAGCTCTTTCATTTAAGACTAAGAACATTTTTTTAAGTAAAATAATAATAATTATGTACATAAACTTACGTATACGATTATTTCGCATTTCAAACGAATTATTAAATTTACAAACAGAAAAATATATATATGTAGTTATATCATTCCGATAAAATGTTATGTTTTATTCAGAAAAAAAAAATCGAAAAAAGATAAAGATGTTGCAATGAATAAGAATTCTGCTTCGGATTATTCGTACATCACTTGTTTTTGAAATCTCTATTTTTATATTTAACTTAAACAACAAATTGAGATAGTAAAAATTCCATGTGATGCAAGTTCTATGGGCACTTATGGGATCACCGTTTATCGCAAACTATTATTTTTTTAGTTTCCCATTTTCAATGTTCCGATTTTTCAAAATAAAATTTTTGAAATTTCTCGACGTTTCATGCTCTTTAGGCGCCAGTTGTAGCTATCATTGGTTTTCATCATTGAAAACAAACATTGGAATTTTCTTGACAGGTCGTTTAGGTATAGCTATCCTTAAAAATTTCTGTCATTGAAAAAAATTTCCTGCTTGAAATCCACCGAAAAATGTTTCCTGACAGAAATCTGTCATTGGAATTATGTGAAATTGGAGCACAAATCAGTGGAACGATTCGTTTCACTTTTGAACATAAAATTATTAGCTGTTCAGGAAAATGAATTTCCGTCCGGAAAATAGAAAAATACATTTTTAGAGAAAAATAAATGCGTAATTACACTTTTTTTCTCAAAAAAATTCTTTGTGTGATTTCCGATCGATGAGTATAAAATTTTCATTTCTAATCAAAGGGAAACACCGTCAAATATCGATTCAAAATTTTTTCCGGATAGATTTTAATGATAGCTATAACTGGCGCCTTAGAATCCTAATCCTTTGTAAATGTGTGTTCGCTCATTTTTGTTAAAGGTATCTTTTAGAAAGGGATTTTTTTTAGACGTGTGGTTTTCAAGAAGAATTAAAAAGCATAATGTTGTGTTTATTAATTTAGCTTAATTATAAAGATAAGGGTTTGCCATTATGTTCTTAAAATTATTTTGTGTTATAAGGGCTAGCATTAATGAATTTCATCGTGACATGCCGATTCGCGCCGCGGCCGTCTTGTTAGAACCAAAAGTCGTCCACATAAACGTACTCCAATTCACGATAGAGTCATTTATTATGGCTCTATACGTTCCCAATTGATTGTTACATTATGACCGGTTTCATTTTTGAACAAATATGGACCAATGGAGCAATGACTTTTTAATGGCTTGTGGCTCCAAAACGACATAATTGTTTATTAACTTATCGATTCCACAAAAAATGAGCTACATCACTAAACAACATTTTCAAATAAAAATCGGCATCGGCGCGGCGGCCATCATGGTTGCTCATATTATCAGCACTTCGCTTGCATGTTGGTTTTATTATGCAGTAATAATGTTTAAAATTTAGATATAACCGGCAGACGGCTTAATAGCAATGCTTGTAAGTCTTTAAAATGTAATTGAGCCTGTATTTTTGTGAAGAAAAAATAAAGATAACAATAATAATAATAATAATAATAATAATAATAATAATAATAATAATAATAATAATAATAATAATAATAATAATAATAATAATAATAATAATAATAATAATAATAATAATAATAATAATAATAATAATAATAATAATAATAATAATAATAATAATAATAATAATAATAAATAATTATCAGCACTGCTTTGAGATTATTTAAAGCGAATATTGAAGCAGCTGGTAAGTCGTTGCGAGAACCGATCTATTATAAAATTCCCGTAAGAAGTTATTGTAATCGGTCCGATTTGTCGAATTGAAAATGTTGACATTTCTGGACGTTCCAAAGTCCCTAGGATCGAAATTAAAGATTTTTAGAGAAATGTCTGTGTGTGCGTGTATATGTATACGTACGTCCGTACATTCGGGATACCATTATTCGTCGTCCATATCTCAAGAACCAGTAGATATATCGAATTTAACACTTTCTACAGATAATAACACAAAAAGACGCAGAAAGGTCTTTCAAAAAACGAGGCTTACTATAATAACAAAGCATAGCGAAGAATAAAATTAGTTTGAAGTCAAAAACTTCGTTTTCTCACGTAATATCGAGAATCGAACACCTATTTGTACCAATTTTGCGTAATATTTTTTCTAAATTTTAATTTTTGTGAAAAAACTGATAGTTGGGTTTTTATAAAATTTTGTTGAAAACGATATTTTTATAAGATAAAATTAGTTTTAAGCAAATATCCTTTAATTTTTAAAAAATATTTAAGTCGAAAATCAATTAATATTTATTATATTTTGTTTTACAGATAATAACGTCAAAAGATGTAGAAAGGACTTTTAAAAAATTGAGTAGTTGTTTTCTTACTAAACACGTGAAAAACTTGAACGCCCCAAAAGATTTTAAGAGACAGTTTTGTACAAGAAAAAAAATGTTTACAAAATTTTTACTAAAAATTGGTTTTGAACTATGTTATCTCGGGAGCAAAAACAGATATTGAAATCAAACTTATTTTGTCATATGCAAGACATCATTGTTTCTAGGAAAATCAAATTTAAAACTTTTCTTATGTTTACAAGGAACATAAACCTACAAAAACAACTAAAAACCGATAAGAACGCTTTTTGACTAAGGTATTATGTTCAAATGTTTTTTTTCATTCAAGGGAACATAAGCGTCCACAGGTTTTTCTCAAAACCCACCTCTGTCTTTTAACTCCTACTCTCACCTACCCGTGGTGAATTTCATGTGCCTAGTACCTAAACTGGAGATTGGGTTATAACCCCAGTTTAAAGTTGTTGGGGGTAGCAAACAAGAGATGTCGTGCGTCAGGGTTACTTCCTGACCACATAAAGAAACACCAACAAGACTCGGGTACGGATGGATTTATTGTTGACAACCCACGCAAACGAATTAAGGACAACGAACTTCGGATCTGTACGTGGAATGTTAGGTCTCTTAACAGACCACGTGCAGCCGAAGAATTAGCGGAGGCCCTAAACTGCTAACAAGCAGAAATCACAGCCATCCAGGAAATATGATGGGATGGGTCATGCAAAAAGAGGATAAAAAAAGAGGCTGGGATGCGACCCACACTGATAAATTCCCATCCCGGCTGTCGATTTGTCTTGCTTAAAAGTTTGTAGGTTTTCGTGTTGGGTTAAAAAAGTTGTTTGTTGAATTATTCTTAAAAATTTTAAAATTACCAACAATATTTTTCATATAAAGAAATAGTTTAGTTTGAAAATCTAGTTTTTTTAAATAGATTTTTAGTCAAAAACAAATTTTTACCAATTTAAGTAGCGTTTCTTAAATTTTTACAAGTTGGATGATTGAAATTAATTTGAGAGATATCAAGAACCGAAAATTTTCGAGGTGACAAATTTTTTTTTCAGTTTTTTGATTTATAAAAAAAAACCGTTAATTGGATTTTTTTCAAAAAATATACTTTTTTGGTATCACGTTACAATATATTATAGATATAAAATTTAATTCAAGTCCCTAGCGTTTTTGGTTCATGAGATATTTAGGGTTAATCAAAATTTTCACCTTTTTTTTAAAACTGCTATGGCAATTTTCTTGAGAGCCCTTTCTGCATCTTTTTACCGTATTATCTGTATAACAAAATTTATTTGAAGTCGATATCTCTTCTGGTTCTTGAGCTATGGACGCCGAAAAAACGTCGCGAACGTACGGACGTACGGACGTTCGGACACACGTATGTACGTACGGACGTACGAACGTACGTACACACGCACGCACAGACATCTTTCTAAAAATCTTTTATTTCGACTCTACGGACATGGAAACGTCAAGAAATTTCAAAATTTTCAATTTGACAAATCGGACCCATTACAATAACTTGCTATGGGAAGTTAAAAACTGTGATATTTACTATGGTGACTGCTACCGAGAAAACCAACAAAGCTTTTTTGGATGCGGCTTTGTCATTGGAGCCAAACTTAGGCAACAAGTCTTGAGCTATAGGTGCATCAACGAGCGCCTCATGACCATCCGTACTTGAACGATGACAGTACCAATGATATGTTCTTCGAGCTCTTGGACAACACATATTGTTGTGCCATTAAACTGGAGACCTCACACAATTCCCAAGAATCGCTTAAGACACATGACATAGTTCAATTGTTACTAAAGGTTCCTCCATGTGTCATACGTTACACTTTAAAGGGAATATCAATCGAACTATGTCATTCAAACAACAAAGCAACGACATGGCTCATATTGCAAACATAAACAATACTGACCCATGGAGTGCAAGTATGTCAATTACAACATATGGTGCATTCGTTGTTTAAATAAACAAACTGTGTCAAGAGGCAACCGAAATGGTGTAGAATGCGTGGTTGATTTGAAAGAAGTGATGATCTAGGTTGCGAATAGGTAACGAAGGAAATAATGATTAGAGTTTAAGTCACTCTTATTTTGAACCTTAACAGAAGTTGTTTTCTTGTGTTCCCGTGGAACACAACAATATCCTAGGTACGAAATTGTCCTGGGCGATTTTACTGCCCAGCTAGGAAGGGAAGACTTTTTTGGTGGAATAATCGGGAAAAACAGCCTGCACTACAACACTTCTGACAACGGATTCAGGCTCATCGATCTTGCTGCAAGTCGAAACGTCATGGTAGCCATTTCCCACACCTCAACATCCACAAAGGAACTTGGAGTTCTGCAGATCAATCTACTGTCAACCAGATTGACCATATTGCGAACGACGCTACACACGCTTCCAGCATCATTGATGTCAGAACTATCCGAGGAGCTATAACATCGACTCGGACCACTACCTCGTTGTAGCCAAGGTTGCACTTCGAGTTTCCAGAACCAAGGCAAAACAGGGAGATGCTGGGAGAAGGTACAACGTCGAACGGCTACAATGGCAAGAGATCAACAAATCCTTCTCCAACCGAGAACCAGTGGCAACATTGCCAAGATACAATCAGAGAAGCCGCCTCTGACGTGCTGGGTTTCAAGCAATCCCCAACAAGAAACCCCTGGTTTGATGAGGAATGTCGGCCTCGGCAAGTGCAGCCAAACAACAGGCACGCAAAGCGGAGCTGCATAGAAGGAAGAGAGCTGCTCACGAGTTCTATGAGCAGAAGTTGCGAGAGGAACACCGAGTTCTCAGAGGAAAAAGAGAGACATGAGAGCGTGCGGTCGAAGATGTTCAGAGTTTTAAAAGCGGGAAATGAATTTCGAAAGTTTTATGAACATGTGAAACGAAATTCACAAGTACATAAACTTAGAACCGCAGGCTGCAAGGACGAAAGTGTAAAAATCATAGTGGAACCGCAGTCAATGCTGAGGATATGGAAGGACCACTTCTACAGACTGTATAACGGCGACGACGAACCGAATTCCGCTGTCAGACAGGATGATCCATTCAACATAGACGACGAAAGCCAACAATCCCGTCCTCCCGACTTAGACGAAGTAATGATTGCCATGTCTAAGCTGAAGTCTAACAAAGCCGCTGGATCAGATGGCTTGAATGCCGAGCTCTTTAGAGCAGCTGGAGTTAATTTGGTTAGGAGCATGCACCATTTTACATATCTGCAAGATATGGTCGGAAGAAAGCATGCACGATCCCGATGAACGGAACTTTAGTATTGTTCACCCAATTCTGAGAAAAAGAAGACCCCCTAAACTGCACCAACTATAGAGGCATCAGTCTGCTTAACATAGCTTACAAAATCTTCTCTTCCGTATATGTGAAAGTCTAAGCCCATCGTCAACAAGCTGATAGGTCCTTATCAAGGTGGTATAAGACCAGGAAAGTCCACAGTCGATTAAATATTTACATTACGGCAGATCCTGGAAAAAAACCCAAAAACACCAAATCGACACCCACCATCTTATCATCGATTTCAAGGCCGCATATGACAGTATCTACAGGGACGAGTTGTATGGAGCCATGTCTAGTTTTGGCATCCCTGCCAAACTCGTCCGTTTGTGCAGGATGACCATGGAGAATTCACGCTTCTCCATAAAGGTTGGATACTACTTAACAGAACATTTCGATGTCAAAAAAGGTTTTAGACAAGGTGATGCGCTGTCATGTGATTTTTTTAACATCGTACTTGAAAGAAGAGTGCAGAGTTCACACGTCAACACTAGAGGCACTATCTTTCAAAAGTATGTCCAATTACTAGCATATGCTGATGACATTGACATAATCGGAAGAACTCAGCGTGATGTCAATTGGGCTTTGGTGAGTATTGCGGCAGAGGCGGCAAAAATGCGTTTAACGGTTAATGAGACCAAAACAAAGTACATACGTGCTGTCGTCAAGAAAGGACCTACAACATCGACATCTCGGTCAAACCGTCATCATCGACAGACGTAACTTTGAGGTAGTCAAGGACTTCGTCTACCTAGGATCCGTAATGAACGCAGAACACAACACTAGCGCTGGATCCAACGAAAGCCCAACGAATAAGATGGCTGGGTCATGTAACGAAAAACGTTTAATGGTAATGAACTCAATATAACATACACACTTATCTTTTACCTATCTGAATTTTTTCATGTTGCATCTTCATTGTTAGCCCTTTTAGATAACCACAACTTACATATTCAAGCCGAAGTAAAATTTAATTTTGGTTTTTTCATGCTTCAATTATAATCAATTTCAAGGCAGTAGTTTCCTAAAAATGCTACCCTCACACATAATGGACATAAGTTGCTAGATAAACCACCAAAGCTAGTTGATACCAAATCACCCATTGAATTACCCCCTTAACCAAGTCATTGTCATAGCCACTTACACTTTCTATATACATACAATACATATAGGTACTTATGGTTAGTGTAGGTTATACCAACCATAAGTTAAATATATCCAGATCCACGTACGAAACGAACTCCAACATTGCCGCAAATTGTTCGGAAATATGATCCGAGGAAGTTGGTCTATATATCGTCTATCCATATAGATAGCTTCTAGTACTAGATATAGATAGAGAGTGGCTATAGTCGCCGGCCGTGCGTTCGTAGAGTTGAACATAGTATAGATCAAACTATTACGTCAAGGTAAGTAGACCAATGAATAAGTAAATTGGAGCAAGGTAACCTACTTATAGCAGCTTGGTCAGATATAGCTTGATAATGGCTTACGAGTATACCGAACATGAAAATTGGTTCCTATACCTATCTTATCTATCTAGTTTTACCTACGGGCTACGACTAAAAGTCTAGGATTGTGGTTATGGCTTCTCTGTAGAACTCATTTGTGATGCGTTATGAGAGAGAAGGAGACGACGACGACGACGTCCCTTGGACGAACAATCAACCACCAACCCTTTGCATATGGGGATGACATGATGCGGTGGTCGAGTTGGGTTGGATAGAAATGTTTTGGTCATTTTCAATTGTGCGTTCTTCTAAAAGGCTCTTGCGGTTTTAGGCAGTATTTCAATAGAATTTTCTCTTCTGTTCCGTTGGCAATAAAACAATGACATTGGACAAAATGTGTATCTTTATTTCTCAACTTGTACAGAACTTCGGGCAGGCTTGACTAAAAAAAAGAATAAAGCTGAAAAAGTATCATCAACATTATACACGATTCTCCAATATTCAACCCGTCCGTTGTCGTTGTCGAAGTAGACAATATCGTCTATGTCGTCAGTTGCATTGTTGTGGTTTTAACTATTAAATAGGTTGGACTGGTTGAATGCGGTTTGCAAGAGCGTATTAAGTGGCAAATTGTAATGCCATGGTATGGGTACCTACTCTTAGCGTTAAGGTAATTGAGAAGCTTGATGGCTTTAAGGGCTATGGTTGTAAAGTTCAATGTTAGGTCCAATTTTTATTTAGTAAAGAAGAAAATGCTATACAATGATGGAATTCAAATAAAATATGATAATTCAGAGGGTGAAATTCTACTTCAAGAATTATCAATTATTGAAATTTTCACATATGACTATGTAATTGAATTTAAGTGCTTAAGATATTCAACATATAAAAATGGAAACTTATATTGGAAATTTTTCAGAACATGAAGCAATTTAGCCAAACATCAAACACGAAGATTTTATCTATCTTAAGACCACTTTAAGCAAACCTACTATAAATCTAAGAAGTTTAATGTAATAATCAGAAGCTGCAAGTTAAATAAGTCCGTTGTAACATAAGAAGTCTCCAACAGTCATGAAGAGAATAATTACCTATATGATCTTCCTAAACATAGTAGATACTATTTGGTCCTTCATGTTTCGAAAGTAAAGTTAAATAAATATACTTTACGGGTTTGTTAAAGTTTCGAAAATATCGCAGCCTTTCAGATTTCCGTAAAAAACGATCCAAGTCAGTCAATTCCATCGTGTTATCAAGAATTTGGGATATCGCTTAGACGACATTATAGAGTATTTTGCATAAGATTCTTAGTTAAAACCCAAACAAGATAATTTTGACTTTAGAAATGAAGCCGATTGACCATTTGAAGCGAAGCGACGTACGTTCTCCGGTTGAGCTCTAGAGAAGATGCACCAAGGTCATGAATTTTATTCCGAAATCATCTTCGTATTTCATCACTTCATCCACAAAAAAAAACTGTTTGGTGCCGTCGTCGGTTATTGGAACGTATTTTTTCGTTGACGTAACGATCGTAACGTTACTGTGAATGGCTAGCGTTATAGGGCCATGGTGATTTGCGGTCATTTTTGAAGCGAATTATTAGTTATGGACTTAAACGATACGTGGTTTCAACAAGATATCGCCACACATCACACATAACAATCGATTAATTGAAGAGTAAGTTTTATGGCCAGTCGATTGGCCGCCTTGTTTATGCAATTAAATGCCACATAGGCCTTACGATACTAGTAAAGTTTTCACTCACTTTAAATTTTTTGATTGCACGGTCGGTTGGTTGTAACCATTATAACCACCGCGTGCTTCTCAAAACGTTAATACGTTATAATCACTATTCTTGTAATGAGTCTTAATACGAGTAATTTAAACGAGTTATTCAATTGGAAAGCAATAAAACATCATAAATGGCAACTTATTTTATGACACTTTCAAAAAACGTTTGTTTGACAGGTGTCAAAGTCCAGCGCTACCAAGTCCTACCAAAACCACAAATTCAATACCGCTTAAGAACTGCGTAAAAAAATGTATTTCAACCCACAAGTTAAAACTTTAAAATAAGTTCCGATAAATATTGGCAATAGATAAGATTAGATTAGATTAGGTTAGATTAATTCTTTATTATACAAATAATGGTTTACAAATTTTATTTCTTAAGATAAAGAGCATGGCTTTTCTGCCGTCTGCCTGATGTGACATTTCATTAAAATTTTTAATATGAACTGAAGAATAAAAAATGAAAGTTGCTAATAATATAGTATGTATAAGTATTCTAAAATGGGTTATAATTCTTATTTAATTGAAAGTTAAGGTTGTGAGAAAAAAGATACATTATTGTATGTTTATTGTTATTAATTTTCCACTAGATTTTGATAGCTTTAACTCAATTTTAATATGATTTGAAATACAAAATTTTGCCAATTTTGAAATGATTTGAAACACAAAAGATATACCAATTTTAAAATGATTTGAAACACAAAAGTATTAACAATTTTGAATTATTTTATAAGCAAAAATTTCACAAGTTTTTCAATTTTAAAGTGATTTGGAACACAAAAAAAAATCAATTTTTAAATGATTTGAAACACAAAAATAGGATGCATTAAACTGTAGTAACTGGATTTTTTAAGGATTTAAATATCGAAACTGTTGCGGAAGGTTCATGCGTGTTTGCACCATCCTAGTCCTCCGTTTAATATTTCGTAAAGTCTGCTTGGAGAAATGTAGCTCTCATCAAAATAGAGTCGGCGGATTTCCTTCAGTATTGGGCAAATAGCAATGAAATCTTCTTCTTCATTTTCTCTTCTATTGCAAAGCCAACAGATTTGGTGTAAATCTGCTTGATGAGGCATAAAGTTTAAGTTAAGAACTTCAACACGTGCTGTAAATATGTAGCTTATAATTTCAGCCGAGTATTCATTACGAAAATAGTTCATTCCTGAACAAATTTGGTGATTGAGATGCTTATAAGTGCTCCTAGACAATGTTGAATTTGCTCTGGATAGATGTTGGTTATAAATCTTTTCGTCTATTTTCGCAGTAACCTCCGCAAACATACCCTGCCATTCATCAACATTTGACTCCAATAATGATAGATGAGCTGCATGAGAATGAGCTAGTTCATTCCAGTACTTGAATGGAGAAGCGTTAGTTTGCAAAAGTCTTGTCATGATAGACTTGTGAAGACTTATTCCATTTCTTCTCATGACCCTTATCAAATAATCATAGTTGGCTTTTAGGTTTCTTATGTACAGAGGCATTATACCAGATTCCACATAGATAGCATAGTTAGGAGTTGAGTTAGGTAGTAGTAGTTGAGATTGTGTGTAATCCGAACACCCAGGTACTTAAATTCTTACACAACGTCGATGTTTACATTATTGAGAGACCATTTTTCGTCGGGTTGTCTTCTCCTTTGACGTGCTTCAAAAATCATCCACCTTTGTCTTTCTTGTGTTGATGACTAACCCCCATTTCTCGTAAAATGCATTCAGCCTGTTTATTTGTAATTGCAGAGTGTAAGAGTTTTCGGCGAGTAGTACTAGGTCATCGGCATATAACAGAACTTTAATTTGTATATCAGCAAACGATATCCCTCCTGGGAGTATATCACAAATGTCGTCAACAAACAAAGCAAAAAGTAATGGGCTTAAAATACAGTCCTGTTTAACACCTGCAGTTGTTTCAAACCATTCTGAGAAGTCGGTTCCGTCCCATACAGATGCACTAGATGAAGCAAGAAATTTAGAGTACATGGTCAAACATTTTCGGGAGATTCCTATCGTTGAAAGCTTGTACACCAAAGCCTGCTTGTTTATCTTGTCAAATGCTGCCTTGAAATCTACGAAGGAAGCGTATAGTTTTTTCTTTTTATCAATGGATTTTCTAGCAATGGTTGTCAAAGCAAATATTTGATCCATGGTTGAGAAGCCCGACCGAAAACCAGTTTGGTACATACTTTAAAGGCTTTATTCTTCGATCCATGTGGTAAGCCTTTCGTATGATATCGAAGTAATAATCTTCCTCAAATGCTTAAAATAGAAATTCTCTATAGTTTTCCGGTAGGGTGGCTTGAGAAATTTACTTGGAATTCTTTGGGGAGCTTCAACCGGAAACATAAATTCAACTTGTATATAATAGTCCAAGATTTTCAAAAAACTCAATAAGGAGCCTCCCACTGCGGTTCAAATTATTATCTTTTGAGTTTTTTATTTCGAATAATTTATTTTGAGTGTAAAGGTTCTGAATAGATATATTCTGATAATTTCCAATCCGAGCATTAAGATCTCCAATTATCATAATGTTTTCCAAATTTAAATTATTCACAAAGTCTATTAAACCTTCGAAATCATTCTGCCAGTTATTACAGTTTTAATATACGGGAACTATTGAATATTTTGAGTTAGCAATTGAAAATTGAAAAACAGGTATGTTTTCTATGTTTATAAGTTTTACAAATTCACAATTTAAAGTTTTTTTAACCCCACATAACATTCCACCACTGGCTCTGCCGTGTACATTAGATCTACTTGCAGATTGGCAATATTGGCAATAATAAAAGTTTCCGTTGTCAACTCTACCGATAAGAAGTTCAAGTGGATGGAACATTCGTCTATCCTACTTTATTGTTCATTCTGTCTTTAAATGAAGTTTATAAATATTCCATTCTAATTATTGTCCAATTGCACTCATGCTTACTCTTCTCAAGCACATGAAAACGCTGCTTAAATGAACTTGAGAAATGATTGGAAGTTCAAAATATTTTAAATGACCGGCAAAAAGTTAGTAATAGGTCCAGCGATGATATGAGGGTTAAGACAACTAGACAGGGAAACAATTCTTTAAATCTCTTTTAAGAAAGTAAGATTATTGCACTTGATATTTCAATAGCATTTGGTAAAGGATGCCAACAAATTTTCTTAAAAATGCGTTCCTTCGGCATCGGTAGAAGTTTATCTATATTGGTTTGTTCAACCTCAACAGCATTATGCAATGTGCACGTATAAGTCAATACTTCAAAAATTATCGTTGATGATTAACCCACCCCTTAGACCGCTATCCACTACTATCAGTAAAATCAGAAAAATGGCAAATATTCAACATTGCCAGAAATGTTGCGAAGTATTCAGGATTTTTCTGAAGATGATGCAAGACATTTTTTATTAAAGCCTAAAGTTGTGCAAAATTGAGTGTAATTGATGTGTCTTCAAGAAAGAATTCAAAAATAGTTTGAAAACAAAAGGCAATAGAACTATACAACTGAAATTTGTATCTCGCTTGAAAATCGCTACAGCCGCCGCCGTAATGTATAAATATAAAGTATTTCGTAAGCCAGTTAAATTCAAGCGGTGGTACCCATACTTTTGGGAATGTCCATGTGTTGAGTCAATTTCAGAGTTTTGTCAAGCAGAGAATATTTTTTCAGCCACACATCAAGAATGTGGAATGCTTTTTACCCATCAACACTTTTTTTTATCATGTTAGAGATAGTCATAAATCCTTAAGTAAACGCCTATCGGAAGGGTGATTATATGATAATTTGTCAAAACAGACTGAAAAAATGACAGTTAATGTGAAAGATCTATAGTTTCAAAAGACTAGGTATAGAACTTGGGATTGGAAGAATCTTAAGATTCAATAAAACTTAATTTGATTTATTTTAACTCAACGTCTTTCAAAAAGTTCAGCACATTTTATTGCACATACAACGCAGCAGTTTTTTTATAGGATTAAAATTTGTTATAAGTTCATAGAGTAAATAACTCTAAATCCTTTTTGCGGAAAATCTACTGCCAAACAAACTTCCTGAGTTCACTGGCCCCAACCTGCACCAAAGACACATCAGTGCAAGTGGTGTGCAGCAGAAACTAAGAAAACCATACTAACTTCACCAACAACAACATATTAGGCAATTTACGACTTCAGGTCCTCTTGCGGAACTTCTATATAGGTAGACACAAAGTACAACAAAGCTAAATGTATAACTTCTGACTGAACCTTCTTATACTACCGCTAAAGCAAAGAAGGATTATCCATCCTTGTTTACTGTGTGTTGAAGGATATATACGTAAGCGAACAAAACAAACTAAGAAACAAAATGAAAGAAAGAGCCAAAGCTGAAGCCCATGCAAGAAGCCGAAGGAGCAACCGAAAGCTATGCCTAGTGGAGCATGGAAAAGGTGTCACTACTTAGCAGAGGCAAAAGTTCAAAAATGTTCTCTAGTTGGACGTTCGCTGCTCCTGGTTGCTCGATGGTTTCTAGAGAGTGCAGTAGCGACGACGCCGCCATATTCTGCTTTGAGCACCCAGAGTTAGGTTGGTAGACCATTTTCTTTCATATTCTTATTTTTGTTTTTCTTAATGCAAAGTTTATAGTCTTATAGGTACTTCAACTAGGTACCTATGTAAGTATAGACAAAAAGAGCGAACAGCATGTTATCATAGTCGCATTAAATTCAACCGAAAAACTTCACAAAACTTCAAGGAGGCAAAATCTTGTGTTTTTTTTCTTCTCATTTTTATATATTTCTTTATTTCATTTTTGTGTGTGCTTGTAAGCCCTGATGATAAATTTAGCTGCAGAAATTTTTCTCCCTTAATGTAATGGTGTATCCGTATAGCTCTCTATCTCTACTTGTACCTTCTTCCTAAGAGCCATAAGATTGAAGTTAAAATCGCACTTTCTCACAAGGACAACGAAGACGACGACGACGACGACGGACCAAAGATCATAAAATATGATTCACCTAAGGGACATTGTGTACCATGCTAGAGAACCTAGAAAAGTTTTTAGCTTATCTTTTTTGTTGTTGTTGTTATTTTGGTGGAATATGTATTCGAGAGACGAATGATTTATATTTTAGAATTTGTCATTTTTTTTGTTTTGAATTTTTCAAAGGACCCTTGGGTGTGAGCGATATGCAGGATGGGTCGATGGGATGAGCATGAGATGGTCTGAATGGCTGTTAGATTGCTCTATATTTGTCTATTTGTATAAGGGAAGAGGGTCCCATTATAGAATGAAAACTTATTTGGTTGAATAATTCTTCAACCGGAAATATGAAGTTTGCTTTTAAGTATAAATGTTCATAAGTTCACATTATCAATAAAATTATTCATTAGAATAATAGGTTCAGCCATTAGAGAAAAAGACGACAGAAGCTTTCTGTATGGGATAATGGGAGATTACATTTTACATTACGTATATCCTAGAGACAGAGTATGAGCATTATAAAAAAAGGAAGGGGCTCTCTCACCCCTTCGGTGTACAATAAATATTGTTAATACATATATACATATTAGTTTTGAATTTTTGCAAATTGCAATGCTAAAGAAAAACAGAGCCTGTTAACACATTCCACATTCGTGTAGTACGTCTAAATAATGGAAATCTTTACTTCACAGTAGGACCGAAATTCTTTGATGCATGTGCTCATAATAGATATTGGCAAGAGGGTTATAATCTCGATTTTACGATAAAAGTAACCATTGACACCATAAAATTAAACACTGTTTCTTATCGAGAACAAAAACAATTAATTGGATAACAAGTTACACAAAATCATTTATAGAAAAGAAGCTGCAATGCGACCCACACTGATAACTTCGCATTCCTCCTCGTTTGTTGACATTTCTTAAAATTTTATAAAATATTAATAGCAACATTTTGTGTACGAAAAAAAAGTCCGAAGTCAATATCTTCCTTTGTTCTTGAGAGTTTGATTTCAATATCTGTAATTGTTGCAGAGATATTTTGGAAAAACTATTTTTATTTGATTTTGTTTACTATTTTAAATAGTGAAAAACGTATAGGTACTTAATTTTCGGAAAGTCCCTTCTCCATCTTATGATTTTAAACAGATTTAATTGAAGGAGACGCATATAACGAACATTGTTGTTATTCGCTCAATGAGTTCTAGAGTCTGTGTTTTATTCGACACACATAAAATTTTACGAAGCGTTTCGTGCTAAGTTTATTAAAAGGACACCGTCCGAAGCCGGCACTCTCGTCGTGACAGCAATTAACCAACACTCCATCACCATCACTAGGTATTTTAGTTCGCCAACATATACATAATTCACATCCACTATACGAACTAATATAGATCATATGAAACATATTCGAGAGTATAAGTTAAGTAGGTATGTCAACTTTTCGCTTTCGCAAGAATCGTATCAATAGATGGTTCCCAGCTGATCTCGATACTCGATTGAGGATCATCTTAAGGTAAGTGTCCATTTGAGAGTAAACGTGCTGCGAGTCGCTCTCAAGCTGCTCTCGAGAGCGATCTCGCAAGTGGACATAGTCTGGAGAGTAGCTCGCGGAGAGTTCACTAATTAATCTCGACATTCGATCTTTTTGAAAGTCACTCGCAAGTGGACACATGTGTTTTACCACTATTCGAGATAAGCGTGCAGAATACCAACACAGTTCGTAGTTCGTACTTTGCGAGTATAGCTGTAGACAGTAAACATGGCAAATCAGTGGACATTGGAGGAAACCAATCAACTTATTGAAAAATATGAGTCAGTTGAATTATTGTGGAGAACTACGGATAAATTATTTCGCGATAGAAATACAAAAAAAACGTAATATTAACCGAATTTGCGAAACAGTTCTCGTGTTCTGAAGACGAAATAAAAAGAAAGCTTCATAACTTAAGAAACCGGGTGATATTCATTTTTATTTTTAAAATATTTTTCATAATCGTGAAAAAATATAACAGATGTCCCAAGAATTAAAGAAAAGTAAAAAAAAAGAAAAAGTGGAGCAGGAACTGACAAATTATATTGCAGTAAGTGGCCCTATTTTCGGGCTCTGCAGTTACTTATTCCATTTTTAACGCCTTCTGAAACTATATCGAATCAAGTAAGTACCTCTTTAATTTTTTAAGAACAGTGCCGATAATTAAAGCAGCTGCAATCCTTCGCTTGTAAGAATACATGGCCAACTGATAATATGCTAGCAGAAAAAATCTATGAAGTGGACACGATTATGAGAGTACCCTCAGCAAAAAAAAACTCTCAATATTCTAGTAGAGAGCTCGCGATAGCAAAATTTCTAAAATTTGGCTCTCAAATGGACAGTCTCCCGAGAGTTACTCTCAAAAGTTAACTAGCAGAAGTACTCTCAAATGGACACGCACCTTTAGAAGATGGAAGGAACTTTTTTCTTGGGTTTTAAACCACATATTCGACAAAAACGTGCAACTGATATCTTCTGAGTTGCCCGATGCAACAAATTCTCGAATACGTACCACACCCTCCGGTAAAGAAGAGATATACGCCATGATCAAACAATCAAACACAAGAAAGCGGTATGGCTAGACGGCATTGCTACAAAACTGTTTCAGGCACCGCCAAGTTCATCGAGCGAAATGCTGTAACCACTCATATAAGTAGCATGGGTCTCTGAACGCTTTTCCGAAGAGTGGAAAAAGGGAATGATTTTCAAGCTTCCAAAAAAATAATAAAGACATGATCAAGTTCGAAAGCTGGAGAGGGACTTGGGTTTTGCCTGCAGTCGCCAATATAATAGCGAAGATTATCAGAAGCAACACTCGAGGCTAAACAAACAATATCCCACACTAGATCCTCCTCATTTGATCACATCAATACCTTGTGGATTATCATCCAACAGTGCGTCGAATATCGATCACCACTATACCTGCTTTTCATCAATTTGGAAAAGGCTTTTGACAGCTTTAACAAGTAGTTTATCTGGCTTGCCTTGCGAAGGAAGAGTATCTCGGGTAAACTCATCTCATAAAGACGACTTAGGATGGGTCTAAATGTCACGTTAAACTTCTTGGACAACCTACATCCGTGTGTAGCAGGTTGTCGGAAAGTTTGAAGTCCAAAGTGGAGTCAGGCAGGGGTGCATAGTGTCACCAATTCTTATGGAAACTATGGATCTAGATCAAACGAAACAAGGGTGGAGAAAAAAGACGAAATCTGGGAGCTGAAAATAAACACGGGTTCAGCCTCGGAACCTCCAACTCATCCTCTTTGGTAAACGTTGTACAGCAACCAGTATCAAAAGTAGAAAGTTTTTATTATCATGGAAGTATGGTCTCTACTGAAGTCGGAACTGAACAAAATAAAGCTCGCCGTATCAGGAAATCTAAGGCTGAGCTGAGTTGAGCATGTTGTCTTATGTTTGGACGAACAACTCTCTCAGCTTGAAGACAAAGCTACAATTGTTCAAACGTCGAATCAGTACTGGTGTACGGTTACAGCACCTGCTATTACCAGGAATAAAGTATGACAAAAGTAAAAAGTTGATAAGTTCTTCAAACGAATACATAATTCAAGAAAAATAAACATATGTATACATGATTTGAATCACATCACCACAGAATATTAGAACAAAGTCTTACAGGACAGCTTGTTACGGATAAAATTGATTGTATTTTAAAAAACTTTATATTTATTATAAACTTTTTAAAAATTTAAAATATTGAGATTAATAGTAAATGAAAAAATAAGAACATTTTTCGAACAGACATTTTGTTTAAATCCTTTTCACAATTGTGGCATTATTTTATATCCACCCACAATTTAGGTATATCAAAAACTCAAATCTTATGAATCTTTTAGGGAACCGAATACCGTTTCAAAATATTTCTTCATATCTTTTCCCTTCCACCACATAAATACATACTAAGAAAGTGTGAAGTAAAAATAAAAAGAATTTCGTTGTTTCTTTTTTCTGTTTTCTTTCAATATACTCTTACAAGCTAAATAAAAAGTCAATCTTTTCAAAATGAAACGTAAAAACCTAGAAACTTGTTCCACAATTGCCAATCATTTCCCTCCATTGGCACCTCCTTTATCGTTATTGCTTCATAAACATTCCAATGGAATTCCAACACATAACTTCTTTCTACCACAAACCATTAGTTTTCAAACAATGAGTTTGAGTTAAAAAATAAAAATAAAAATAAAAAAGGCAGCAGAAAACTGAAAACAGAAAACACCCAAGCAAAACAATGCCAAAGGAAAACATGTTTTGTCATTATTTCGAAACCATGCTAAAGGATATATTGTTTCTTTCACATCCTGGCACTTTTCAACACAAAATCACATATAAGCGAGTGAGTTGAGTCTTGAGTATTTGCCTCAACAACCCATATAGCCCATCATAGTAGAAAGGGTTGGGTATAGGGTACCTATATGGTATGCACTGCACTACTATACACTTGAAGCTTTTTGTCAAAAGCCTATACAACAACTTACTACGTACGTATAAGCTACGTTTTAGAATCAAAACTACCAGACAAGTAAACATTTCTATGAGCTTGGGTTTTTATACATCATCGTTACATATAGAGAAGCTGGAAGCCACTTCAAATAAACGTTGCACCGTAGCAGATGGCCCGAGAATGCTGTGCAATGAGCTAAGGAAACAAGGATAACGAAGCAAAAACAAGTCAACGTGCCAAAGGATCAAGTGTGAAAGACCAATACAAGGCTTATAACAACCCAACAACCATTGCATCAGTATCAGTTCAACCACCACCCAAAAAAACCATGCAAGACCAAAGACCCAACTAACTGAAAGCCATCTATACTACAGACATCATCTGACTCAATCTGACAGAAGGTAAGATGACGGTTTACGTTTTGTTCCGTTCCGTTCGTCGTTCATCGTTAAGTCGAGCTAGAGCTAGAGGAAAAATATGAAAACATAATATGTATAATGCAACTGAATAGGTAGGTATGCGACCATAAGGATATCTTCAAGATGAAGTGACTGCAAAAGACAAAAGAAAGAAAAACAAACATACCTAACCTACCTCCTATTGAGAAAAATAGAAAACCAAACAAACATGAGCAGCAAAATGAAAGTATTTTCCACTTGAAAACGTGGATACTTTCCCCGAGTCTTTTTCATCGTTATCGTTCGTCGTCGTCATCGTCCTCGTTGTAGTCATCATCGTCCTTCAACGATATCCTCATCTTCGCACACCCCATAGCCTTATATGTATTTACTGTTTGACCATCATAGGACAGCAAAGGAACACAACACTCTTTAAAGTCCTGATGACGACGACGATGATGATGATGATAATGATGGTGATGGTGATGATGATGGCGTCGAAGATAAGGCTAACGATGGAGATGTGGAACAACGATACCACCGACCGCCATCACACAGCCATCACGGATACGGAAGAAGGCAAATAGCATTTTGCCCTTATTCTTTTCAATTCACCCGCAATGATCTCCACCAAACGCAAACCGTTCGATATTATCCTTGTTATCATTTGTGTGTCTCTTTCTGTAGTATAAAGTCTCTAGGCCCCTATTTAACCCTGGGATCCTTGTGTGTCTACCTACATTCTAGCTTAGCATTATGTGCGCAAAGGTTAAAGAACCTCTTGAGTCCATATAGCCAGAGAGAAGGAGAATTAGAAGAAAGTAAACAGTTGAGCCAAATGGTACAAAGAAAGGACAACTGTTCGAAAGCATAGATGAAATGAGCTTATAGGTATACTTCCAGCAGGTACAGTCGATGCGTGTCAAAAAATATACGTAACTACCTACAGAAAAAAGTGTTTGAGTCAGTGATGTTTTCATATTGGATTTTTAAATGTTCAAAATAACAGTTTTCTTTTACTTGAACCCCTTTTTGATTTAAATAAACTCCACGCAAAGAAAAACAAAATACTTAAAGCCGGTGTTTGGATACGTTAAACAAAAATTAAAGGGTGAATATAGAAAATCTTATTTTTCTTTTATCATCTTTTATTTCTTAGGCGAAGTTTTTAAAAACTATAAATTTTACTGAAAATTATAATTGAGGTATGCAGAATCCAGATGTGTCTAAAATTGGTCGAAAAATAGCCCAAGGGTGCAAAATATTTATAATATAAGCCGGTTTTTCGTTTAATCGCTCTCCCAATACTTCTCTACCTTCTTGAAATGACAACGCAGTCTTTACGTTTTCGAAGCGTTTTTTTCCTAATCAACTGCCATCTCCATTTTCGTATAATAGTGCCGATGAAATCCTGACCCGTTTTTCAATTGTTCGTATTCTTCGCTGTTGGACAATCGATTAAGCCAGAAAATCTTGAAAATGTTTTGTAGACACCTATTAATGAAGATTTGCTGAGTCCTAGTAATTGCCGCTGTTAGTTTTTTGGTGCTGATTCTACTCTACGTTAAAGAGGAACAGTCGTAGCTTTGTCTTCAAGAGAGAGAGTTATTCCTCCAAATATTAGACAACATCACGAATGAAGCCGTTGATTTTTCGATACGATTTCAGGAGAGTTAATACTTAATACGTATTGAAAATTCTCTACCAACTCTACTGGTTGTCGAGCAATGTTTAGCAGGTTAGTTTTTCCTATGAGCCCCACGTTTATTGCTTCTTACACCACCTCTGTTGTAATTTGATCGAGATCCAGATCCTTAGGGAGATCATTTTTGAGATAAGTTTCCAGAGCTCAACTTATTCATCCTTTTCCTGTCATAGTTGCTTGCAGAACATCATTGATCACCAATAAAAACAGAATTGGAGATAGCTTGTAGCCCTATCGGACATCTTTTTGAATTTAAAACTTTTCTGACATTCATCATAAGTAAGCTAGATAAAATCAAAATCAATGTAACAGTAGGTAAGGTAGTTATCGGTATACGACACACTGATCTATTATGATTCTCAAGATATTGATGTGATGGCCTGTTCTGTACTAAAATTATTAGAAAGTTAATTTGATTTTAATTTTCGCTTTGAATTTTCGGATAGCATTCCTCGAACACTAATATTTGTATGTCTGCCAAAATGAAACCTTTCAACGGAAACTCAAAAATCTTATTCAATTATTTAGTGTTGCTACCTTCAAACCTGGTTCGGAAGGGTTACGCTGCTATGAAAAGTCAGTAAACTACTTTTTGATTGAAAAATCGTTAAGACTTCTGTTTGAACTGCCTTGTGTTCGTGTTCAACCCGGCTTTGGAACATACAAAACATCTCTATTTAATTTCTTTCTATTTTTAAAAAACCGTCACGAGTTTTATCTAAAAACTGTTAAAACTCCAAACAACGCATAAAATAAAATATTTTTTAATGGTCTCAACAATATTTCAAACTGATATAACAACCCTGTCCCAACAAAACAGAACTAAGATCTAATTCGTCGTATAGAAAGGTATTTTGTAGAAAATCTATGTCTGTTAGATTTTATTTGTTATGTGGTAGTGGAAGGGCATAAGTTGGCCAGTTAAATTGAAAGAGGTGTTAGAAAACGTTCTGTGGTAATGATGGGTGGTTGCAAACACGTTGACCAAAGGATATACTATGAACCTTCCATAGAAACCTACGGAATGGAAAATCTATAGAGAACTTCAGAACAAGAAGCCCTTGTGTTATAGCTTCTCTTATATAGGCAGGTAAGAACGGTATAGTTTACCTAGGTACCATCAGGAATGAGAGCACAAAAAGCTAGTGGCAGAAGGCATTTCCGATCATTATGCAACACAACGGAAACAACCACCAATTGAAGAGTTTCCGGTCTGCAAAATGCGGCATACAATATCCCTTACCATACCAGATACATGTTCGTAGTAAGAGAGGAGCAAAGAAAAAAACACCTTTAAAGAAACAAAAAGGCTGACACAACATGGTGTAATATGTGTATAGAAATTCACTTTGTCAGTATAATAGGGGTCGGATAAAGATCAAAGGGTTTCGCTTTTTCATTCGGTTCGTTCAAACAATGAATGAGTTTTGGAAAAAGCTATCATTCTCGCATAAAAACGGAAGAGGGACAATCTGATTTCTAAAAAACAACAACAGGAAAAAATAAAAGGTGACCGAATTCAACATACCTCAGATAGGTAAGGAACAAGGAGTTTATAGAATGTAAGAAATAAATAAGGTGCAATAATGAGGGTTGTTAAGTTTTCAAAAAAAAAATTGGTATAAAATAGTTTACATTAGCTTCATAACATTTCTAGTATGTTATTGAAAAAAAAAAGGAAATATTATTATTGTCGGAAATAACACAATATTGTGTCAATTTTTTATAAATATTATTAGACAATATTGAATATAATAAAATGAAAATGTAAAACTTGTGTACATAAGAAAAAAATTATAGAGATTCCCATACGACTTTCCTTAGGACAAAGAAAACTGACGGTCCGGAAGTTTTTTTCGGAAGAGATGTTCTTCTATGCTTTTCATACCTATACTTTGGGGCTTTTTTCTTCTATCTCAAATTGACGACCTTGTCCTCTTCAAAAGGTCATGGAAACGATTATTAATTTTTTGCTTAAAAAATGTCTTGTAAAACAGAAGTTTTTTGACACCCGGCTTTTGTAATAATATCACCACTGGTGATCTTATGGTTCATCTTACCATAAAATGGAACAAATTTTTACACCGCTTTGGAAGTAGTGTGCTTAAGAAAAGCTTCATTTTAAACATAACCATTTTTTGAAGTTATTGTTCTCGGACCGATATGTGTTAAATGGAAAATTTTGAAATTTTTCGACGTTTTAATGTTCCTAGCATCTAAATCAAAGGTCATACAGAGACGTCTGTATGTTCGGGATACCTTTGTTTAAATTCACAAACGCATCACGCACTGGCAGAGATGATTTGCGATCATTCCTGTAGCACGCTCATAATCGCAAACAATTGGCATCACTTAAAATGTCAATTGTTCATTATTGCAAAGTTCGATAAACTGATGCGCAATTAAACAAAAAAGGCATCAAGAATTTTCTTGATAAGTTGTTGATTCCGACGCGATTTGGAGCAAAAATGGTGGAAAAAGACAATGAAAAGTATTTAATCAAATTCAAAATTGCTTATAAATAATTTAATTTGATGAATTTCAGGGAATATTTTACCAGCGCATAAATTAAACTATTAATAGAAAACAGATTAAAATATGAAGGTGAATTTATTGCCGCGAAAAAATCAAAGTCAGTATCAGTATTGTGGAGAAAAGTTCTAGATGAGATAAAATGTGTGGTTCCAGACTTTAATTACAATTAGAATTTTTATTAGTACCACATCCATCATAAAGCAAAAGCTGTTTTTAAACGTAAAACTTTTTGTCAATCAGCATCGCATCGTAATCAGCTGAGCAACGATCAGCATCGCAAAAAAGCTGTGATGTCTAATCACTACCAAATAATTTGACGTTTGTGAATTTCAGAACCAGTAGAGATATCGACTTCAAACAAATTTTACTATAGGTACAGATAATAGCACAGAAAGATGCAAAAAGGACTTTCGAAACAATTAAGTGGTGATTTTTTTAATATAGCAAAAAAAAAAAACATTTTGGTTCACCCAAAACGTTTTTGCTTGGCCTGCACTGCAGTCGTTACCTCTTCAAAGCGTATGTCCAAACCATTGCCACTTACGCCTTCGTATAATAGAGCCTATTTGTTCCTGACCTATCCTTCTATGAAGGACCTTATTTGATATTCGGTTTGGCCAGAAAATCCTAAGGATGTTGCGAGGACATCTATTCACGAAGGCTTGCAGCTTTCTTGTAATGGCTGAAGTAACCTTTCCGGAGCTGCACCAGTAAAGAAGCACAGATTCGACATTTGTGCGAAACAGTCGTAGCTTTGTTCTTAAGCTGATAGAGTTATTCCTTCAAATTTTCGACAGCATACTGAACGCCGCTTTTGATTTGCCGATGCTCCCGATGCCTTTTTGTTCGGTTCCGCCTCTGACGGAGACGATACTTCCAAGGTATTGAAAGCTCTATACTTTCTCCACTCGTTCTGAGGAAATATTTATTTGAGAGGATGGTCGGGTTCCGAGGCTGATCATTTTTGTTCTGCCAGAGTTAATTTTCAGCCCCACGATTTCTTCTCTCTCCACACTTGTTGTCATTTGAAGGAGATCCACGATCCTATGAGAGAGTAAGCAAACATCGTCCGCGTAATCAAAGTGCTTTAAATAGGATGTCAAAGTCCATTGGATCCCTCCGCTACCTGACACAAAAACAATATTGGCGACAGAAAACAGCCCTGTCTGACTCCGCTACGGATTTCAAAATCCTCTGACAACCTACCATCGTGCAGAACGTGACACTTGGATCCATCATATGTTGATTTTATAATAGCAATTAGTTTTTGTGAGATGCCTCTCCTCCCCAAAACTAACCAAATGTACTCGCTGTTGACGCCTTTGAAGGCCTTCTCGAAGTCGATGAACAGAAGGTGTAGTGGTAATCGATATTAAACGTATTGCTCAATAATGATCCGCAGGGTGTTGATGTGATCAATACAGGAGGATCCAGCGCGGAATCCTGCTTGTACGGCATCGAGTGTGCCTCAAGGTGTTCTCTGATGCGTTCCAGTAGGATTTTTGCTACTATTTTGGCAACGGCAGGTAGAACGCAAATTCCTCTCTATTTTTCGCACTTTGTAACATCTTCTTTTTTTTGTGAGCTTGACGATCATTCCCTTCTTCCACTCATCGGGGAAGCTTTCGGTGGTGCAGGCTTCTTTTATGAGCGGACGAAGCAGTTCGCTTGATGACGTTGGCACTGCTTGTAAAAGCTCTACGGGAATTCCATCAAGTCCTACCGATTTTTTGTTATTAAGTGCTAATTGGATTAGTTTGTTTGGGAACTTCAGAAGGCATCGACTGCACGTTGTTTTCAAACACTCGGTTAAAAAGTAAATGTGTTCTTTCCACCTTCTGACTTGTTCATCCACCGAACAGTTAGCAAAGTAGGTACCGTCTTCTTCTTTCACCAGGTGTTGCTTTGAGCTGTGTGCACCGGTCAGCTCTTTGGTTATTCTGTTAACTTAATTCTTGCTTAATTCTTTCCAACTGACTATTCTGTCAGCAGCTGAAATGTAAACATTTTTCACAGCATTCCAATGGTGTTCGATGTCGTCATGTACTCTGCTGCTGATTGTTCTCATTTTGTGAGACAGGTGGTCCCTTAATTGTTGACGGGCCATGGGATCCTTTAGTCTAGCGATGCAATCTTAGGGTAGCTATCATTAAGTGGTGGTTACGGGCAATTCCCATGTCGGCGCCTCTTCTATTTCAGACATCCAAGAGACTGCTTCTAAAGCGTCGACTAATCGCAAAGTCCGTCGGCACCCAGTTTATTTTATGAAACAGTTTGTGTTCAAACATAATGAACAATTAGAAGGCCATTGGCGTTGCAGAAGTCAATAAACCTCACACCATTATCATTGCAATTTCCGACTCACATTCCAGAAACCAATCTTTGTCAGGGTACAATAGCCAGAAGTCGTCAACGAGTTATCATTTATTATCCGAGGCGTAATTTCGGTTTCCATAGCGGCATGGAGTTCAGTTACAATAGAGTGTTAATCTCCGTAGCCTATCCTGAAGAGTCAGGAAAATTCGCCCTTGTAATCTTAGCTAACTTACATATGTGTATAGGGATACACAAATCATTGCCCGGGGGCCACCGGAGGATGTTTAGGATCAAATGAGGACGATAGCAAAAAGCCTCAAATTAACCTTTTTCATCTTGACCAGAGCTTTTTTCTTTGTTAATTCACTCTCTTTCTTTGTCTTTCTCTGATACTAGTTTATTATACTCTCTTTCACTCTCTTTCTTATTTTCATTTCTCTCTTTCCTACTTGCTTTTTTATCCCTTTCTCTCTCACTCTCTTTCCTTTTATTTATTAGCAGGGCTGCCGAAGTGAGTACTAAGCGAGTATTTGTACTCCCTTAGCATTCACTGTACTCCCGTACTCCCCTCACCTTGATTGTACACCCCTCGAAAATGTTCAAAACTTTTTCAAAAATTCATTAATAATTGTGTTAATAAAAAAATTAAGTGGCATCAACGATTGCAACTAATTCGTTAAAAGCTTAAAAACACTGAATGTTTTGATTTTGTAGTAGTTTAAACTGGAAGAAATGTCATACTTCACTTCTGTCAGTTGTCACTCCTTGTCAGTTGCATAAAAGAAATAAATTGTCTGTTGTTGTCTGGGAAATTTACAATCAAAATTATTTCACAAAGCGTATGATCTAAGATGATTCAAGATGGAAAAGTTAGTAAACAATACAAAATAAAGTTTTTTCACTATTTTATCAAACAAATCCTATTTGTCAAAATAAAGGTACCTAATTAAATATAAAAAGAATTCTTCTGCGACGCTTCCTACAGTAAAAAATTCACGTGGATCATCAACGTCGACGATGGCGGTGGCGCAGAAACAGAAACTGTTTGTATATTGCCACAGTCAATGCCATTTTAATGGCAAAGTCACTTATTCAAAATTGCCATGCATTGCAATTGGTTCCTTCAAAAGATCTCTTATGTAATTATTGCAAATAGGTCATATTTTTAAAAAAATGTCACACTGTAAAAATCGAAAGTCTGATTATATGTATTTTATTTTTTTACATTGAATATGAGTTAAGTTACTTTTATTTAATAAATGTTATTTTTTATTAGTTAAAGTTATTTATATATTGTTAAGTTTTTTTTTGTTAAATTAAACATGAATTCATGAACCTTTGTATGTGTATTTGAAATGAAGTACAAATAAGAAAAAAGGAATTAATAATTGTTAATATTAAGAGAATTTCTTTTTTTTTTTGCTTACTCCCCAGAAACACGAAATACTCCCCTCTAATCCTCTGAAATACTCCGTTCTGAATTTTCAAAACGGCAGCCCTGTTTATTAGGAAGCGTTTTTAAAAAATAATACAATTTATATTTTAATTTTATTCTTTTTTTATACATTATATAAAGAAGTTTTTATAACATTACTGATTAATTTAAAAGTAATACAAACAAATATTGGTTCTTAATATAAATTTCCTAGCCGTCTTATTTTTCGTCGAAATCGTCTTCTTCGTCGTCGTTGTCGTTGTCTTTGTTCTTCGTCTTCGTCATTGTCATCATCTTCGTTGTTGTCACTGTTGTTATCGCCATTGCCATCTTCTTATTATTAGTATGAAAAAAGGACGATATCTTTATTCTACGAGGTGTGTTCAAAAAGTACCCGGAATTTTAAAATTTCGCGGGTCTGGAGAGTCCGAAGGTCAAAATTTGTTTTGTATTGTGTTAGTATACATGTCCCTAAAGTATTATGCAATTTTCAGCTATATTCACTGTTTACTTTGTCTGTGGAAGTTGGTAAGGTTCGACGTGTTTTTATGAGCTCGGCGATTTTTGTTTGTTTAAACAATGTTTGACCAAAAAACAATCGCGTGAACATCGCTCAGGAGCTGTTAAATGACGTCAACGACGATCCAAATTTGCTTGAAAGGGTCATAACTGGTGATGAAACATGGGTGTACGGTTATGGTATCGAAACCAAAGCACAATCATCTACCTGGAAGCATCCAACGTCACCAACGAAAAAAGCACGTCAAGTTCGATCAAATGTGAAGGTTTTGCTTACTGTTTTCTTCGATTATAATGGCAAAGTGCATCAAGAGTTCTTACCACAAGGTCGTAAGGTTAATAAGGAGTATTACCTTAAAGTTATGCGACGTTTGCGTGAAGAAATCCGAAAAAAACGCTCAGATTTATGGAAAAACAATTCATGGCTTTTGCACAACGATAACGCACCTGCTCACTCGTCGTTGATTTTTCGTATTTTTTTGGCCAAAAACAATACCGTAGTCATGCCCCAACCTCCATATTCACTAGATATGGCTCCGTGTGACCTTTTTCTGTTTCCAAAGTTGAAGAGACCCATGAAAGGACGGCGTTTTTCCTCGATTGAAGAAATAAAGGTCGAATCGCTGAGAATGCTCAAGAACATATCAAAAAGTGAATATCAACAGTGCTTCAAAGATTGGAAAAAACACTGGCATAAGTGTATTTTACCTGGGGGGACTACTTTAAAGGGGGCCACATTGATGTAAACGAATAACTAAATATTTTTTTGAAAAAACGAAAATTTCGGGTACTTTTTGAACACACCTCGTATGTTGATAAACCTTCATTTAGGACGATATGCGGTTCACAAAATATGCGTAGAAAAACGAAAAGAAGCCTAAGGATTCATGTAGCATGAAATGAGGACGATGAAAAATCGTTAAGGATGATATGAGGTTCATTTTTCTGTATGTGAAGCAAATGAGGAGAAAAGATCCTTTTAAGGATCAAAATAGGGCCAACATTTCGACTCGGGATTATTAACTACAAATTAACAACATAATGATCGCTTTGAATTCTTTAAATCTGAGAAGTGAAGTTAAGAAACCTTCATAGTTACAAAGTTCATACTATATTCATGTCGTTTTCCTTACAATATAAGTTATAACACAAGCAAAGTGGAAAAGCTTGGAGCAGCATCTTCCCATAATTTAAATTTTGATTTAATTGTGTACTAAAATCTGCGTGTTTAGAAAATGTTTTAGACAGATTTCTGTTCGAGTGTGTTTAGCATGATCTGTAGGCTCAGAGTTTGCAGCTCTGAATAAAAAAAGAAACACCCCTTATATGAAAAGTGACCGTACCGTAGTTTTGAAGCGTCTATTTGGATTAAAGGTTGAGGCACAGATGCCACAAGCCAGACAGAACAGAGTAATCCACTTTCTTAAAGGTTTTTATCTACATTCACATTTGTAACGAACAAGGGCGGATCCAGACTTTTCATCAGGGGGGGGGGGGGGGGGTCACACATTTAGATGAGTTTTTACTCACCGTTTAAAAATGTTCTTTAATGTTTTGTAAAGGAGGCTAACAAAATTTAATCATTGCTGAAACACTGTTGTCCAGCAAGATATGGTCTAACTATTTAATTTGGATGACTCCCTATACATGTAAAAGCATTCCAGGATTCCAACAGTTTCCTAAATATGCCATATTTAAGAGCTAAAACACAATAGCTTAAATGGTTTTTGATGCATTTCGCGCAGAAATGTAGGAAATTGTTTTGAAACGTTGCTTTTTTCCAAAAATAAAATACACTTTTCTTGTTTTCATTTCTTTTAATGCGAAGAACGCTGCAAAAATTCAAAAATCCAGAAAATGAGAGACGATCTGATATGTAGAATTGTCGGGCTTTTTTGACGTAGTTTTTTCGAACTCAATTTTCGGGAGTTTCTTATTACTATCGTTATCAATCTGCTTACTCCTATTTTGATCTTAAAGGCGTCAACAAAACTTAAAAATTGTAGAGATAAAAATATTTGGTTCTTGAATTTAAGGAAATAGGCGCATTTAAGTACATAATTTCTCTAAAAAATTAAATTAAAACAAAGTAAGATAGGTAAACAAATAAGTTAGGAAGAAAAGTTTTTGTAGCACTCACAAATTACACGTTTCAAAGCTTTTATATCAATAGATATGAAACGTTTATTATGTTTTTCACTTAGCCATTAGTTTAACAAAAGTGTCACTTGATTTTTTTTGGGACATTTGTATTATTGAAATTCGTGTTTAAATCTCAGTGCTAGAGCATCCAAAGCAAATTCACTTCAAAAGTAGATTTATTTAATTTTTTAAGATCTTTTGTATTCAACAGAAAACCAATTTTGAAAGAAATAAAATGCACGGGTCGCTAGAACTTGCTAATTTCTTCCAAAAAGTCTGTTTAAAAATATTTCCTATATTTTAAGATTTAAAAAATGTACCTGCAAAATAAGTTTTTCTCAAAAATTTAAATGCCATTTTATTTGTCAAAATTTAAATGCTACTTAATTTGTCAAAAAATCTAGATTTACTTATTTTTTTTCGATCATAAAAAATCATCATCAATTTGATCATTTGATCATTGACAAGAGCTTGCACAGAAAGAGAAGAATTTTGAAATCGGTCCATTAGTTCTTGAGAAAACTTAAAAACAAATAAAACGTTTTTTGAGGTGTACCCTTCTGCAGCAATATGCTGTTATTTTTCATATTAATAAAATGAAATAAAAACGACTTACACTAATCGGCTGAAAATTTTAATTTCAATCAACACAATTGTTTGGACTGTAGGGGCCAGGAAAGACAGACAGACGGAAGGAATCAGGGTAAACACTTTTTTCGACTTCTCTACCGTCGTAATGTCATATTTGATTAAAAGCTCTAGTTTGAAATTGTTTACTAATGCAAAACTTTCTATATAGTTCCTATATGTCGCAAAAAAAATCATTTCAATGTTCACAATTAATGTGTGTCAAAAAAATTTAATAATAAAATTGAAGGCTAGTTTCAGGAATTTAAAGGCAACTTAATATCAAACTGACGATCTCATGTTCAAGGTTTCTTCTTAAGAACCTGATTATTTGTCTTTTTCTTAGAAACAATTTCTATGAAAATAATTTAAAGCATGACTAAAGTTTTTTCAAATTCTAAGTTGAGTAAAAACAAAAGTTTTGGTTGTTTTTGACAGCAAACCACTTTTTGGTGAATGTCGTTAAATTACGAATGAATATTTAGATGAAATCTTTACTTAGACAACTTAACTGTATAAGCTTTATGGCTCATATGACCCCCCCCTGGATCGTCCATTGGTCAAAAGTTGATGAATTTGTGCTGTGTTTTTGGAATAGGGCTGAATATTCGATTCATATTATGTTCTTGGTCCAATCTTCAGTCAAAAGTAGTACTTTTAGCAACAAAGTTTAAGGAAGTAAAATACAAATGTTGTTTTCATATACAAAAAATAAATAATTCCAAATATTATGGGGTTCATATCCATTAACGCAATATGATTAGTTTTGAATTGAAGGGAATTCCTACGAAAAAGCAAACAAATTATCTCCCGGGGGGGGGGGGGTCATGGCCCTACGACCCCCCTGGATCCGCCATTGGTAACGAATTTAAAATTAGTAAAAATTGTTGTAGGGAGTAAAAATATATGCATATACAGTTTAAAAAATATATGCGTTTTACCTATGTACGTAACTGTCAATTCATCCTTCATAAAAGGTCATGATTTCAAAAACGACCTTTTTAATTGAATTTTATCCAATATAAGCTGTGTAGGCTTGCGGTCAATATGCTCTCACTGACCAGCAATTTGTGGGTGGGCATGGGCCACCAAATCTACTATATCTATGATTATAATACGAAACCCCATGAGTGGAGAAATGGTTAAAACAAAAGAGGCGGCGGCGCGGCGGGCCCGGCGGCAGCGGTGGGTGGTAAATGGTAGGCGTTGGAAAACTAGGTCCATTATGAACTGATGGTTGTTGGTCATAGAAGAATACCATTATGACGATAATGAAACACTGCAGCTGCATCGCAATCGCAAAGTCCTCAATTCAATAACAGAAGAAAAAGAATATCTACTTAATGAATAATTCCGATGGAGCGTAAAATAAGGCGGCAAAACAATTCGCCGACAGACGATCCCTTGACTCCATGAACCATCACGGGTGAAATGGTGACGACAACGCCAACGCCGACGCCAACGACAATGACTACGACGACCGGCAAAAAGAGGCATCAAGAAGGATTTGCTGCGGAATTCAAGTGTGCAGAGAAAATTCCTTGCAGTGATCCCTTTCATTAGTCATTTTAATTCAATTTGGCTATTCATTTATTTGCCTGGATTCCTGCATCACCACCTTTTAGCTCGAAGGCAGCCAGGCAGGCAGCCAATGCCAAAGCCTCAATGAACGAATTGAGCACATCCTGATAAAATTGTCAGTTGTCACCGAAAAGACAAAGAACTGAAGAGAAGAGCAAAGAGACCGTCGAATAATTGGTTAAGGTTCAACTAATTTCGCATATACTCGCGTTCATTTATATAGAAACAGAAGGACTATTTATATGGTTTCAATCTCGAACGCGGCCCGCTAAAGCGGTGATTGAAATTGTATAGAGCCCAATCCCAACTACATTGTTGCCTGAAAGTTCCGACAATGACAACGATGACGACAATGACGACGACGATACCACGATGTCAAGTTAGAAAATGCTGCGGAGACTCACTGAAGCACTATTAATGAGATAATAATTAGTTGAAATCGCATATCCTTATTATGAACTAATTAAAATGGAACAATGAAATAGTTTGTTGATGCGATGCAGGAGGCGACCCTGATTAAATTATGTGTGATTTTGAGGTCTTTGTTACGTTATTGACAGACGAACTAGGAGCAGAAGTTGGTTCTTGTTCTTGTTGTATTTAGATGCAAAAGGTGGGAAGGAAGAGTTGGGTAATGGGGGTAAGACACTTCAATACTTTTAAGTACTGTGATAATTAGGGTATTACTTTACTCGTGTATGAAATTAACTACTAACTTAATATTCAGTCAATGATGTCAATGTCAATTAATTTTATATATAAAACAGCTCAACATGAAAAGTAAGTACAGCCTATGAACTTTTTTATGTAACATCATTTGAGACAAATAATGGTGGAAATGAAAGGGAAATCCATGGAAATGAAATTAGAATTGGTAAGGAACTGATTTAGTTGTGGGGCTGGGCACAGGCTTTGTATTTTATAAATACACTAGCGGCCCGGTACGTGCTTCGCTACGTATAAGGCATAGTAATAAAAAAAATGATTATTAAGTTCATTTATTCAAACAAAAAAATATTTTAAATTGCTAGCTATTTAAAAGTCTAAATGACCCAAATGATATATTGTTTATATTATATTTATCAGCAAAGAGTAAAAACTATGGGTTAGTCTGAAACAGTTGGATAAACAATATTTTTTGTTTTTCCATTTTGAGCATGAATAAATAAATAGGGGTATCGACTCTGGAACAGGCAACATAAAGTTGGCCATGTGAAAACATGATTCCTCCAAATTGACACCACAAACTTGAAGTGTTTGCCCTTGGGCCTTATGTATGGACATCGCAAATGATAAACGCACAGGATATTTTAATCTTTTGAATTCAAATGGCATATCATAGGGACTACACCTGACAGTTTCGCTTGAATTTGAATATTAATGGCATTGATATGAATGTTCTTCGGTGCTAAAATCATGATTTCTGTAGTTCTGAAGAATATTCGGAAAAAAACATTCAATCAACTCATGTATAGAATGCGCAATTGTACAAAAATTGTTCGGTAAAGTTTTTTTTTTTAAATTTTAACCGATCAAGGTCTGTGCCAAATAGTGAATCAACCAACCAGAATAACTGAACATTCGGCTACCTTAATAGACTACGTTATTACAAATAAAGACCTCAAATCTCGAGTTAAATACGTGATATATGCACGCGACAAAATTACTGATCATGAAACTATAAGTATTGATGTGCAAATTAAAAAGAAACCAGAAATTAAAAGAAAAGAGTATAGTGTTTTACGCTATACAAAAGAACATTTTGATTCCTGTCTTATCACAGAAGGTTTTCATAATATTTTTTCGAAAGATGATTTGAATGATTTGTCAAATTCTTTTAGTGAAAAACTTAATAAGTGTTGCGAAAAGTTAACGGTAAAAAAACTTACTCCTTAATTTGAAGACAAAAAATGGTTTAATTTCGACCTACTAAGATTAAAGAATGAAAAAATAAGGGCATATAATATCGCAAGTTTAAACAAAACAAGTGATGATTGGCTGCGGTACAAGAATATTCGGAATAAATATAAAAAAGAAATTCGAATGGCTAAGAGTGACTACATTATTTCTAAAATATCTGCTACGGAGGGTAATCAAATCGAAATGTGGAAAACTTTGAAAAATATGGTGTTAAAGAATACTAAACAAAACAACATTGAGTCTATTCATTTTGGTGATGTTATCTCGAATCAATCTGGTGAAATAGCGAATAAATTTAATAACTACTTTATTGATAGCATTTGTGAAATAAATGCCTCCATACCATATATTCCCTTTGTGTCACCTGATATTAGTGTAAATTCTGTTTTTGCTTTCAGTTTTTGCAGCGAAAGATCTCTCTACACTTTAATAAGTAAATTAAATAATAAAAAAGATATGTTTAGATTAAACAAAGAAATGATTCTGCAATCAATTGAGATAATCGGTCCGGTGCTTATGAAAATAATAAATAAAAAAATAAATTTCCTGAAAGTTGGAAGGAATCATTAATTGTCCCTGTCGAAAAAGTGAACAATTCGAATAAGTGTGAAGATTTCAGACCTGTAAATATGTTACCGTTGTGTGAAAAGATTTTGGAAAAATTTGTTGCAGAACAATTTCTTAATTATTTGGAATGTAATAGTCTGTTAATTGAAGAGCAATCTGGATTCAGGAATGGACATTCATGTGAAACGGCGATTAATTGTGTTGTGTGGAATTGGAAAAGGAAGATGGATGGTGGACTTTCGATAGTGGCTGTTTTTCTTGATTTGAAAAGAGCGTTTGAAACGATTGATAGAGAAATATTACTGAAAAAATTGCGATTGTATGGTGTGTGTGATCGTGAATGGAAATGGTTTGAGTCATATCTTTCGAATAGAAGCCAAAGAACTAGAGTAAATGGTGAAACATCGAGTGCTAGAGTTAACAATTTGGGAGTGCCTCAAGGTTCTGTTTTGGGAGTGTTTTTGTTTCTTTTGTATATTAATATTAAAATAAAAAATGTTTAAAATACTGCAGTATGAAACTCTTTGCAGATGATAGTCTGATTTATATTTGTGGAAAAAATAGTGAAGATATGTGTGCCAAACTGAATGAAGACTTGATATATGGCTGAAAATGAATAAACTTAAGGTGAATGTTAATAAGACGAAGTATATGAAGTTTGGAATGAATGATAACATTGATGTGAGAATGGATAATGAACCGTTAGTTTGTGTTGAAAGTATTAAGTATTTAGGTTGTGTCATTGACAAAAAACTAAATCTTAAAGAACATCCCAGTCATGTATGCGCAAAAATCTCAAAGAAAGTTTATTTTTTTAGTAGAATCCGTAAAAATTTAACATTGAATGCTTCGACTCTTCTGTATAACGCGATAATTTTGCCGCATTTCAATTACTGTTCGACATTATTATTTGGTTCGAATGCAGACGTCAAACAAAGACTGCAAAGACTACAAAATAAAAGTATGAGGATAATTTTAAGACTAAACGTGTATACACCAATCCGTGTTTTGCTTGAATGTTTGTGTTGGATGAATGTGAAACAGAAATTGATGTTTGATGCTATGATTTTTATTTTTAAATTGAGAAATAATATGTTACCGGAGTATTTATCGGATGGATTAGTGGAAGTGGCGGCAGTTCAACCTTATAGTTTAAGAAATGGAACCAACCTCAGACCGGAGCGATGTAGGTTAAGTAGTACCCAAAGCTCAATCTTCTACGATGGCATTAATTACTTCAATAATTTACCGAATAGTGTGAAGAGTGAAACTAATATGAATGCTTTCAAGAAAAAGTTGTGTGAATTTATTAAAATTGATATAACCTAGTGCAAATGAATACACGAAAGAACATGATTTTATAAATTAATTATTAACAAAAGTATATTTTAGAGTTTTATAACTAATATCGTTTCTTTTATACCTCTAGGGTTAGGGATAAATAGAGCCCAATCTTATATATGAGATGGGTACTCTTGGCTTTAGCCGAGATGGTATGCGGAAACTCTAATAAAGTGATCAATCCGTTGGTACTGTCGATTGGTATTTTGCCATCACCAACTTCTAACAATTGTTCTGAAAACTCATGGGCAGTTGCATCATTATGTACGTGAATACGCATATTAATGTTCAGTGTCAATTTTCGTACATATGTCCAAAGAACTGATGACCTCAAACAGGCGTTTATTTCATCAGCAGGAGTTGATCGAGGAATGACCACCAAAAAGCTGTTGATTACCGCGTAAATCTTGCATTGTTCGATTAAATGCTTCTATTGATTTTTTATTCGCCATTGTGCACTCAACCCTTAAAATAATTGACATTAATCGCAGAACTTTTGTCATAGCAGAATTTCAAGAAATATAATCCACCTGCATTATTGGAAACGGCTTGCTTGATTGTGTCATATACATACAATACATGTTTTTGTTGAATATTCAATTTGGTGCTATTAAAATTTTGTGATTATCAGATGGCATACGATAAAGAGCAATTTTGAACAATTGAACTAATACGTTATGCTGACGGAAAAACCTTTGTAGCTCACGAATAATTTCTCGTCTTGTATTTGAAACAATTGCACTACGTTGATCCAATTCACGATTTTCATCACCAATAAAATAAATTTGCAAAAATTGATCATCAGCGTCGGGGTATGGCAATAACGAACCAGCTTGATGGTAAATCTGGCCCTGAATCTGTAACATGTATGCAATTTTCGGTAGATGTTGAATCAGAATTTTTAAGACTTTATGATTCAGATTGATATAAACATGAGACAATCTTGTTGAGGTATTTACCTTAAAAGTCGGCATAAAATTATCTCTAATAATTTTAGTAGCACCAAAAGAAGTAATTTGAAATGCCGAACTGTATTGTTGAACATTACTCAAAAACTGCTTCGACGTTTGAGATGTCCCAAAAATAAATGAATACGATGGTTCGGGTGGAGTTTATAATGTTGGCAATCTTACTTTACCATTGGCACAACACATTCCGGGCATTTCACCTGTAAAGTTAGCCGCATCACAATGTGGACAAATTGCGTCCATCATTCCAATGTATCCGTACATACTATAATCAATCTGACTATTGTAATTAAAAGCAGCACTCAGCATTTCATCCAAAACAGCAGGACGTATTCGTGATTGCCGTGCAAGATTAAGTACAGGTACAGGGTCAACAGATCTATTCTGTGCAGTACATTCATGCTGCGATGCATTAGCTTGTACGCGTTCATCTGTAGTCTGAGATCGTCTTAATAATGCCACTTGCCACACGCGTTCGACATTTTACCATCACTCAACAACATTTTGGAAAATATAAACACAAAGCAATAACTCAACAATATTTTGTAAAATATAAACACAACAAAGCAATAATTATTACTGATAAAATGAAATGACATATTATGATGACATTAAATTTGTTTGACAGAACTAACGTCACTTTTTGTGTCTTCGATTGTTTTGCCAAAGGTTCAAATTGGCTTTTAAGTATTAGTACAAATTGTTTGTATATGGGAGTATAGAAAGATGTTGATTTTACACTTTCAAGATTTTTTTTTTAATTTCCTCTACGTACAAACCTTCTCTGGACTTCCACGAATAATTCAAGACCAAAATTAGCCAAATCGGTAAAGGCATTGTTGAGTTATATCATTACAACGAAAAGTGGTATTGATTTTTATATATATATGTAGATGTAGATATGTACATGTCAGATAAAAGATGAAATTATGAACATAAGTTATACCAATTCGTTTTTGTTTTCAGATATTAGGACTTGAAATTGACAGCAAAGATATTTAAAACCAAATTAACTCGAAACATACAAAATAGTAAATACATTAATAATACATATAACAAAACTTGTGATATTAATATTTATAATTTTAATATCGAACAATATTGAAATTCGATATTTTTCTTTTCATTTTATTATTATTCGATCATATTTTCTTGTAACTATAATAAACATTTTGTTTAAATTTGTTGAATGAAATTTTCTTCTTATTTATAAAAAAATTATTTTTAATTTTATCTAAAGAACAATAACGTTTTTTACATCTGGTATAGTTTTAAGAATAATCGAATTGACACTATTTTAAACGAAAGTACAACCTTACCACTAAAAATTGGTATAAATTGATTTTCGACTCGAATATCTTAAGAAAAATTAAGTGTCAAACTATTTGTGCAAAATTGTTGCAACATTTCGATAAAATAAAAATAAAAAGAGGCTGAGATGCGACCTACACTGATAACTTCCCATTCCGTCTGTCGATTTGTCTTGCTTAAAAGTTTGTAGGTTTCGTGTTGTATTAAAAAAGTTTTTAGTTGAATTATTCTTAAAAATTTGAAAATTACGTTCAATGTTTTGCTTATAATGAAATAGTTTGATTTCAAAATCTATTTTTTTAACGAGATTTTTAGTCGAACATCAATTTTTACCAAATTTGCGTACTATTTTTTCTAAATTTTATTTTTTTTATGCAAAAACGGACTGTTGGATTTTTATAAAAGAATTACTGAATATCGAAAACAATATTTGCTATGAAATAAAATAAGTTTGAAGCCAATATGTGTAATATTTGAAAAGCCATTTGAGTCGAAAGTAAATTTTTACCAAGTTTTAGTATTGTTTGTATTTAAGTTTTTTATTTTTTGTAAAAAAACTGTCAATTCGATTTTTCTCAAAATTGTATCGAATGTTGAAAACAATATTGCTTATAAGTTAAAATTAGTTAGAAGCCATTATCTCAAATTTTTGAAAAGATATTTGAGCCAAAAATCAATTTTTACCAACTTTTGTTAAATTTTTTTTAGGTTTTTATTTTTTGTACAAAAACTGTCAATTCGATTTTTTTCAAAATTTTACTGAATGTTGATAACAATATTTGTCATGAGATAAAATTAGTTTAAAGCCAATATCTCAAAATTTTGAAAAGACATTTAAGTCGAAAATCGATTTCACCAAGTTTTGTTAATTTTTTTTTAGGTTTTTATTTTTTATACAAAAAAAAACTATCAATTCTATGTTTTTCAAAATTTTACCAAATGTTAAAAACGTCATTCTTCATTGCACAAAATTGTTTTGAAAGATGAAATCATTTTTTGGTCGTAAAATTTTCGAGGTGACAAATATTTTTTTCAGTTTTTTTGATTTATAAGAAAAACTGTTAGTTGGATGTTTTTCCACAAATATATCTACTTATTTGGTATCGAGTTACAATATATAATATACAATTTAATTCAAGTCTCTAGCGTTATTGGTTCGTAGATATTTAGGGTTAACCAAAATGTTTACCTTTTTTTAACTGCTATGATAAAAAAAAAACCACCCACGCAATTTTCTTGAGAGCCCTTTCTGCATCTTTCTGCCTTATTATCTGTATAACAAAATTTATTTGAAATCGATATTTCTCCTGGTTCTTGAGCTATGGACGGAGAAAAAACGTCGCAAACGTACGGACGTACGAACGTCCGTACACACACACGCGCAGACATCTTTCTTAAAATCTTTTATTTCGACTCTAGGTGCATTGAAACGTCGAGAAATGTCAAAATTTTCAATTTGACAAATCGGACCCATTACAATAACTTCCTATGGGAAGTTAATCAAGTTTTTCAAATGTCTCAAAAAGTTTTGTTAACAAAAGTCCTTATTGAAAGTGGTGAGTTTTTAAATACATGAAAACGTTCTTTATTTAAAATAATTTATAAATCAGAAGTTTCTAACTATCGACTTATTTGTAAGATAACCACAATTCCAAAAGTTTTTCAAAAATTAATTTATGAGAGATTAACTCCACTTCTAGAAATCATTTTTTTTTTAACTACCAACGTGGTTTTGTTGCTGTTAGCTCTACTAGCACAAACTATAGGTACAATTTTTTCTAACGATGTATTAAATGTACTTGGGAAAGGCAAAGCCTATCAATTCTGACTTCTTAAAATGGATAGACTCATACTTTAAGTATCGTTCGTATTAATAACATTCTCTTTTCACCTATCAGCGCTACCTCGGAAGTGCGTCAGGGAAGCCTTTTCGGCCCTCTTTTTTTCTTATTATTTCCAAATGACATTCCCAACGTATTTTTAAATTTAAAGTTCCTCATGCATGCGGATGTTTTCAAAGTCTTTAGTTGCATAAAAACAGAACAGGATTTAATTTTCTTTCAAGAAGATCTTGAGAGTTGGTGTTTGATTTCCTGCTTCCATCTTAATATTGCAAAATGTCAATGGTTTTTTCTTTTCGAAATCGTTCTTTAAATAACTTATACATTTCTTTCAACAGTAACCTCTAAAAAGGACATTGGTGTGATTTTTGACTATAAACTCCTCAAAACATATACATACATACATAGATTTTTTAGTAGCAAGAGTTGGAATTTATCTAGCGAAATTTAGAGTTATGTGATCCACACACTTTGAAATGTGTGTTTTACGCATTTGTTAGATCTAATCTTGAGTATTGTAATACCATTTGGTGCCCTTCATAAGAATTGAAAAAAATCCAAAAAGATGTACATATCTACTAACAGTATTAGTGAAAAGGCTTCATTTGAATATAGATTTGCCTTCCTATGGAACTAGATGTAAATTATTTGGAATCTTGCCTCTCAACATAGGAAGTTATTGTAATGGGTCCGATTCGTCAAATTGAAAATTTTGACATTTCTCGACGTTTCAATGCACCTAGAGTCGAAATAAAAGATTTTTAGAAAGATGTCTGTGCGTGTGTGTGTACGTACGTTCGTACGTCCGTACGTTTGCGACGTTTTTTCTCCGTCCATAGCTCAAGAACCAGAAGAGATGTCGATTTAAAATAAATTTTGTTATACAGATAATAAGGCAGAAAGATGCAGAAAGGGCTCTCAAAAAAATTGCGTGGGTGGTTTTTTTTTAACATAGCAGTTAAAAAAAGGTAAACATTTTGGTTAACCGTAAATATCTCACGAATCAATAACGCTAGAGACTTGAATTAAATTGTATCGGGTGATTTTTTAAGAGCTTGAGAACTTTTTTTTAAAAAAAAAACGCATAAAATTTGCAAAATCTCATCGATTCTTTATTTGAAACGTTAGATTGGTCCATGACATTTACTTTTTGAAGATAATTTCATTTAAATGTTGACCGCGGCTGCGTCTTAGGTGGTCCATTCGGAAAGTCCAATTTTGGGTAACTTTTTCGAGCATTTCGGCCGGAATAGCCCGAATTTCTTCGGAAATGTTGTCTTCCAAAGCTGGAATAGTTGCTGGCTTATTTGTGTAGACTTTAGACTTGACGTAGCCCCACAAAAAATAGTCTAAAGGCGTCAAATCGCATGATCTTGGTGGCCAACTTACCGGTCCATTCCTTGAGATGAATTGTTCTCCGAAGTTTTCCCTCAAAATGGCCATAGAATCGCGAGCTGTGTGGCATGTAGCGCCATCTTGTTGAAACCACATGTCAACCAAGTTCAGTTCTTCCATTTTTGGCAACAAAAAGTTTGTTAGCATTGAACGATAGCGATCGCCATTCACCGTAACGTTGCGTCCAACAGCATCTTTGAAAAAATACGGTCCAATGATTCCACCAGCGTACAAACCACACCAAACAGTGCATTTTTCGGGATGCATGGGCAGTTCTTGAACGGAAATGAGCCTCATCGCTGAACAAAATTTGTCGATAAAAAAGCGCGAAACACATTTCGAACCGAACACTGATTTTGGTAATAAAATTCAATGATTTGCAAGCGTTGCTCGTTAGTAAGTCTATTCATGATGAAATGTCAAAGCATACTGAGCATCTTTCTCTTTGACACCATGTCTGAAATTCCGCGTGATCTGTCAAATACTAATGCATGAAAATCCTAACCTCAAAAAAATCACCCATTATATTATATATTGTAACTCGATACCAAACAAGTATATTTGTGGAAAAAAATCCAACAAACAGTTTTTCTTATAAATCAAAAAAAAAACTGAAAAAATATTTGTCACCTCGAAAATTTTACGACCAAAAAATGATTTCATCTCCAAAACAATTTTGTACAACGAAGAATACCATTTTTAACATCTGATAAAAGGTAGAGAACAATCGAATTGACAATGTTTTTATATAAAAAAAAGTTGTTAAAAAGTTGTTAAACATTTAATTTAGACTTAAATATCTTTTCGAAATTTTGAGATTATGGCATCCAACTTATTTAATCTTATAAAAAATATTGTTTTCAACATTTTAAAAAAATTTAAGAAAAATCCAACTGACAGTTTTTGTACAAAAAATAAAAACCTAAAAAAAAAATATACAAAACTTGGTAAAATCGATTTTCGACTTAAATGTCTTTTCAAAAATTTGAGATATTGGCTTTAAACTAATTTTATCTCATGACAAATATTGTTATAACATTCAGTAAAATTTTGACAAAAATCGAATTGACAATTTTCTAACAAAAAATAAAAACCTACAAAAAATTAATAAAAGTTAGTAAAAATAGATTTTCGACTCAATTATCTTTTTTAAAATTAAAAATATTGGCTTCAAACTAATTTTACTCACAGAAAATATAATTTTCGACATTCAGTACATTTTTTATTAAAATAATACAACAGTCAGTTTTTTCATAAAAAAAAAAATAAAATCTACATCTATAGTACGCAAATTTGGTAAAAAATGAGTTTCGGTTCTCGATATTTCGTGAAAAATAGAAGGTGTTGACTTTAAATTCATTTCATCCATGCAATTTGTATTTTTTTATTTAAGAAAGAAAAACTTTTAAGAAATGCTAATGAAATTAGTAAAAATTGGTTTTTGATTAAAAATCTCGTTAACAAAAACTGATTTTAAAATCAAACTATTTCATTATATGCAAAATATTGTTGGTAATTTTTAAATTTTTAAGAAAGAAAACACGAAACCCTACAAACTTTTAAGCAAGACAAATCGAGACGGGATGGGAAGTTATAAGTGTGGGTCGCATCCCAGCCTCTTTTTTTTCGACTTAAAATACAATGAAAATATTTAATTATGTATGAAACTCAACTTCTTTTATTTTACTACAGGGTCAATTCCTTGGACCTAGTTTTTGAGAGCTTCGCCGCAATTCCGTTTAAAATATTATTTCTGAGCTCTTCCAACGTCATTGCCTGTTGGCATAAGCCAACGAATTAACAAAGCCTCAAATAAAATAGTCTTGAAGTGTTAAACCGCACGAACAAGGCAGCCAATCGACTGTCACATTTCTTGAAATAACATGCTTATAAAACTTGCTCTTTAATAAATCGATTGTAAGGTGTGCTGTGTGGCTTGTGATAGCATCCTGTTAAACCCACATGCCTTCCAAGTCCATATCTTCCAATTTGGATGAAATTCATCATGTTGGCGGATCTTCTGCAGAGCCTTATCGGAGAATTGTACATCGGCTTCAATTCTTAAGACAGCTTGATTTTTTTATGGTTGTAAGCCAAAACCTGAGCTATGCCTCAATTCTTTATAACGCCGCGCCGTGGAATTGATTGATTTGATTTTACGGACGACTGAACTGAACGACCGCGATATTTTTGACTCTTTGATCAACCCTTAGCCACGCACTGACACGACGACATCATTACATCGAATATGTAGACTTAAAAAAAATTGGAGTTAACGCTCTTAAAGTTGTAGATAATTTGAAGACGTTGCTTGTTCGCGAACTTTATCCTGATAAAAATGTTTATTTTACTGAATAAGTATTAACAGTGACAGTTTGATGATTATTGAAGAATACGTTCACAAACTAAAATTCAAAGTTTAAAAGTTTTGTAGATTCGTACATTGTTTATGATCTAACATCGTACAGAATTTGATTTTGTTGAAATAATATCATCCTTTCTTTTTTCTAGTGTGATTTATATTCTTTATTTGAAAATTCAATCATTCGTTTTCCAAAATTACCAAAATCGTAATACAAATATTGAAATATTTAAAAGAAAATGGCTGCCAATTAAGAAACTTATAATATCGATTTTTCTGTAAGAAACGTGACCTTTGTGTATATGAACAGAAATAGGAACCTTTTCCATTCTCAATATATTTACGAACCTAAACCAATGTTCGTATTTAAAGTTTGAACTTGGATATAAATGTAGCTAGGTATATGTATATTTGTTTGATTGTTGCAATTATTTCTAAAAATAATACATATACAATTATCCAATCCATACCAGGTTACAGCTATAAATCGTGTCCATCTTTCCGTGCAAATAATTGGATTGTATGTAGATAATTTTCCAAAACACAAATCCTGAAGCAATTCCAGCGAAATAATCATTTCATCTCTATATTATAGGTATACCCGCCACCCACGCCACGTCGTCGCGTCGTATTCGAGTTCTATATGTTACGAGCATAACTATTATATTGGTTTTGTTCAAAATTTCTGATATAATATGCGGATTTGAAATTGTTATAGAGTGGAGCCATTCAACCCTACTTTCTGCACTCTGCACCCTATGGTCTATGCGATATGAAACGATACCATATTTAAACTCAAGCTTACACCACCCGACCGCAAGGGGAAATGCTTTGAAGAATTAAAGTAAATGCACGTTTCGTCCGTATAGCGTATACTTGGCCACATTGATGCAGAACAGAACTTAACCCAACCGAACTGAACTAGAGAATAGAAAGTACATTATACTTCACACGTGATATTATGCAAACCCCATCGCCACCTTTGTATTATCAGTGGAGTCGTCATTTTGCATAAAGTGGTCTATAGGTGAGACACTGCAAGCCGAACCCATCAGCATTAGTGGCCGTGCACGAAACCCCAGAAGCAGTGGCAATGGCAGACGCAGAAACAGAAACAGTCAAGAACGGGAGGGGAAGCTGGAAGTGGAAGTGGAAACACCAAACCGGACTGCCAAAGGACCAACCTAAGTTCTCATTGCTATAGGTCCTATAACATACACACAAAGAAGCAGCTAACAACTCCCGGGACCCACGAACCACATATACAACCAGCCATATAGTTTTTGGTTTTACTTCCATCAAGCACTTCTCCTTCTCTTCTGGCTCCTGATTCCCGGCTTCCTATTCTCCCTGCTCCCGGTTCGGCTTTTCGCTTCTCGGATGAAGTTGAAACTGAACCCAAAACTATTTGTTATGCGGCAAATGGATAAAAATCCCTAGACCGGCATTTATTTAAATTTATTCCTGCTACCATCTCATTTCGGCGCTATTTGCTTGTGGCCCAGTTCGTCGTTGGATTCGTTGTTCATTTGGCAGGATGGTTCTGGATATGTACGGTCGGTAGGTGAAATCTAGAACGGGAACTGGAAGTGTGACTACTTTGAAGAAGAGCTCCTCCAGTTACCATTCCTACCATAGTCAGTGAATAGAAGAGGGAGCGTAAGTCTTAGTATTTTATTTTACATGCTAGAGACCGATGTACACAGTCGTCTAAAGACCAACCTCATTCTTTCACTAACGTGTTCTATTGAAGATTTTTCAAGAGTGTGCACTATGTGCCTTACAACAATGTAGGTACGCTGTTCATTGTTATGCATCACTTCCGGTTCCTTTGTGTGTTTTTTCTTATTTTTGCATTCGCTTTTCATTTCTTTTGCATTTTTGTTTCTTACAAAGCAAAGGTTACCACAATTCCTACATTGCATTGGCCGCCACCAACCGCTCGACCGACGCCCGCCGCCCGTCACCCACCGCGTATATAGGTGAAAAATTTACAAATCACAAAAAAATAGGTAAATCTTTTTTTTCTTCGTAAAATGAACAAAAAACAGGATTTAACTGCGCGAGGAAGAATAATGCCAAGACTTTAAGAGGCAAAGGATATGATATGTGTGTACTTACATTCATTGGATTGCGCTGAAGGAGCCGCAGGAGGTACAAAAGTACAAATGTAATCAGATAAATAATATTTCAAAAGGCAAAAGCCACTGAATCACACCGGATTGAGGATTGAGGCTAAGAGCCGAAGCGGCGAGCGTTACATTTTCATTGTGCACCGGCCGTGGAGGTAGGTAGAAGTTTCCTTACGGAAACTAGAATTAAATCTTGAACTTTGTGTTTATTTGCGAACAATGATTTGAATATTTTTCTTAGAAAATTTTTAAGAAAATAAAGTTGACGGATGCATAGTTTCTTACGTCTACCAATCATATAGTTTTGTTCATTGTTTGTGATAGCTTATTAGCTTGGATACAAATCATATTATGTAAAAGGGAGGAGGAACTTAAATTTTCTTTAAAACAAGTTTAGGCTTTATAAGGGTTTATAAGATTTCCAAACTGATATTATTTTGCATGTACCTAAATTAAATGTAACCAAGAATCAATCAATCAGAAACCTGGTAAATTTGAATTTTTGAAAGGAAAATTATTAATTATGCTTTACCCTTATTTTCTTGATTAAAAAAATTTCAATGTTGTAAGTGAAGTAATATCTTATGGGAAGATATTTGATAAAAAAAAGGAACTTTCTTGTCTAGAAAATGAAAACGCGTCCGTTGTTGTTGGAACTAAATTCAAAAATCATCTTTATTCCAGGTCTACCAACTTAAGATATAAATAAAGTAGGTGTTGCCATTAAGGCAAAAGGTTTAAATAAATGACATTAAGATGTCGTGGTTACATGGTATTTTCTTTTTGTTTTTGTTTTTTTTTTTGTTTTTTTTTTATTGATTTTCAATATTCGTAGTCATCAAACCATTTTGGTGGTCTTCGTCTGCGATTTGATGGTTCACCGCTGCCGTCCTGTGTGCTCACCTTTAGAGAGTTGTCATTTATGGATGATCTGGCAGCATTGATTTCGGAATTTTCCTCTTCCTCTTCTTCATCGCTTTCGTTGTTTTGTATGTCAGTGTCAGTTAACAGCTGATCAGTGTTTCGTTTGTTATACTTTTTTATTTGTTCGGTATGGACTGTTCTGGTTATTTCTTGGCGGCCAAAGTTATTTACTTTTTTTATTGTGATGACGTTGTCGCCCAGGATTCTTACAATTTCATATGGATTTGACTCGTATGATGGACAAAGTTTGTTTCTTTTTATTGGAGTTAAAGCCAATACCGAGTCTCCTACATTCATGTCAAAAGCACTCCTGTGCTCATCTATGCGTGTCTTATCTTGCACCTGTGATCTGTTGAGATTTGTTATCGCTTGCTCACGGTCCATATGAAGTTGATTGAGTTGCTTGTGTCTTTAAATGTTGGTTTTTACTGTTCGAAGAAGAACTTCGTCTCGAATTCTGGGTTCAAAAACATGCAGAAGATAGTGTGGTGATTGTTGCAGCGAAGAGTGCTTGCTGGAATTGATGGCTAATATGATTTCGGGTATATACGATGACCAATGCTTAATGTCCCTCTCTGATACATATTTTTTAAGGATTGATGAAACGGTCTGAACTTCACGCTCTATTAGTCCATTGGATTCCGGCCAATAAGGTGGAGTTGTAAGGCTCTGGATTCCGTGCCTCGTTGGAGGTGAAGCTTGTAGCATTATCACTGATGATTGTTGTTGGAGGTCCGTGTATAAAGATGATTTTATCTTCGATCAATGATATTACATATTTGGAGCTGACATCAGTTGTGCTTTTTGCAATAACGTAACGAGTTGTGTGATCAATTAAAATCAGGATGTGTCTTTGTCCTTCGATGTCTTGTGGAAAGCTGCAGTGATCGATTGAAATCACATCGAAAGGTCTTGGAGGAATGCTTCTTAGTTTTTGTAGTCCGATTCTTTTGCTTGTTCGGTGATTAAACAACTGACATGTACGGCAACTGTGTACATACAACTTGCAATCTTTGGCCGCTGAAGGCCAAAAATATCGCTTGGATAGTTTTGAGAAAGTCTTTTCATGATCCATGTGTCCGCTGCTATCGTGGCACATCTCTAGAATGCAGTTTTGCAATGATTTTGGAATATAAATCCGACCGAAGCCTTTATTGTTTTTGTAAAGTAGAATGTTGTTTTGAATATAATAATTACTTTTTATTTTATGATCGTATTTTGTGTTTGTGTCATTGTTTAAGATTTTAATTAAGTCTTGGCATTCTGGATCATTGTTTTGAGCAGATGAAATTTGTGTCTCGTCGTTGGATTTGAGAATGAGTTGGGCTACGATGCTGTTCGGGATCCTTGAAAGTGCGTCAGCACATATGTTGTTTTTGCCTGCTCTATGTTTAATGGTAAAGTTGTAGGATTGTAGATCCAAAAGCCACCTTGCAAATTTGCGATTGAATTTACTATTTTGTAGAAGGCATGCTGTTGTCCAATTGTCTGTAACTAATGTAAAGCACTTGAGACCATAAAGGTAGATGTGAAATTTGTCGGTTATAGCCCAGTGTATGGCAAGGCTTTCGATTTGATTTATGTGGAGGTTCTTTTCAGTATCCGCTAATGCACGACTGGCATACGCTATTACGACTTCTCGATTGTTTTGCTTTTGGATGAGAATAACACCTAGTCCAGTTAATGAAGCGTCGATTTGAACCTCAGTTGCACATTCGTTCATGAAGTGCCCAAGTATTGGTGGTGATTTTAATTTTTGCTTTAGAATTTCCACTGCTTCTGCAGCTTCTTCAGTCCAAACGAATGGTGCAGAGTTGTAAGCGTTGCGTATTGGTAGGCAATTTTTGAAAAATCTTTGATGAATTTTCTGTGATGTGATGCAAATGCGTGAAAAGATTTGGCGTCTGTTTTAGTTTTGAATTCTTTGTTGTATCGGTCTATGGAGCTTATACGGTTTGGATCTGGACGAATGCCTTCGGCGGAAATTCCATATCCCAAGAAGAATATTTCGGTTTTGAACAGTTGGCATTTCGAAAGTGAAATGCGTAGGCCACTCTTAATCAATTCTGTTAATGCATTTTCAAAATTGTCTAATGCCGTGTCGATGGTTGGAGCAGATTGGCCAATATCGTTATGTAGGTTATGGTGTTTTTGGTTTTGTGGAAAGTTTGTCGCATAATGCGTTCCATTGTTTTGGGCGCATTTGACAAACCAAATGGCATTCTCATGAACTCAAATACTCCATCTTGTGTAACGAAGGCGGTTTTGTGTATGCCTGATGGTTTTACCTTGACTGTCATAAAGGCTGTTCTTATATCCATAACATTAAATATTTTTGAATCAGTTTGGATGAGTTTTTCTATGACGTCATCAATATGTGGCGGTGGAAAGTTGTCTTTCAACAATTTTTTGTTTAGATGCGTGTAGTCTACGGTCAATCTACGTGGTGTACTTGGATGGTGAGGCTGGTTTACAATCACTACTGGTGAAGCATATTCTGATTGAGAGTCTCGAGCTATTTTGAGATGTTTCCATTTTTCTACGGTTTCGTTTATAAATTTGCGATCGCTCCATGAGTATCGGTATGGCTTTCTGAAGACTGGTATTTCGTCGCTGGTGATCAGAGAATGTTCGCCGATCGTACAATGGCCTAAGACGTCTTCATCTGTCGAAAAGGCTTGCAAATTGTTGTAGACTATTTGTTGAAACTTCATGATTTGGATAGAAGTAAGATTTGTGAATGATGAAATCTGATCTTCAGTTTCTTTTGATAGGCTAGTTGGAATGCTTTGTATGCCCTTGAAAATACAAGAATTAATGCTGGTTTTTATATCGTCTGTGACTGAATCTTTAAAAATCTGGATATCGCCGTTCGACTCAACAATTATTGTTAGGTTGTTGGCTTTTCGCCAATCGCTGCCAAGTATGAGTGGAATTGGAGTATTACTTACAACTGCTACTGGGCCAAATGTACAAGATATGTCACCTATAAATAGATCTATTTGACCAATTGGCTTGCACTCGCTGTTTATAGATGTGATTGAAGGTCCATCATATTTCTGGATGCAATAACTCGATGGGATTGAACGGCGCGCGGTCGATAACTGACTGCTCTGCACCACTGTCGATGAGTGTTGAAATAGGAGTTCCATCAAATACAATTGCATCTACGATTGGCAGACCACGATCGCCACCTCTTGTCTTAAAAGCACAATTTGCTTGCTTTGGAGGAATTTTATTTGTGCAGTTGTTGATTGAATGACCTGTTTTATTGCAGATGGTGCATGGTATGTGGCATTGAGAGACTGGATGCGAATATTTTTTGCAACGTGGACATAAGTAACTATTTGCTTTGAAGTTATCATTTTGGGCTGTAGATTTTTGGAAACTATATTGTTGGTTGGATGAAGATGGATAGTTATTGTTATGCTGTTGAGAAGTACTATTTATGTATGGTTGTAGTTTATCGTTTGGAATGTGTTTTACAGTGTATTTTGTGTCATCATCAAGAGTTTGGGCTATTTCAAATAGTTTACCTAATGTGGTGGGAGCGCCTATACGCATGAGTCGGCGGTCAGTGTTATCAATAATGCCTTCTATTAGATACGATATTTGTTCTTCGACTGGAATCTTTATACCACTTGGAACCTTAGTTATAATTTCCAACTTACCGCTCAGATATTGTGTGATTGACTCGTTTGGATGTTGAACTCGTGCGTTGACCCGTTCGTTCCATTCTCGCAGTGTTGGTTGCTTGATGAATCTTTGTTTAAATGCCATAAGCCATGCTGACCAGTTATCTTTGTTTTCGCCTTCGAAGTTCTGTCAATTTTTGGCAGTTCCGCATAATTTGCTGGTGCAGAAAGCAAGCTTTACTTCATCGGTCCATCCATTTATTTTTGCAGCATTTTCGATAGATTTGATGAAGTTTTCACTTGCAATACTGTCCTCGCCATTGCATTTTGCTATGGTTTGTGTCATGTCGGGATTTAGCACGACGTGCTGAACTTGGTTCAGACTAGTTGAGGTGCCCGCGTTTGTAATTGGCTGTACTTGAAAGCTGGCAAGAATAGTGTTGTTTTGTATGATGATTTCAATTGCATCATCTTTTGTCGTAGCCTTGGGTGCAGGGAATTAACTTCACGGGAACTACCTTCACATGGGAACTAACTTCACCACTAGTGGGAAATAATTTCACTTTTTTTTGGTGAAGTTATTTCCCACTGAAGGCGGGAAATAATTTCATTAGAAAATTGTGTGAAGTAACTTCCCACCTACGATTGAAATATCTGAAAAAATATCAAGCGTTGAATTGGTGACGTGAAATAGTACCAAATGAAATAACACCCAATTTCAATTTAATGCAAACAACGCCAAATTTTTAAAGTTCACTTTTTTACATACAAAACACGCAAAAATGGTTGATTTATTGTCTAGAATAGCTACTTTTGCTAAAAAGTTTTTTTGAATTGATAGCACGGCGTACTAACAGCTAGGTATGTAAGGGGGGGCATGCTGCCCCCCTGCAACCCCCCTGCTTGGGATCGCTATAGGATTTGGGGTGGGTGCGAGTTTGGGTATATGCAATGAACTTTTGCATTTGAGCACTAAAATCAAAGAAATTCCCAACAAAAAAAAAAGCAAGTATGGCTCACAGTTATGAAAGAATCACAACGCATTCGTGTTCGTTGCATATACCCAAACTCGCACCCACCCCAAATCCTATAGTGATCTCAAGCAGGGGGGTTGCAGGGGGGCAGCATGCCCCCCTTACATACCTAGCTGTTAGTACGCCGTGGTATCAATTCAAAAAAACTTGTTTTAGGCTCCAATTTCAAAAATTTCAATCGAGCAACAAGTATCTTTCATTTTTCAACTTCAACTTATGTTAACTTCACATGAAAGTGAAATAGATTCCCACAAAAAAGTGAAATTATCTCCCACCTTCAGTGGGAAATAACTTCACCAAAAAAAAGTGAAATTAATTCCCACTAGTGGTGAAGTTAGTTCCCATGTGAAGGTAGTTCCCGTGAAGTTAATTCCCTGCACCGTAGCCTTGACTTCCAATCCTCTTTTTTTGATTTCACTCTTAAGAAAATCAAGAGTGAATTGGTTGAGGATGGAAGCGTCGGTCGTTGTTTCTATTAATTTGTCGAGAAGCGACATTTTGGTTTAATTTTTTTTGCTCTGGTTTTATTAATGAGAATAAAAGTAAGATGATTTGTTGTTCTTTGGAGTTACCGACTGCGCCATGTAAGTGAAGTTATATCTTATGGGAAGATATTTGATAAAAAAAAGGAACTTTCTTGTCTAGAAAATGAAAACGCGTCCGTTGTCGTTGGAACTAAATTCAAAAATCATCTTTATTCCAGGTCTACCAACTTAAGATATAAATAAAGTAGGTGTTGCCACTAAGGCGACCTAAAAGGTTTAAATAAATGACATTGAGATGTCGTGGTTACAAATGTATTCTCAATTTAATTCCACTTGCGTATTTTCATGTAAATTTTGCTTTCCATATAAAAAATATTTAATTATGTAAGTTGGCGCTACAGCCCTGTATTAACTATGGTCATACCCGAAAATTTTCTCTATTCAGCAGTTAGATGTTGAAATGGGAGGAATGATGTTTGCTGTGTGGCACGTAACGCCGCGCCGCCGTCCTGCTGAAATCATATACCGTCTAGGTCTATATGGTTCAATTTGGGTCATAAGAAATTAGTTATCATCGTTATGTAGCCCTCGCAATTACACCGCCGCGCCGGCCCAAAATCTACACCAAACGGCGCGGCATTGTCTATGGTCATGAACTTTGAACTCCTGGGTCAGTTGGATCTTGTACGGGTGTATGCCCAAGTCCCGAAGCAAAATTCGCCAAGTTGAAGTCTGCGAAAGGCCGAGTTCTTGTGCACGGCGAGGAGGAATAGACTGCCTCGGGTTCTGCTGTCAATTTCAAGGACCATGGCGATGTTCTCAGCCGATCTTGCGTTCCTTGAACGTATACGGGTGTTGTTTACTGAACCGGTCGTCTCAAACTTGGCCACCCAACGTTGAAGAGTCGACTGTGAAGGGACACCACGTCTACCATAAAATGGACGCAATGCGCGCAACGTTTGCTTGAACGAACACTCATTTTGATAATAAAGTTGTATCATTTGAACGTGCTGTTCAATCGTGTAACTTGCCATGATGATTTGGCATCAACAACTGAATAATAAACAGAAGATATGACAGATGTCACCAAAATTGCCGCCAAAATCTGCCCGCACCAATCGAAAAAAACTCTTTAAATGTCTCCCGTTGCTTACTCGTAGTTGAGTGAGGTCACTTTCCACTGTTCCGCGGTTTTTCTCAAATACGCTGTCCTTTAGGTGTGGATTAGAAGACTATCCGGATTGCGCTCGACGGGACCCAGTCGTCTCAGTAGTTTGATTTTCAATCTTCTGGCTAAATCTACGTCACTGTACACCTCGTCGTTCAATCTTCTCCCCCATTCAACTTTTATGCATACGGGACCGTAGATTAAAAAAATAACCTTTCTCTCAAAGTGGCCCATCCTGATTTCTGATGATAATGCCAAGGGTCTTATAAATCGACACTTTTGACGCTCGAGAGAGGGCTTTGCTTCACAATTGATATCTTAGCCCAACGAATCAGCGGTTAGCGGTTAGATCGACGCGCGTCGATCTTGTTCATCCTTCTTGATGACCTTCAAATTCGTTTTGCTAAAGCCATTTTTGTCAACTCTGCGTCAGTACTCACAAAAGCCCCTTTGACTTCGCGCTGAGTTCTTCAGATTATGTCAATATCATCAACAAATGCGAGTAATTGGACAGACTTTTTAAAGATGGTGCGTCTTGTGTTGACGTGGGAGCTCTGCACTATTCTTTTAAAGACGATGTTAAGAAAATTACGTGTAGCGCATCACCTTGTCTAAAGCCTTTTAAAACATCAAAATGTTGGGTCAAGTTGTGTCCAATATTTATACTTAGCTTCACGAATTCTCAACTCCCTTAAACAGTTCAACCGTAATACTCGCGCTTCTAGGAATGCTCATAAGTATACCCCCGAGTCCAACTTCACCCGCACTGTGAAATACAGAGATTCGTTCTATAGCTGTACTACGCGAATGTTGAATGCCTTACCACACTCTGTCTTTCCTAGTCATTGCAATATTCAGGAATTCAAAACCAATGTGCACCGGCATCTCCTTTCGAACCCTCTCTCTCCTCTTCCTAGTGCTCACATTGTCTCCTAATAAGGGTAGTAATATCCCCTTGAGTGTGTGATTATTATAAAAAAAAGAGGCTAGGATGCGACCCACACTGATAACTTCCCATCCCGTCTGTCAATTTCTCTTGCTTAAAAGTTTGTAGGTTTTCGTGTTGTGTTAAAAAAGTTGTCAGTTGAATTATTTTTAAGCATTTCAAAAATTACCAACAATATTTTTCCTATAAAGAAATAATTTAATTTTTTGTAGATTTTATTTTGTTTATGAAAAAAAACGGACTATTGGATGTTTATAAAAAAATTAATGAATACCGAAAACAATATTTTCTGTGAAATAAAATATGTTTGAAGCCAATATGTTTAATTTTTGAAAAAATATTTGAGTCGAAAATCAATGTTTACCAACTTTAAATAATGTTTTTTTAGGTTTTAATTTTTTATACAAAAATCTGTCAATGCGATTTTCCTCAAAATTCTACTGAATGTTGACAACAATATTTTTTATAAATTAGTTTAAAGCCAATATCTAAAATTTTTGAAAATATATTTGAGTCGAAAGTAAATTTTTACCAATTTTTAGTATTGTTTTTTTTTTTTTAGGTTTTTATTTTTAAATGTCAATTCGATTTTTTTCAAAATTTTACTGAATGTTGACAACAATATTTTTTGAAAGATAAAAGAAGTTTCAATCCAATATCTCAAAGTTTTGAAAACATATTTGAGTCGAAAAACAATTTTTATCAACTTGTAGTAATGTTTTTTTTTAGGTTTTTATTTTTTGTAAAAAAACTGTTAATTCGATTTTTCTCAAAATTTTACCGAATGCTAAAAACAATATTTTTTATAAAAAAATTAATTTGAAGCTAATTTCTCAAATTTTTGAAAAGACATTTGAGTCGAAAATCAATTTTTACGAACTTTTAGTAGATAATGTTTTTTTTTTTTAGGTTTTTATTTTATGTTAAAAACAGTCGATTCGATTTTTCTCAAATAATGAATGTTGAAAACAATAATTCTTATAAGACAAAATTAGTTTGAAGCCATAATCTTAAATTTTTGAATATTTGAGTCGAAAATCAATTTTTACCAACTTTTAGTAATATTTTCTTTTTAGGTTTTTATTTTTTATAAAAAACTGTCTATTCGATTTTCCCAAAATCTTAGCTGATGTCAAAAACGTTATTCTTTATTGCAAAAAAATAATTTTGGATATAAAATCATTTTTTGTTCGTAAAATATTCGAGGTGAAAAATATTTTTTTTTCTTTTGTTGGTTGGTTGGATTTTTTTCCACAAATATACTTGTTTGGTATCGCGTTATAATATTATAATAAAAAAATTAATTCAAGTCCCTAGCATCATTGGTTCATGAGATATTTAGGTAGGTTTAACCAAAATTTTCACCTTTTTTTTTATACTGCTTTGGTAAAAAAAACCATACACTCAATTTTTGTGAAAGTCCTTTCTGCATCTTTCTGCCTTATTATCTGTACAACAAAATTTATTTGAAGTCGATATCTCTACTGGTTCTTGAGCTATGGACGACGAAAAATCGTCGCGAACGTACGGACGTAACGGACGTGACGGACGTAACCGACGTAACGGATGTACGTACGTACACACGCACGCACAGACATCTCTCTAAAAAATTTTTATTTCGATTCTAGGGATCTTGAAACGTCGAGAAATGTTAAATACAACATTTGAAGGTTTTTCCTTGCGTTGTTATAAGGATCTCAAGCTATTTTTTTTTTTCAAATTTGACATATTAAGTTTAAATACAACATTTGAAGGTTTTTCCTTGCGTTGTTATTAGGATCTCAAGCTATTTTTTTTTTCAAATTTGACATATTAAGTTTACTAATTTTTCGGAACATTCTAACTTTTTACTTCATCTTCATCAAAAAGGTCTAAAGCTACTGGTCATATTTCGAAAGTATAGGTTAATGTTCTTTATTTGCATTTTTTTCTGCTAACTTACTTGGATCCTCAGACCTACAAAGTTCGCAGAGTTATTATTCATCCTCGTGTGCGGTTTGTTGTTGTTGTTTTTTTTTTGTTTGGTTTTAAGAATAGAAACATTTATTTACTAAATCTTCAAAACCGAAACTCTACAAATAATTTACAGTCCCTTTTAAGTATAGGTACTTGTACTTTAAATTTGTCTTTGGTACATAACATGAACGGAACAAGTCTTTTGATACATAAAATATTTAGTATTTTAAAAAGAATTTATATTTGAAAATAAATGTGTCTATTAATTCAGTATTTTATAATACTATCACAAAAGGATACATGGGGACTGTCCTGTCCGTTTTTGGTTCATTGATCACAAGAGGAAACTTCTCAAAAACACACAAATACCATCCCCTTTTCTCTCCTTAACCACCCACCACCCACCACCTACTATTAAATTGTCATAAAATGTTGCTTGATTGCTTATATTTTACCATCAGTATCATCTTTATAGCCACATCTCTTATGGTTATACAACGACAACAAAATGCACTTACTTCTTCTCTTTTCGGTCTTTCGGTTCTCTCGATTGTATAGATAGTAGCTAGTAGCTACTAAAAACAACTTATTTGCCATCCTAAATTTATACGATTCCTTATGCCATGCATCAAGGATGCGCCAATACACCCTATCATACATATACACTACACACACACAATTTCGACCGCAATATGTTGAAGTGGAAGTTTACAAGAATTCTGCATGAGCATAAATATCGTACCCGAAACATACCTCTACAAGTCTACAATCTATACAACATGAACCAGAAACCAGAACATAGTCGAGTCGTCCTCGATATATGATGGTATCCTTTGAGAAATAAACATAATAAAGAACAACAGGTCCTTGCTGGGAAATTTCCTTACAGCTAACTTGTGCATTTATAAACTTCTAAAAGTGTAGATAGGTACTTAGATCCATAGGGAAAACAGAATACACGCCATCGCCATTGCCATCCATATTATAACCAATACGGTCTTTTGCACAAAATTGAAGTCCAAGAGTCACATCAGGAACAGGAACCTTTTTTAACCCAAACTAAACCAAATGCCGCATAAAATATTGAAAATAAGTTCAATTAACAGTCAGCCAATCTGTTCCTCTTCCGGCATCCCGTTTGTTGGCATCGTCGTCGTCGTGGGCGTCCGTGCGTCAGTCGGTCGTGGGCCAGCTTCCGGGACAAAAGGTCATCTCCTATTGTAGTATAAGTGATGCAGCATAGAAAGCCTACAGAAAACTTGAAATTCGTCCAGATTGGAAAACCAGGGACTCTCGTGTAACATTTATACATAAGATGGACAAAGGGCATTTCTGGAGAAACATTTTCTGGCCAACATGATCCTGTGTATGGGCTAGACAAGGCATAATACACAAAATGGAGTGCATATGCTGGACTACTGATGGTGTACTGTTATTGTTATTGTTGTTGTTCTGCTGCTTGTTTATACCATCATTACAAAGAGATACGAGTGTTTTATGTTGTACGGATGACATACAACCGTGTTCCGGAATGCTGAAAGTATTCCTCACCCATCCCATCGATCGGGCCGACCGAGCGAAGCGACCGACCTATAGCTAGCCACATGCAGGACTAGGTACATAGGATAGGTGATATCATTAGCCAATATGGCATTCGAGCAAAACGAACCGGAAAGAGTTGTAACAAATAGGGTGTTGGCGCACCACAAGTTAAAACCATTAAATGTGTAGGCCTACCACAATATGTTATTAGAATGTTCGTTCTACTATAGCCCTTTGTTGAGTCGAGTCGATATGGTTTGGATACGGTATACGGATGCCAGGACATTAACCCACCTGCTTTATTTCCCTTTTTCTGATGGGAATCCGCATGTTAAAAGTATAGAGGTAAGTCTAGGTACATACATACATTAAAAAAAAAACCATGGACTCTCATTCGTCCTCATGAGCAGTGAGCACCTCGTTTAGCTTTATCAAGTTGTCGCGTTCATCGACGTTCGATTCAAATGTTGCGGTATTGTGTAAAGGTTTTGTACAAAATCAACCTCATAGGTATAAGTGGGTGTGGCGTGTAACGTGTGATGCGGGTGGCTTATAGCTATGGCCACGGCTAGGAATATGTAATGTAGGCTAAGAGCTTTTTGTGCACCTCATTTCCTTAAAAAAGATCGGATATAAATGTTTACTAGGCCGTATGCAGCTCAAATAAAAAAGCTTTTTCTCTTAAATACAGTGGGAATAGCAATATTATGTTGGAAATTTACATCTTTATCATATAAAATTTTAAATTTTTACATTTTTTTTTGAAAAGATGGGCCAAATGCAAGGTCCTTTTTTTAAAATTTTAATATTTTTGTTTCCATTTATTATAGCTTCAATTAGTATGAGCAAACATTTCCATCAAATATGAAATACAACGTTCTACAATAGGCTGTAACAACAGGCTGCGCATATTGAATGCTCACGTATATCTTCAGGATTTAGGCATTAACTAATCTGGTCACTATGTAGTCAAGTTATTTTGATTGGCTACAAAATATATTGAAATTTCTTCTCCAACGCAGTGTAAAATTGTCAGCTTCAATGTTAGTGGACACGATTTTTACGTTTTACAATCAGCTCTTCGGTATTGATATTTGTTTAAATGCTTGAATAGAAAATTTCCCTACAAAAGAAGACTAAGGCGGTTGAATAACAACTGCAACTCTGCGGCGGTCAATTCTTGAAACTGGATCTTATTTCACTTGCTTTATACATATATTTTACGGCAACCTCCCTGAAATAAAGTTAAATAAAATAAGGCAAACTTTTAACCCCTAGTTAACCAGAAGTATAGCGCCACCTTAAGTAAATACACTTTCAACAACATGGACCTATTTCACCTTTGTAAAGTGCAACAGGGTAGTATCCGTGGCGTGATGGTTATTGCGTAAGACTGTCATGCTAGAAGTCTTGAGTTCAATCCCTCTCTGTGAATTGACAAATCCTCCAAGAGTAATTCTTGTCATGAATTGTAATTATCGGATTCGGCATAGAAAATGTATGTCCTCTCCATTCCTGTAATGCCTCGCATACAGAAATATTTGTGACTTCTAAGTCTCTATAGTACTATAAAGGTACTATGTATAGTACCCGTAGCGTGATGGTTAGTGCGTTGGACTGTCATGCAAGGGGTCTTGGGTTCAATCCCTGCCTGTGCCACCTAACTTTTTTCACGGGTACTGCCTCTTGCGAGGAATTGACAAATCCTTCAAGAGTAATTCTTGTCATTAAAAGTGCTTTCTCAAACTAGCCGTTCGGATTCGGCATATAAACTGTAGGTCCCTTCCATCTCTGACAACATTACTCGCACACAGGAATGGTTGAGAGTTGTAAGTCACTAGGCCCTGGTTCTTCATGGACTGTTGCGCCACCTAATTTATTTATTTTTATTTTTAAGTCTCTATAGGCCTTAGTTCTCAACGAACTATTGCGACACGCAAATTAAATTGGTTTTATTTCACTTTCAATAGTATGGTCTCCGATTAATATCGGGTGATTTTTTTGAGGTTAGGATTTTCATGCATTAGTATTTGACAGATCACGCGGGATTTCAGACATGGTGTCAAAGAGAAAGATGCTCAGTATGCTTTCACATTTCATCATGAATAGACTTACTAACGAGCAACGCTTGCAAATCATTGAATTTTATTACCAAAATCAGTGTTCGGTTCGAAATGTGTTTCGCGCTTTACGCAAATTTTATGCGTTTTTTTAAAAAAAAAAGTTCTCAAGCTCTTAAAAAATCACCCATTATATTAAACAATGTCCTCTTTTCAATGGAGGACAATAAATACATATTTTTTTTTTTACGTCCATAGCTCAAGAACCAGTAGAGATATCGACTTCAAATAAATTTTGTTAGGGTCAAGGGGGGTAATTGTAAACAGGGGTAAATTTAAACACACTTAATTTTCTCAAAACCATTTATAATTTGAAGCATGCCATGAAATTATTTGAAAACACATTATATTTAAATCATATTGACGCGTGGAAGGCCTTATCTGTCTAAGGGTTATTTGTGTTTTGTGCGTTTTCATGAGTCGTTCGTTTTTCTGCGTTTTTAAGTTTTTCAGTGCTAATTAAAATTGTTGCAAAACAAACAAAGGCGATCGAAGTAAGTTAAATTTTATCTTTAAGAAAGTGAAATATGAGTATAAATGCATGCTATATGTTTTTATTTGTCTGTATAACAAAATTTAAAAGTTATTGGCTGTTTACAATTACCCCATTATGTTACTATCATGGGTAAATGTAAACACCGAAATGGGGTAAAAGTGAACAATTTGGGATAATTGTAAACATTGATTTTCAATGGCTTTTGTGTTGATCTAACAATATTTTATATCAAAAAGATGCCACGTACATATCAACCAAAATCCACAGCTCCATCATACACGTCAGTGGATCGGTGAACGGAAAAATCCTACTGTCATTATATCTAGGTAGAGGCAGAAAAACAGCACTTTCGTCAGACGATGAGGACACTATAGCAAGGTGCCTTATTTCAGATTTCGTGCTGGTTACTCCTGCGATAATGATGATCTCCTTGGTTTAGTAGGTACCTACATATATAAGGAGAGAGAACTTGGTTACCCCTTTCAACAATGGTAGGACGACTGGTACCGTTTTTTTCATTTACCCCATTTTTCTCGTTTCCTTAAAAAACTAGTGGGGTAAATGTAAACATCAAATTTTATGAAAACTAATAAACAAACGCCATTAAGATTACTACTCTTTGATAGATAATACCATCCAAACTTAAGTAGCATATACAAAAATGTTCGACATTGCATGGTTAAGCTGTTACAAACATTGCCTACAAGTGAACAAAAATAAAAAAATGCAAAATCGTTTACAATTACCCCCTTTGACCCTATCAATTTTTAATAATTTTTAGCAGTATTTATTTTCGGCTTTTTATTTTTTGTTATAGAACTGTGAATTTAATTGATTTCAAAAAATGTTCGTAGAATATTTAAAATGACCAAGCTTAAAAACCGTAAGTTGAAAACTTTTTAAATTCATACAAATTTAATATGACCCCACATTATCCACATTATATGCAAATATAAAATTTAATTGAAGTCCAAAGAGTTATTGCGTCCCGAGGTATTTGAGTTTAAAAAAATGGTTAACCCTCTTTCAAATAGAAATTTGTTATTTTCATTGTCGGACTCACTGTAGTTTTTTTTTTTTTTTTTTGAATATATCAACATAATCTGTATTCCATGCGGTATTACGACCCACATTGCGTATCATGTGTGGTTTTCTCCTGGATATATGAGTGAAAACCAACTACCACAAAAGCAAATTCCCTGGATTAATTAATATACCTTATGTGTCGACAAACAAGTCCGAAGCTACAGAATACATGCGTTCGCTTTGCTTCAATTCAATATTTTGTTTAAATTGATTATAATTTACATATAAACAAACTGTAACAAAAGTTATCAAATTGAAAACTTAATTCTCAATCGTTAATGGTTTACTTTAAGAAAACACATCCAATATTTTAACATCTAATTAACAACTAATCTTAGCCTGTATTACAATATGAACAAAGTACAGACCATAGTTCCTATAAATACCCGAGGAACTAAATACACAATACAATCTTAGAAAACGCCTAAGAATAATTAAGTCAAAAATCTAGAAACGATGAAAGAAACCATGCAAAAAATGAATAAAGACTTGATCTCATTTTTCATCTGAAATAACGAGAAAAGTGCTTAGTTCTGTTTTAGTTCATCTCGTTTCGGCTAAGAATGACCATTTCCATCACATAAAGATTCAATTGAAATTTAAATATCTTGAAAAGACACTCAAAAACTCAGTTAATTTTCCATCTCGGAGCCACTTGTGTACGTTCTTTTAAAGCCATTATTGTATAGGTATATTCTAGTGAAACTCCTATAGTAGTTATTCAAAAAAAAGGACATCATCAGCGGAATATACATACATATATTCTCAGATATACTCAGTCTCGACATACATCACGTCCAATTGGGTCTTCTTTTAGACCTCTTGCAACACAACTCAATCTACGATTCAATTCAGGATTTCAACTTAAAAAGGACACACACACAAAAAAGAAATAGACAGTCCTGATGTAGGTATGGTATATAGAATACAAGAGCAAAAATATCGCTGTTCGGGAACAAAATATACGATTGTGAGCCAATGCTGGTGCGGCAATGGTGGATCCTTTGTTTTGAAAACACAATAAAAAGTGATAAGCATCAAGCAGTTCGATTTCTCCGCATCTAGGTAACTATACCTACCTACAGACCTATACTCTTTTACACCCACTTCCTCTATAGTTTTTCCGTTTGGGTCGTTTATGGTATCTTTTGTATGCCACCATATCCACCAACACCAACAACATTCTGTATTGCTAACCTTTTTAACAAAAAGCTGAGAACGCTATTCTGGATTTTTTGTATTGTGCTGCGAGAGTATCACCTCACACCCACACACAATATTCTATGTAGTACTACTATGAAGTCCTTGGAGAGTATGAATTCGTTTTCATTGGATTCTAAAGCGAACAATTGAACCTGTTAGCTGTTCTTTTGTTGGTTCCAAATAAGAACTGTTACCGTACCAAATGAAATAGGACAAAAACGTCCTGATTAAAAAAAAAAAAAACAAGATGAAAGAAATACGAGTATAAAATCTAAACAAGGTTGCCACAGCAAGGAAAAAAGACAAGTTTGATACCTAACTTATATTTTTTTGTAACAGGTACAATTTCCACCAAAGAGGTTTCTCTCGTTATGATTTCAATTTAATCCATTCCTTCATCATGTTTCCTCAACTCTCATCAATTAAAAAAAAAGCCACTAGGTGCGTTCAGAAAGTTATTTCAACACAAATATACTTCATATGAAAGGATTTAAATGTTTTTGGTCTTAAAATCGACCACGATCAACAATGTCAAATTTTTTAAGCATCTGTTCAAGTTTGTAATAAAGAAAACCACCAAATTTAAATAAAACAAAATGTTTACTATGTACAAAGTTGAATCTGTGAACACTTTAACAAACTAACAATAGACTTTGGTCGCCTTGGTCACAGATGAAATCATACCAAAATTTCACACCAAGCGACAAGGACTGCGACTGTGCTGTCCACTGTCCAGTGTGCATGGATTGCAAGGCTTTCCAATCTGGAGCAATGCTTTCCATGTGATCTGCGTCATTCAGTCGTTGCACTTTTATAGTTCCAAAGTTTACGTCACTCGTTCCATCTTTCACTCCACTTTTCTTCTATGCCGTAGACCGTAGATCACGCGAAGAACTTTTCTCCAGAAACAACTTAAGATGCTTTTATTTGATGTGCTTGGTTTTTTTTTACAGGATCTGTGACTTTGGATCTTTCCTGGTTTAAAACCAGACTGATAGGGACCTTACAGGTTGTTGACGATGAGCTTAAGACGTTCACATATTACGACAGAGAAGATTTTGTATGCGATGTTTAGGCGGTCTTCTTTTTTTCGTATCGGGCAAACAATACTGAGGTTCCATTCATCGGCCATGCTTTCTTCCGACCTTAATTTGCACATAAGATGGTGCATGCTCCTAACGAAATTATCCCCAACTTATTTGCAAAACTCGGCATTTATGACATCTTTGCTAGAGCAGCTTTGTTAAACTTTAGTTTAGATATGACAATCTTACTTCGTCTAAGTCGAGAAGACGGGATTGTTGGGTTTTGTCGTCAATTTTGAATGGATCATCCTTGGGATTGGGTTTGTCGTCGTCGTTATACAGTCTGTTGTAGAAGTGGTCCTTCCATGTCCTCAGCATTGACTTCGGTTCTACTACGGTCTGTCCTGTCTGTCTGTCCACGCTCCTACAGCCTAAACCATTATGTCGATTGAGTTCAAACTTGGAAGTTAAGGTTTTGAGCAGATTGCGTTAGGCGTTTTTTTTTTCATCTTTTTAAGATCAAAAATAACAGTAGTTCCGTTACAATTTTTTTTTCTCGAAATCGAACATTCGAATTTTCTCACAAACAAACCGATAATTTTCTTCTTCTAACTTGGCTTCTTTTAGTAAAAAAATTTATTTTTGTATTTCTCCGGAAGGTTAGCGCTCATAGAACCGTAATTTTGTTTTTATAATTCTCAGGAACCAATGAACCGATTTCAATATTTGATGATCAAAAGTGTATATTTTTTTTTGGATTTTTGAAAAAATATTCAATTCTTTTCGATATCTCGAAAAAGGGTCCACATTTTTTACGAAATTCAAATCAACAATCACTAAACAACTGCATAACAAAAATATTTTTAATTTGCATACAGGAGCAAATTCGTGCGACCCAGTCGTGTATTTTATTTTCATTGCAGCCTGCGGTTCGAGACTAATGCATTTGTGAATTTCGTTTCACCTGCTCATTAAATTAACGAATTTCATATCTGCTTTTGAACCCCTGAATATCTTCGACTGCACGCTTCTCATGCCCTCTCTTTTACCTTCTAAAAAGTCAGTGTTTCTCTAACCTCTTCGGCTTATTTATATAGAGCTCGTGAGCAGCAAAAATATTGTGGTCAATATTCAGTAAAATTTAAAGAAAAATCAAACTGACAGTTTTTTTACAAAAAATAAAACCCATAAAAAAGCAATACTAAAACTTGGTAAAAACTTACTTTCCACTGAAATATCTTTTCAAAACTTTGAGATATTGGCTTCAAACTAATTTTATCTTACAGAAAATATTGTTTTCGACATTTAGTAATTTTTTTATAAAAATCCAACTGTCCGTTTTTTTTTTTTTTTAAATAAAATCAACAAAAAAATTATACGCAAATTTGGTAAAAATTTATGTTCATTTCTCGATGTCTCGTGAATAATAGAAGATATTGACTTCAAATTAATTTCATTCGTCCAATTTGTATTTATTTAAAAAAAACTTTAGAAATAAAAACTTTTAAGAAATGCTACTAAAATTTGCAAAAATTGGTTTTCGACTAGAGATCTCGTTAGCAAAAATAGATTTCGAAAACAAACTATTTCATCAAATGCAAAATATTGTTGGTTATTTTAAAATCTTTTAGAATAATTCAACTGACAACTTTTTTAACAAAACGCGAAAACCTACAAAACTTTGAAGCAAGACAAATCGACAGACGGGATGGAAAGTTATCAGTGTGGGTCGCATCCCAGCCTGTTTTTTTTTTATTCTTCAATATATTTCAAAAACTTGGTTTAATAGAATTGTTATTTAGACAACAGATTCGTTACGTGAACAAAAATTACTTTGAAAACGTTTTGATTTTCGTGTTGAAAACAATTTCAACATAAATGATTCTTAGTTTCTTCCTAGATTTTTGTAAGCCAGGTAAAATCTCAAAACTTATGAAGATTTTTCGAATATTATATGAAATAATATACACTCCCGGTCATAAGGTTAGAAGCAGGCGTTTTTGAGAAGTAAAATCGATATTTCTCCCGTTACATGATGAATTAGAAAAAAACAACTATGGTAAATGAGGGACCATTTTGTTAACAACAAAATATAAAACTTGGGTAAAGGAGAGATTTAGCTTACGGAACTTTCATGGCAAATTGTTAATTGAGTCAAGAATATGCGAAAATAAATCGGGTCATTAGATTAGAAGCACATCAAATAAATAGAAATAAAATGCAAGTATTTGTATTTTGTTATGGTTTTTAGTTTTCATTAGGTTTTTAATAATGTGTGCTACCACCAGCCTTCAAAATAACTTCAAAAATTCTACCTTTTAAGGATTTATAAAGAGATTCCAAGTAGACTAAAGAAATCTCACTCCAGGCCAATTTGATACCATGAATTAGCGCTTCCTTGTCACCGTATTGCTTTCCTCCTTCATGTACCTTACGTGTAAGCTAGCCCCACACATTTTCAGATATTTTAAGGTCCGAGGAGTATGGTGGCCAAGGCAGCAAGTGGTTGCAATAAGGGATTTTACCTCTCGGGCTATGTGTATGGGAGCGTTTTCCTGCTGAACAATCCATGGAATTAGTCCAAAAAGCTCGCTTATATTGGGAAATACTTATTCCAGGAAGGCTTTGTATGTTTTCCTAGTCATTTGGCATCTTGGACTACCAAGTCTATAGCGCTATACAATAAAATTGAGCTCCAGACGAAAACGCCTCCTTTTTTTGCTATGGTGACGGTTTAAAAACCACTACTCTTTCCTCAGGTGATGGAAATAATAATTATAACCATCTGGCCCATCTAGGTTAAATTTTTCGTCGGAAAAAAATAACCTTCCTCCAATCATTTGCGGTCATTCCATTTTGCACATCCCAGCTCATGTGATCTTTCGCGAAACACAAGCGTTGCTTCTTCCTTACGTCATAAAGTGGTGGTTTTTTCTTGAGCTTCAGGCGCTTTAAGTGTTTAACATGGCGAATCGTGTATTTAACTGTGGATAAGCTGGCCTTAACATTAGCTTTTTGCCTATTTTTAGCTGCCGATAAAGCTGAATTTGACGACATTCTAAGGATACTTCGCATTTCGCGAAGTCTAAAGGCAGAGGAAGTGTTTTTTTTATAATTTCTAGAGTAAGACGATGGTTTTTTAAATAATAACTTACACAATGATCAAGATCATTTCGATTTACTTTTCGGGCTATAGCAAAGCATTAAAGACCTTTAGAGCAATAAACATCTATTCTTGCCCTTTCCTCCCCTGTCAAACATTTTTTGTTGCCCATTTCTGTTAACACTCAATTGAGAACAATTAATTTATAAATTGTACCGTTTTTCCGAAAAAAAAATGTATGCATTTCACAAAACAACATTGATTTATTCACTGCTTCTAATCTAATGACCCAATTTATTTTCGCATATTCATGACTCAATTAACAATTTGCCATGAAAGTTCCGTAAGCTAAATCTCTCCTTTACCGAAGTTTTATATTTTGTTGTTAACAAAATGGTCCCTCATTTACCATAGTTGTTTTTTTCTAATTCACCATGTAACGGGAGAAATATCGATTTTACTTCTCAAAAACGCCTGCTTCAAACCTTATGGCCGGCAGTGTAAATATTTCAACTGAGTATTGTAGAAAAAGATAAAACCACACGGATTTAATTGAAAAAAAAAACTATGTACTTCATAAAGTGGAATAGCCTCAAAAAGCCTTGTATCAATTTTAAAAAGTAATATCTCAAAAACCTGACGTGATACATTAATTTTGAAGTGTGATTTGAAATAAGGCCATACAAAACTCATTCCATTGGAAGAGCGGAATTTTATTACCAGAAAGAAAACTTTGCCGACCAGTGTAATAAAATAGTATTATTCCGATTTTTGTACGGATCAAAAAACAACTTCCCAATATTTTCTGAAATTCTTCTTATAAACAGAATTTCCTAAAAGTTAAAAATCATACATTCCAAAAATTAAATAAATATTTTCCGTTTTAACAAAACGATTAAAATTTTGTAAAATTTAAACTGAACTCAAATCCATCAATCCACCTACGCATCCATGCTAATCCATATTTTTGCGTAGTAACAAACTGCGAAAGTAGTTGGCAACCATAGAGAGATTGTCACCATGCATGGCCGAAAGGGTTATTGTGACCACCATCAGCTCTGGAACAAACGCGACCAATTGTCATATGCAGACCAATAAATGGCAAATATTGACTCCCGACCTGAGACATCAATTTTGTTATTCGTTTTATTTTTGTTTCAATATCTTTTCAGAGTTTCCATGGAGCAGGACTATACCAGAATAGCACACACGACTCACCCACACTTCCTCCTTTGCACACGTCGTCGTCGTCATCGTCATTGGAATCGATGGCGTCGTCGTGGGTTGTATACATACATATATAGAATGTGAACGCCATTAGCATCGCTATGGCATAAGCCATGAAAAGAAAAGATATTGCTCCGAATTATTTTCTGGCAATAAATTCACCGATAGGAATGCAATTACGTATCCTGCCACCAAATGAGAGGCGGGAGATTCACTCCAACTCCATTGCCAAGGATGATAGTATGATGATGATATTGGCTTTCAGTAGCTTGGCTTTGGCTTGGCTTCGCTTGGTTCGGGTGGTCCTCGTCCTGGTGGTCAGGGTGTCTCTGACTGTTTCCACATTTGGTGTATGCAAACTTATATACCAACAATCCTTAGATCTGCTTCTCGTCGTCATCGTTCGTCGTCATCGTTGTTCGGGGGCTGCTGCGGTGGTGGCCGCCTCAAAAAGAGATGCTTGCTTAATATAGCTAAAACCTTCACGATTGGTGAACATTAGCTCACTTGAGAGTGGCTTTTCCCGGCTGCTGGGCCATCATCATCATCATCACCACCACCACCACCGTGTGAATCGAATTCGTGTAAGGGACTCAGTTAATTAAGGCAGAAGTTCGAGTCGAGTTGGGAATGACAAAGGAACAACTCTGAGGGAAAAAAAAGTGGTAGGTTGTTGGAAGAAAGGAAGGTAGCAAGATACACCCTTTTTTTCTATCGCCCGACCCGCCTCGCCTGCTTGAATTTAAATTAGGAAGCTTAAATTAGTGAATGGCGAGATAAATCTTCCTATCGAAATGGGTATCGGAAAATCCTTTCATGTCCTTGACATCGATCTGTCAATTTATCTTTGGGGATAGTCCGGTTCCCTGAATACCTTCCATAGCTCCCTTATCATCGACTTAAGTCTTCTTCTGTTTGATTAAAAATCCTATTGAAATTCTTGAAGATGGGTTGAAGCTAATAGAGGTTTCCTATTTTCTGAATTTTAACCATCATCAGACAAAAACGTCCAAAAAAAGGAGGACAATGTTCCTTTGTGCTACTTCTGCTGCAGGATGATGTCTGTGCGGTATGTTATTGTGCTGTACGAGTGAGTATATATGAAGTGCTTTATGGTCCTGGGGGAAATCAAACAACTTGCGGATAGAATTTGCAATTCTTCCTTTCTATTTCATTGAATTTAAACTAAAACTCGAAATGAGAAGTATAAAAATGTTATACTGGAAAGGGAAATGGAACTGGAACTGTCTGTCTCTGTGCCTGATCGTGTGGTAGTGCCTCTGTGGTGTGGTTTGGTATGGTTATGGTGTCCTGCTTTGAAATTAGGTCCTTTTCCATAGTGTGTAATTGTTATACCCTAATATAAGTCAGGCAGGCAGGCAGCCATCTGGAGACGTATACAGTGACTCTATGTGCGTTCTATTTTTCATACAAAAGCTACACAAGGAAGCAATATTTTTTTCCAAATAAGAACAAGGACATCAAAATTTGAGAAATTATAATCGTTCAGCAACGTACATTTTAATCATGCTTATTACTTTGGCAAACCCGAATTCGAATGTGGTACATATGATGATTTGGTTGTTTCCGTTCCGTTGCCATTGCCATAGCCATGTTACATGTGCAACTGCAACAGAGTGGTGCTTCAGCTATATGTACTCTTGTCAAGTAGTAGGTATACTTTGTGGTGAAGTTAATTTTACGAAAAACTGACTCGATGAGGACCTTTAAAAAAAAAGAAAATGCTCCATTGAAATGGAATCCTTTGAGCGTTCGAGCTTGAATCTCTGAAGTAGGTTGACTAACAGGATTAAGTTATCTCCTCCTTGGATGACTCAAGCGGAAAGGCTTTTTTTCCTTCTATGTAAAGGGTGTCCCAAAATTAACGCAAGATTTGAATTTGCCGCCATTTGTGCAGTGAAGTGTTGGCAACCCTGAAAAAAAAGCTAACAGTATAGGGTTATTAAAAATGGAGCGTTACACGATAGAACAACGTGTCTTCATTATTAAATAATATTTCAAAAATAGTGAAAGCTTGGCGGCTGCAGTTCGAAAATTTCATACAAAATATGGTCGGAATAGTGTTTTAACTTCGTCAACTGTGAAGAGATTAATTGAAAAATTCATGGAGACTGGATCCGTTGGAGACGCCAAACACACTGGTCGTCCAAAAACAAGCCGTTCAAATGTGAATGTCGAAGCAGTGCGTGAGAGTGTTGCTGACAATCCAGAAACCTCAATTCGCCGTCGTGGACAAGAATTGCAAATTTCAAGAACCTCTCTACAGCGTATACTCACCAAAGATCTGTGTCTTCATGCTTACAAAATTCAATTAACACAACAATTGAATCCTAATGACCATGGACAGAGAAGACAGTTTTTTTATTTTTTTTTTTTCGAAATTCATTTTTTTTTATTCATTTAAACTTAACTCTACTTACATGCTAGACAAAATGGGAAACTAGCCTAACTAATTCTACTTAAATATAACTCACTGGCCCTAATCGGGCGCTCTAAGAAATTCATGATTCTTAAAATTAATGCCTTTCGGCCTACGAAATAAGATTGTTTTATTTATTTCAATTTATGTTTTTTTTTTTAGAAAAGTTTAAAAACTAAAATCTTTATCATTTTTTGGGGTTTTTACTTACATACTAAAGTCCTTAAAATAAAACTTAAAATTACCTAATCTACCTACAAACTACTTAAAACTAGAACAACCACAGCGGCAAAACAACTATGTCCATCTATTTGTAATTCCATCGAGGATTTTTATAATATTGTCTGTGATATGTGTTTGCATTTTTTTTTTTTTTTTTTTTGTATTTTTTTTTTCTTTTTTTTGTTTTGTATTTTTATGAGATTTTGTTTTTTATACTTTTTTTTTTTTTTTTATTTTATTGTGCCACCATTCCTGCTCTACTTAAACCTAAAACTTAAGACTAAAACAAGTATGTAAGCCGGCCAAGGCAAAAATACCCCACCCCGGATTACCCATTATCAGTTGCAGTTTGAAGCCACCAAAACTGGCTCTCCTGCTTCACCCTATCAATGCGGTCCTTTTCGGACACAGCCCTACTGAACCGAAGCAGCTCCGCTCCATCACGAGCGAGGATGCCCCGTTCATACAGGAGCCGCGCCGGTCTACGGTTTTTCGCCTGACGTGGTAGATAAGCGGTACTGCCAATCTATCCTGTATCATGCCGCACTGGTCTAGATAGAGGAATGCCTCTGGTGGGATAAAGCCGCTCAAGCGTGCATTGTCGAAGTAGTTGTCGTTCGGATAGAACGGCCCGAAAATCAGATTGTTGGTCGAAGTCATAGCCCTCGCAATGTGACCCCGAACAAGTTTTATCACGAAATTGTCAATTCTATTGATTCGAGCCCCGTTGTATAGAACCTCGTTTGAATAATAATGCAGATAAGAAGACTCCGGTGTCCGATACAAACCGAGACAGCGCCGAAGACACTGTCTCTCGAACACCCGAAACTTCTCCACACTGGACAACCGTAAACAATCATTGGCCGTATGAGGGCCATGTAGCAAATTACCTTCACTCTGGGGTCAAGCCGACTGCTGTAAAACAGCCGTTTCGTCAGAGCGAAGGCTCCTCTGGCCTTAGTCAGAGCAGCATCCATATGTCTGTCGAAATATAGATACTGGTCCAACCAGATACCGAGGTACTTCACTACACTTTTGCTCGTCAGTGCCTGTCCGTGCGGGTCAACAATGACCATCTTGCGCTAATTCTTACACGTATCTCGCGAGGCTTTAGCCAACGGAGTCCGGAACAAGATTGTCTCCGACTTTTGGACATTTATTTTCAGTTTCCAATCGTCGCAGTATCGCTGAATCTTCTCGAAGTCACGCTGCAACAGAATTCTAATAACTTCAACCTTTCGAGCCGTTCTGTACGCAATCAGGTCGTCGGCATACGCAATTGCGTTAGTTAAGCTACCTATCAGATCGCTGGTGTAAATGCTGAAGAGAGTTCACCGCTCCCTGTTGAAGACCGTTTTTAATTTCAAAGGTGGTGGTAGAAGTTACATTGCCACTCTTGACAACAAACTTTCTACCGTTGAGCATATCATAAAGCATATACCTACAATAATGGTTTACTGATGCCTAGTCTGGTGAGTTTGAGGTACAACCCTTCTAACCATACGGTGTCGAAGGCCTTCTCTAAATCAACCAGAACAGCACCCGTGCATTGTTTCTTGGACTTGTTCCATTGGATATCAGAAACGAGCTTAGACGCGGCATGAATAGTGTCATGTCCTGCCTTGAACCCGAACTGATTATCCGGAATTATACTGTTGTCCGCAGCCCACTCAGCCAGAGCCCTATTGATTACCTTTTCAAATACCTTGCTGATGCTTGGAAGAAGACTTATTGACCGGAGATTTGAAGGATTGGAGTTGTCCTTTCCCTTTTTCGGGAGAGGATGAACCACAGCTGTCTTCCAACGCACTGGATAATATGCATTATTCAGTGCGTTGTTGAACAGAGTGGGGTAGATGTCTATTGCTTCAATCGGTAGGTGTCTTAGTACAATATTGGATATACCATCGACACCTGCTGACTTCTTATTCCTTATTGAATCGAAGATGAGCTGGAGTTCTACCTTCGTGATGAGCAAGGGACTTGGGCCCGTTCGATCGGCGATTATAGCGTTTGCTAAAAAGTCGTCATCAAACCGGGTAAAACCACGGTTCTCGGATCGCCAATAGAGAAGAGAGTTCGTTGAATGGATTATTGAACATCAACAAATGGTCCCTGATTTTTCGAGCAAAATCATCCTAAGCGATGAAGCACATTTTCATCTTGATGGCTTTGTCAATCGCCAAAATTGCCGCATTTGGGGTTCGGAGAACCCACATGTGATTGTCGAAAAACAAATGCATCCACAACGCGTGACTGTATGGTGTGGATTTTGGGCTGGAGGCATAATTGGGCCATATTTTTTTGAAAATGATGCTGGTCAAGCAGTGACTGTTACTGGTGCTCGATATCGCGACATGATTACACAGTTCTTTCTGCCAAAATTGGATGATATTGATGTGTCCAATATGTGGTTTCAACAAGACGGTGCCACATGTCATACAGCCCGTGAAACAATTCAATTACTGCATGAGACATTTCCAGGTCGTGTACTCTCTCGTTTCGGTGATCAAAATTGGCCTCCTAGATCGTGTGATTTAACACCATTAGACTTCTTTTTATGTGGTTATTTGAAATCACAAGTCTATGTCAACAAGCCCACAACCACCCGTGCATTAAAGGAAGAGATTCAACGCTGCATCAACGAAATTCAGCCACATTTATGCAGAATGGTCATGGAAAATTTCAACAAAAGAGTGCGCATGTGCATGCAAAGCCGTGGAGGCCATTTGTCCGATGTGTTATTCCATACATAACCCTATCCTATGTACTTTACGAGTCAATAAAAATATAACTATCAAAAGACTAAAAACGGCGTTTTCTATTTAATTCAAATCTTGCGTTAATTTTGGGACACCCTTTATATGTTTTCTTAGTAAACTTTGGTAACATTACATTAAAACTTTATAGAGCAAGATAAGAAATTGTTTTTGACGTTGACACATACACTTCATGAACGAATTGTTTACTTTGAGAGTTTTATAACAAAACACAAAAAAATGCAACGAAAATACTCGACATTTAATTGAAGACTTTTATACTTAAGAAATTTAAATAACACACAAATTTAGAATAAACACTTGAGAATTTTGTTTCTTAGAGGAGAGATAACTTTACTGATAGCTTCATATTTGTTCCTGCTTATTTTGTATTTTTCCGTCGAGATTATATTCGAAAAGTTGAATTAATATATAATTTTGAAGTTAATAACTTCATTTGTTTCAGAGATATTTGAGTTTGTATGAGACGAAATTAATTTAAAGTCAATATATATTTTATCTATTGCTATGATATTCGAGTCAAAAACAATTTTAAGTAGTAATCCTTTAACGAGGGCGGGTCAATAAGTCCGTGACTTTTTGAAGTTCTGGCCTCTTTACTGAAACAGCAACCCTGCTCCTGTCAACAGGCATCTGTCAGTTGACTCCTGTCAAAATTTAAACTTGCTGCGTCAGTTAGTTTGTGTTTGACAGCTATTTATATCAGACTACTCACTAATTTGAGGAGAAAATGGAAAAAGTGAGTTTCATGTGCTTATTAAGCATTGTTTTTTGCGAAAAAAAAAACATTACCGAGACCAATGATAAGCTTGATAAATACTATGGGGACTCTGCACCATCGATTTCAATGGTAAAAAAGTGGTTTACTGAATTTAGTTGTGGCTGTACAAGCACTGAAGATGCCGAACGTCCTAGACGCCCAGTTGAGGTCTCTACACCCGAAACAATCGAAAAAATTCACGATATGGTGTTGGCCGACCGAAGATTGAAACTGCGAGAGATTGTGGAAGCCGTAGGGATCTCGCATGGCTCAGTGGTTTCAATTTTGAATGATCACTTGGGCATTAGAAAGCTGTCCGCAGGATGGATGCCGCGTTTGCTCACAGTCGACCACAAACGCAATCGTGTAACAACTTCACGGAAGGTTTGGCGTTGTTTAATCGCAATATGGAGGAGTTTTTGCGCCGTTTTGTAACCGTGGACGAAACATGGATCCATCACAACACACCAGAGACCAAACAACAGTCAAAACAGTGGGTTTCTAATGATGAATCGGCGCCAAAGAAGGCCAAGGTGGGTTTGTCAGCCAATAAAAATATGGCGACTGTTTTTTTTTGGGAAGAACAATCAATGGGGAATATTATGCCAACTTATTGGACCGATTCAATGACGATTTGAAAAAAAAAACCGACTTCATTTGGCCAAGAAAAAAGTTCTTTTCCACCAAGACAATGCAAGGGTGCACACATGTGCAGTTGCCATGGTAAAAATCCGTGAATTGGGCTATGAATTGCTCCCTCATCCACCCTTTTCTCCAGATTCTCGTATATTGCAATTTTTTGCAAAAAATATCAATTGGATTTTTCTCAACCAAATGTCAAAAACGTTATTTTTCGATGCAAAAAAATATTATGGAGGCAATATATTTTGTATTCGTAAAACATTTAAGGTAACAAATTAATATTAACTTCCCATAGGAAGTTACTGTAATGGGTCCGATTTGTCAAATTGAAAATTTTGACATTTCTCGACGTTTCAAGGTCCCTTGATTCGAAATAAAAGGTTTTTAGAAAGATGTATGCGCGTGCGTGTGTACGTACGTTCGTACGTCCGTACGTCCGTACGTCCGTACGTCCATACGTCCGTACGTCTGTACGTTCGCGACGTTTTTTTGTAGTCCATAGCTCAAGAACCAGTAAAGATATCGACTTTAAATAAATTTTTGTATACAGATAATAATACAGAAAGATGCAGAAAGGGCTCTCAAAAAATTGCTTGAGTGGTATTTTTACCATAGCAATTTAAAAAAGAGGCTGGGATGCGACCCACACTGATAACTTTCCATCCCGTCTGTCGATTTGTCTTGCTTAAAAGTTTGTCTATATGTATCAATTTTTACCAAATTTGCGTACTATTTTTTGTAGATTTTATTTTTTTATGAAAAAACGGACTGTTGGATTTTTATAAAAAAATTGCTGAATATCGAAAACAATATTTTCTGTAAAATAAAATAAGTTTGAAGCCAATATTTGTAATTTTTGAAAAGCTATTTGAGTCCAAAGTAAATTTTTACAAGTTTTAGTAATTTTTGAAAAGCTATTTAAGTCGAAAGTAAATATTTACAAGTTTTAGTATTGTTTTTTTTAGGTTTTTATTTTTTGTAAAAAAAACTATCTATTCGATTTTTCTCAAAATTTTAAAGAATGTTGAAAACAATATTTCTTAAAAGATAAAATAAGTTTGAAGCCTTAATCTCAAGTTTTTGAAAAGATATGTGAGTCGAAATTTAATTTTTACCAACTTTGAGTAATGTTTTTTTAGGTTTTTATTTTTTATAAAAAAAAACTGTCAATTCGATTTTTCTCAAAATTTTATCAGATGTCAAAAACATTATCTTTCGTTGCACAAAATTGGTTTGGAGATGAAATCCTATTTAAGTCGTAAAATGTTCGAGGTGACAAATCTTTTTTCAGTTTTTTAGATTTATAAAAAAACAGTTAATTGGATTTTTTTCCAAAAATATACTTCTTTTGTATCACGTTACAAAATATAATATAAAATTCAATTCAAGTCTCTAGCGTCATTGCTTCATGAGATATTTAGGGTTAACCAACATTTTCACCTTTTTTTTAAACTGCTATGGTAAAAAACAATCCACGCAAATCCACAAATCGGACCCATTACAATAACTTCCTTTGGGAAGTTAAAAAAAGATGAAAATTTTGGTTAACTCAAAATATCTCACGAACCAAAAACGATATCGACTTGAATTAAATTTTATCGTTTATCGTTAGGTGATACTAAACAAGTATAGGTATTTTTGGAAAAAAATCAAATAAGCATTTTTTTTTATAAATCAGAAAAAGTGAAAAAAAAATTGTCACCTCGAATATTCTTATGAAAAAAAAAATGATTTTATCCCCAAAATAATTTTATGCAAAGGAGAATAACGTTTTTGACATCGCCTAAGATTTTGGGAAAATCGAATAGACAGTTTTTTTTTTAAATAAAAACCTAAAAAGAAAACATTACTAAAAGTTGGTGAAAATTGATTTTTGACTCAAATATACATACATATGTATTTTCAAAAAATTGAGATATTTGCTCCAAACTAATTTTATCACATAAAAATATTATTGTCAACATTCGGTAAACTTTTGAGAAAAATCGAATTGACAGTTTTTTTCTTACAAAAAATAAAACCCTAAAAAAAAAATACTAAAAGTTAATAAAAATTGATTTTCGACTCAAATATCTCTTCAAAAATTGGAGGTATTGGCTCCAAACTAATTTTATCTTATAAAAAATGTTGTTTTCAACACTCAGCAAAATTTGAAGTAAAATTGAATTGACAGTTTTTCATAAAAAATTAAAGCCTACAAAAAAATTGGTTTTGGGATAAAAATTTCTTAAACAAAAATTGATTTTGAAATCAAGCTACATACATGCAAATATTATAGTTGCTAATTTTTAATTTTTTAGAATAATTCAACTAAGAACTTTTTTAACAAAACACGAAAACCTACTAACCTTTTAAGAAAGTTATTAGTCTGGGTCGCGTGAATAACGTTCGAAAGATTACTATAGCAAAGAAAACCATCCATTCAATTCTTTTCCTTTCTCCATTTTGATATTATTATCCGCAAATCAAATTTTTGGCATTGACGTCCTCCTTTGTAGACTTTTCTCAAAAGTCTTCCCCACGCGTTTTCCATGGTGTTCAGGCCAGGAGATTATGGAGGCCATTGTAATAGGTTTAAATTGTGCCCCGGAATCCAGGCTTTTGTTGTAAGTGCGGTATGATTGTGGCATTATCTTTTTGGAAAGTCCAACGTTTTCCACCAAATAATATTGAAAACTGCGGAAAAAATCGTTACAGAATCGATCTTTGAGTGATTGCCGTCATTTTATAGCTTTGAAAATCCAGCTCCACTGCCCCGTAGTAGGTGATTGCTCCACATTCCATTACACCACCTCCTTTGCTGTGCTTTTTTTAAAGATAGAATTCTTTCTTTCTTAAATCATGGAAACAGCAGCTATATCCATAAGGTCCTTCCAAATTAAATTGACAGTATGTCAAGCTCGATTCCACCTGATGTGATTTGTAGCAAATTTAAGACGTTGGCTTTTGCGTGCAGCATTCAATGGTAGTTTTTCTTCATTTTTGGTGGTGTCGTATGTCTATCTACTTTATCACCCGATCAACAGTCGATCTACTAGCATTTACCCTGCTTCTATCTTGAATTTACAAATGGAAAGCCTTGAATTTGAAACAGCTCTCACTTCGTCCGCCTTTCCTGAAATGATGTGGCTTTCTTGATTCATCCCTTGTGGTTTTTTCCATACCACTGTGGGTCCTTGAGGTAGTTGTATACAGTACTTGAACTTCTTCCAATTGTGCTGGCTATAAAACGGATGGTTTTGCCTAGATCCCGGTAAGCTTGAATTTGGCCTATTTCCTCCTTGGTTAGCATTTACATACCTCTACCTATACTCCTTGATTCTATCAAATTATTACTCGTACTAAGTTCCGAAACAATCCTTTTATCTGATTTAAATCACGCTAATAGGTAAATTTAGATCTTGTCCATATTCAAGTAACACAAAAAAACCAGGTACTTTTTATGACCTTCTTCGGAAAAACCGCCAAAAAATTTGTAGGTATTTGTTAACTTAATCCAAAATTTTTGTTCAATATAATAATATATTGTTTCGCGGCAAAAGATATAGCTAACGAAATAATATTATTTTATTTTAAGTTTTAATAAAATGCGGATTTTAGTTTCACGTTATAAAATGACTTCTTTATTTTAAATTGCAAGGAAGAAAGAAAATATTACAAGTGTAAGAAAACTTTACACCTCGCTATTGAAAGTTATATGAAAGTCAGCTGTGATTATATAATAATTACATAAGTATTTCAAAGGTTATTGACATTTCATAAATTTCTTGCAGACTGGAATAATATTAAATTTAGCATATACAAATACATATTTAACTTCTTTCTGCAGTTTGCAACTAATACATATTTAATTTAATACATATTAAAACATAGTAGTGATAAAGTATGACAATTAAACTTTAATTAGAAGAAAAGAGATCATTATATAATTAACTTTGCAGTCTGCAAATATAGTCTGCAACTCTAGTCTGCACATTTAGTCTGCACATTTGACAGTTCGTATTTGACAGTTCGTGTATTACATTTCGGCTTGTTTCTTTTCACGCGTTAATTTAGTGATTTTAAATTTAGATTAAATTGTTTTGTTTTAATTTAATTCATACGAGTATAAATCGAAATAACTTTAATAGAAGAGCAAGGTAAAAATTCGCTTGACTGGTTGATGAGATTGTTAAACCTTGTGTTTCAATTTCTTAAAAAGCATCTCAGCATCTCAGTCCAACGAATGTTTTTCCCGCCTTCATCATTGGTGTCAAATGTGCAGATAAAAATTTAAATCGTTTAAATTAAATAAACATATGATTTTTTAGATACAAATTAAACAAAAGTGGTTTTGAGATATAAATTAAACAACAGTGATGTTAATAACAAAAAAAATATGTTGGGAAGCAACATGCTCCCGCCCAAAGTGTTTGCTCCCGCCGAAAGTGTTTGGATGTTATTGGCGACTTCTGCATGACGTCAGGAATCTCCTTGTTTTTGTCAATTTGATTCATCTCAGTACAATATTCATTCGGATTTATCATGAAAATTATAGAAAAGAAGAAAACAAGGTTAGTTGGTTTTAGACCCAAAAAAAAAACAAGGATAATTATAATTTAATATAGTTATCTGTTTGGCTTGAGTAATATCATTAATATAGTTGATGTCAAGATTTTATTCGAGTAGTATAAATATCGGACTTGAGGAATAAAATGCTCCTCCCTAGTGTAAAAAATGTGCTCCGAGCATCAAAATTGCTCCTAAAGGAGGACAGCTATGACACTGGCTCGTTGGTGTAGTATCATGGGCAGTATGCATTGAGTGTCATGTGTGTGCTTGTGTGTGGAAAAAGGTGGATGAAGTGTGTAGGATCTATTTTTAGAACTGAATGAAAATGTGTTAAGAAATTTGGAAATTTGTGAGGAAAATGTGTTGTCAGAAAACTATTGTCGGGAGTGTAAGAATATACTTTTTGGGCATAGAAGTAGTGATGGGGAAACTGTTTGCTGTGTAAATTACAACAACTATGCAGTAGTATAAATATCGGACTTGAGGAATAGAGCATTTGGGTAAAATGTATTTTGTTGTTGTAAATTGTGAATTTTGGTGTGAATTTAGTTTTCGTGACTGTGAATTGCGGTTAGTGATGTACCTACAAAATTTTTTTATGTTTTTAGCTTGAATATTGACGTGGAGGATGCGGTGTATGTACACTGTACAGTAGGATGCTAGAAAAAAGGGATTCTTGTATGGTTTGTAGGTAGATTTCATTAGAGTATGGGTATATGAGTTTTGTATGGTAATGAGATCATATTACATCAGTGGGAGTTCATTGACTTTAAGATGCATTGGTTGTTTGAAGGTTGATAGTAATTTATGAAAAACAATTTAAGAAATAATAGAAAGGAAACAAATATTTTATGTCGTTTATAATAATTGTGATTTATTAATCCATGAATTGTTAGTCGGTGGGAAGCCGAGCCATTTAACATATACATTGTCTCCATTACTTTTAAGTACTTTTTCCACGAGATAAATATGAGGGTATTTAGTCTTTTGTAATTCTTTTTCGTAAAAACATCCACTAATAGGTTGACCATTAAAATCTTCAAGGAGATATGTTGGCGGGTTGGTTAGGTTTACTTTTCTTATCATAAAAATTTCCGTTGTCCAATTTGGTGTGTAGCCTTTCTCGAAAACGTGTTTGAACTTGCTTATTCTAACATTGTCGCCAACTCTATATTTACCCTGTGGAGCGATTTTAATTCTATTATAAGCTGTAGATAAGATTTTTTTAGAGTTTTCCTGATTCACATCGATTGGGCGCATTTTTATAGTTCTATGCATAGAGTGATTGTATTCTTTCAACAAATCATTAATAATGCACGTCCATTTGTAATTACCATTAAGACTGAATTCCTTCCACATTTTCTCCTTAAGTGTGCGATTAAAACGTTCAACAATTGATGCCTTAAGGGAGCTGTATGTAGAGTAATGATTTATGTTGTATAATTTCATTAAATCGTGAAACATCTTATTAAAAAATTCTTTTCCATCATCAGTTTGAAGGTTCTTAGGCTGTCGTGATGATCTGATGAAAATTGATTTCATCGCTTCTGCAACAGATAAAGCGGTCTTATTTTTTAAAGCAACTGCCCATGCATATTTCGAGAATGTGTCAATGACCGTCATTAGGTATTTATAGCCATTATTTTCCTTGTGGTAAGGTATCATTTCAACCAAATCAGCTTGCCACAGGTCATCAAATCCTTTGATAACAACCCTACGTCGATTGAAATTCTTTCTTGCTGACCTGTGAAGCTCTTCAACAACTTGTCGTTTACTCATTTTTTTAAAGAATGCAAGAAAAAAACATTTATGTATGGTTTTATAATAACATTTATTTTAATCTTTTATATAGTAACATTAGTTTTTTTAATCTTATCAAACGATGCTCAATCATAAAACATCCACACGTATCTGGTCCCTCTTTACATGTATTTGAAGACCACGAACAGTTTGTAAAATGACATCCATGTTTAGAATTAACTTTACTAACGTTTTTATAGTTACTAAAATATGAAATATTACTTATAATCTCATCATGATGTTCTTCAAGTAAATCATATTTATAAGCCCTTAAAAAACTCATAATTTCATTTAAAATTAAAGATATGTTTATATTCGACATGATGTGCTATCGTTTTGATTTACAAATAAACTGAATCCAAGATCGGTTAGCTATGATTTCTTATATGAAAATATTTGGTTCACCTTCTTGATTCTCTTTCAGTTTTCCTATATGAAGAAGAAAATACTTTCGAAGATCATCCAACAAGCGAATTGTATTCAAATTTTGTATGTCAATGTAATCTCTTAAGATTTTTTCTTTATTTTCTAATTTATCATCTATGTATGCTTTGTTTACTGCTTCATCGGGCGTTGTAGGACTTTTTATGTTGCGAAGACGTTTTCCTTCAATATCAAAGTCACCATTCTCAGTTCGCTTAAAACCATTACCAGGAGGTCCTGCAGGACCAACAATTACTCTTTGAAATTTATTAGTGCTTCTTCCGAACTTGTCAACACTCATTTTGCTAATAAATTAAATTTTGCTCACGCAACTCTTCCACAATTGAATTTATTTCATTTTTATGGTTGTTATGCCCTGATTTTTCAGAAGCAATTAAAAGTCTCAACCTATCCACAAGCTCATTTGGATCATCCCAATACACAAAATCAATAGGGTTGGTTGAGTAGATCATTGCAGGTGCATTAATTGTGTATGCTTTTCCAATTTTCTTTTGTGTATTTTGTGTCATACCCTGGACCAAAGGTTTAATGATTTTCTTATACTTTTGTCCTCTATTACCTTTAACCTGTGAATTCATATCATGATTTTTCATGTGTGCACATGTTTTTTGTAGTATTGTCTGATACTGCTTTAAATCTTCACTAGTATAAATACTCTTTCGTGGATTTTTATGTAGAACAAGTTCGAGAAGACCATCAGTTCCACGGAAAATTTCTTTATCAATTACAATATTGTTTTCATCATTAATTCGAAAATTTGATCTCCCTAACTTGTTTGAATTTGATTCAACGTCAAAGTATGGACCATAGATTTTATCATGATCTGAATTTGAAAGTATGGCTTCATTAATCGGAGTACTTTCATTGAAGCTATTTGAAGGTGTTTTAAATGAAGAGTCGTCATCGGCTAACATTGAATTCGTTAATGATAAATTTAAATCTCTCTCTAGAGAAATTTTTTCATCTTCTTCTTCTATAGGACTTTTAAATTGAAGACGACGTTTTACAGTAGGTGGTTTTATTTCTTTAAATTCATCATTTATGTTTTCATTATTTTTCACATTTTTCGCGATTTTCTGTAAGGGTTCAACAATTGTTTTGAACGTGTTTTCAATTTCAGTATCTTTAATCAATTTTCCAGTCTTGAGGAGCATATACTTTTTCTTTAAAGCTTTCTGTGTATTTATAAGATTTTTAAGCGTATTCATATTCGTATCCATAGCTATTTAGAGTGTTAGATTACTTCTAATAGGATCTGAAGAATGGGTAGTCCAATACAGGACGGTTCAATACAGGACGGTTCAATACAGGTCGGTTCAATACAGGGCTATTCAATACAGGGCTGTTCAATACAGGGCTGTTCAATACAGGGCTGTTCAATACAGGGGTTGTTCAATACAAGGCAGTATAATACAGGTAATATTAAGATAGATGTATTAATATGAAAAGCAGTTTCACGACTGTATCAATTTATAAAATAACTGTTTCTTTAAAAGATTTTTTATACCGTCCATTTTTAACGCAACTATCTTTATCAATAACTAAAAACCCATACAATTCTTTCCAGCATTCTGAACACAACTCTTTAAACTGTTTGAACGTCATATCTGAATTAATATGATCATTAAAAATATGTTTCAAATTAAGATCATCTTGCTTGAAAAGAATTATATAGTTAGCGTTATCTCGAATCAAATGTTTTGGAATGTGTGTATATGATTGGCATAAGTAGAAGCTATCTACACCGCTATGTCGACCCATACAAAAGTAGTCTCTTATGGTATTTTGTTTTTCACAAGCTACATCGTCAAATATGAAAACTGAATTGGGTTTAGCCTTAGAAGGCAGCATAACTTCACAATTATTTGAAAATTCATAATAATGCATTTCTTTTATTGATTTTATAACCTTTTTTAGATATGCATATTTTGGTTGATGCAATGATTTTGAATAAAGGTATATATTTTCAAACTTTAAACCATTGACATCTAAAAGAATGCTTAACATAACGTTTGTTTTCCCACAATTAGATGGACCTACAATTATTCCTCGAATACTATTTGGAAATAATGTTCCATGCTTCTTTTTTTGTTTTACATTTCCATCAAAGTTTTGTACAGAAATAGCTTCTTGCTGTCTTACAAACTTCATTTTGTAGAATGAGGCTTTTACACATAAATCCCCGTGTTTTATAAACATTATTTCATAATCGCTCCATGCGTCTAAGAAAACAGTTATATAATGATTGATTTTAAGACCCACTCTGTTAGTTTGAATAATTCAGTTCAGGGAAACGGATTGGTTAATTCAATAATAAACAAACTTCCTTTTGAGTTACATCTACCATCTTATAATTTTTGTGGACCTGGAACTAAACTTAAAGAGCGTCTTGCTAGAGGAGACCGTGGAATCAACCAATTGGATGAAGCTTGTCGAGAACACGATATTGCATACAGTAAAAGCAATAATTTGAATTATAGACATACAGCCGATAAAATTTTGGGTGAGAAATCCTGGCAGAGGTTTAGAGCTAAGGATTCAACACTACCAGAAAAAATAAATAGTCTTTTAGTTACGAGCATGATGAAGGCTAAATCTACTCTTGGAATGGGTATATCATCAAAAACAAAAACAAAGAAAGTCCGTCAGTGCCCTAGGATTAAGAAAACAAATCTATTCAAAAATGCGGTAAAAGAAGCCAGAGCGGCAATAAAAAATCTGAACACTGAAGACTCAAATAAATTAGCAACAACGGCTTTACATGCAGCCAGACAAATAATAAAGAAAAAACGTAGGAGTATAACACTTCCTAGAGTAATACCAATTCCCAAAGTTGGAGGACTTTTACCATTGCTACCTATCTTAGCAGGGTTATCAGCTGTAGGTTCTCTTACCGGTGGTGTTGCAGGAATGGCGAAAGCTATAAACGATTCAAAGATCGGAAGACAACAATTGGAAGAAAATAGACGTCACAATAAAGCTATGGAAACAATAAAACTTAAACAAGGAAAGGGCCTTTATCTGAAGCCATATAAAACTGGTTTGGGGTTATTTTTAAGTCCGCAAGAATCAAAAAACTATTAAAAATGCTACCCAACCGCCCTCTCACTAACATAGATATATCGCATTTTGGCAAAAACTATATCCCAAATTTCCGAGGCGTTTTTATGAGGGATGAATTGCCAAACAAACCATTTAAAAGAGAGAGTGGAGTCGTAAATTTAGATGATAATAGTGGGATCGGTACCCATTGGGTAGCATATAACAAAAATAAAAATAATGTACAATATTTTGATAGCTTTGGTAATTTAAGACCTCCCCAGGAAATAGTAAGATACTTGCATGGAAATAATATTTATTACAATCATAAATGTTTACAGCGTTTTAATACATTTAATTGTGGACATTTATGTTTGAAGTTTCTTGTTGATCAGAATAAATAAGCTATACATTATAAAATTCGTTTCATTTCTTTTCCACTGATAATGTCGATAACACTTACACTGAGCGGGAACAAGTCTACTCTCACAACAGAGTACTTTCCACCAATAGTATTAGACTCGAATTATGTTTGTGGATTAGTGGATTTCCAAACATACAACTCCATACCTAACGTTGATGTAATGAATAATTTATTTCATTTAGGTAATGATGTAATTAAACTTCCTATTGGCTCTTACGAAATTGAAGATATAAATAATTTTATTCAAGAAGGGCTTTTAAAAAAAAATAATACGGCAAGCGTAAAGATCAGAGCAAATAACAACACTTTAAAATGTGAAATATACTGCAGTGAAGACATAGATTTTTCACATCCTAATTCCATTGGTTCACTACTGGGGTTCAGTAACAGAAAACTGGTTGCAAAACAAATGCATGAGTCAGATCTTTACGTTGATATCAATCGTGTAAATACGGTGAGAGTTGAGTGTAACTTAATTGACGGAACATTTATAAATAACCAATCTGCGCATATACTTCATCAATTTTCAATCAAAGTCAGTCCAGGGTATAAAATAATTGAGGTTCCTAAAAATGTTATTTATTTACCAGTGAACGTGAAGAAGATAAGTTCAATAACAATAAATTTGTTAGATCAAGACGGAAACCTTATTAACTTTCGAGGTGAATTAATAACGATACGATTACACCTCAATCACCAAAAATGATAATTTATAATACTATATCTGATGCTAATAATTCCTATAAAAGACAGGGTTCACCGGGCTCTATAATCAATGCTTCATCAACTCCTAAAGCAACAGTACAAACGCTAACAGAAGCAAACCAATTGTTTTTATTATCATTAGGATTCACATTGAAGAAAAGAAAATAATAAATTCAATTTAACAAAGTAAGATATGCTGAATATTTTTCAAGAACCAACATTTGATGATAGTATTTCAAAATACGAATATCATTCCTATTCCCCGTATTTAAACAACTTCGGTAAAAATGACATCATCCACATCTGTGTGCAACATCAAAATCTCAATATATTACCTTCGGAAAGTTACATTTATGTTGAGGGGACTGTATCGAAAAATGATGGATCGGAAGTCAAAAAGACACAACTTGTAAACAATTGTATAGCATTTCTCTTTGATGAGATCCGATATGAACTGAATGGTATTGAAATAGATAGTAATCGTAATGTTGGAATCACAACTTCTATAAAAAATTATATTTCTTTGAATCAAAATGAAAGTGTTATGTTGTATAATGGAGGTTGGTGTCCAAATTCTTCATTAAACTTAGATGGACCATATTTTAATTTTTGTTTGCCGCTAAACAAACTTTTGGGTTTTGCAGAGGATTTCAAAAAAATAATTCCTAATGCTCGACATGACTTAATTCTAACCCGTTCTCGTACTGATGAAAATTCACTAATAGCTGATGCAGATGAACAAGCGAAGATAACATTACTCAAAGTTCAATGGAAAGTTCCGCATGTTCACCTTACTGATTCTTTGAAATTGAACCTATTCAAGTCTATAAATGATAATGATACTATGAAAATTGCATTTCGTAATTGGGATTTATATGAATATCCTGTCCTACCTACAAGTGACCATCATATTTGGAATGTTAAGACCACTTCACAAGTTGAAAAGCCTAGATACATTATTGTTGCGTTACAAACTAACAAGAGAAATCAACTGAAAGAGAATCCTACCTATTTTGATCATTGTAACGTTACCAACGTAAAGGCATATTTAAATTCTGACGTTTATCCATACGAAGACCAAAATATATCATTTAAAAACAACAACTTTAGTATTATTTATCAGATGTACTGTGAGTTTAGAAAAAATTATTATAATTGTTCAGTTGCAGAGCCATTGCTAACAAGAACTCTCTTTAAATCACAAGCACCGATTTTTGTGATTGATTGTAGACATCAGAATGAAATAGTGAAAACTGGACCAGTTGATATTCGTTTGGAAATTAAAACAGCTAAAGAACTACCTCCAAATACATCAGCGTATTGCCTTATGCTGCATGATCGAATAATAAATTACAATCCTCTGAGTCAATTAGTATCTCGAAATATTTAAAGATTTAGTTCAATATAGCTTATAATCAAGAACACACGAACCCTAGCAATGGCATTCATCATTGACATTCAAGGTTTTAGAGGTCCCAATGACAAGTTGATAGTTAAGGAAATAGCTATTCTGCGTGGCTGTAGCCATCAGCACTTCATTATAACACCTCCGTTTGACTTTAAGCATTTACCAACAACATTAAAAAGACAAGCAAAATGGCTATATCAAAACCATCATGGTTTGCACTGGAATGGCGGATTCACCAAATATAATAAAGTGGAAGAATTTCTTCGAGATAATATTATAAATCACATTGTTTATGTAAAAGGCGATGAAAAATTACAATGGATAAAGCGACTACTAAATGAAAACGTTGAAGTAATAAATGTTGAAAATATAAACTGCCCCAACTTCAAAGAACTGAAAAGACTTTTTCCAAGTGAGACAAGATGCTTATCACATAGCAAATGCTGTGCCCTGCAAAATGTATTTTTAATTAATAATTTTGTATGCAGCCAGAATCTAAAGTTTTCCTAAAAATGTAATGTGAAATAAAAAGCAACAATTTTTTTTTTTTTTTTTTTTTTTTTTTTTTTTTTTTTTTTTTTTTTTTTTTTTTTTTTTTTTTTTAATGTTCTTTATTTTAAAAATTCCTTAAGCTTAACATTTTTTTTGTTTTGTTTTTTCTTATATAAATAGGTTAATAAATAAAAATAATTTACTTAAAATTAACAATATTTCTTTTTTGTTTTTAATGTGTATTCATTTGATAATGACCCCATGCGTAGGTGCTTACTCCATCTTCCCTTATATATCTCTTATCATCAAGATGACTTAAAACAATCTTATTTAGCTGTTGTGTATAGATTTGGTGAGCAAAAGATCGAAAAACAAACATTTCACCATGAAAAATTCGTTTGTTATACAAACAATCCTTATAGCTGGCTAAATTTATATCATTCAATGCTATTTTCTTGACGCCTTTAGCTTTTTTTACTTCCGTTTCTTCAACAGAATAAGAATACATTTTCGATCTTAACCCAATAAATTCCTTCATTATCTCCCCAGAATTTTCATCTTTCATCATACCCAAGACTTTTTTATTTTTTATTGGAATATTATAGGGATTATCAACTGAGTATGCAGAAGTATCGAAATATGAATCAATATCATGTTGAATATCATTATAAAAATCGTGAGTTTTTATTGTATATATAAATGAATCTGTATCCATATAGTTTAATTTTAAACAATTACCATATTTGGGTTGCATATAGCTATAATGGAAGTCATACATTTTCCATTTAGAAAACTCTAACACACAAAATCCCAAGTACAACGGCTTATCGTAATAAGTATTAACTCTTTTCATTTGAATTGCCGTCATTTCATCAGTGAATTTAGTTAAACTATGGAAATTCGGTTTTGCTATTAAAGCTCTAGCTCCTAGACGTTTTTTGTGACTCCCCCAAGAGGTTACAATCTTAACATCTTTTCTTTTATCTACGTTTTCCATAGTTTTCCCAAAAACACTATTGTTCATTAACTTAAAGAAATTTTTCTCAAAATCGCTCGTAGCTAAGGTGCGATGTTGATTATTCAAATCAATATATTTTTGAAGCCACCTAGATTGTTTAAACTGTAAAACTCTATGTATACGAATGAGTTTTAACCCATTTTTAATACATTGTTGTAGATTTTTATAATGTATAACATAATTTTGTTTTGGAGTTAAATCTGCTATTAATTTCGAAAACTTTGATTGATTTACTTTTTTGTTTTGCACACAAAATGGTAAATCATTATGACATTCATGCAAGGAATCTGGGTATTCTAAGTCTACTTCATATATATACCCGACTTCCGAGTCATCTGAAATATTCATTAAATCAATGTTTTGAATATTATTAACCCATTTAATAGATGAATAAGGTAGAGGACAAGACATTGCCCACCCATATAAATTGTTGGCATCAACATACATCAAATACTGTGAATCTTTTGTTTCATCATAGTTTTGCATATATTTATTGTTGGCAACTGAGTGGCGATGTGAACATTGAGAGATGCCTCCTCTAATACCCTTCTTTATGAAATTATATATTTCAATGTCTTGAATAAGATCCAGCTTTATATGGGTTTTTCTAAGCATTGCATCCCAAGATAACCCTGGTGCTGTGTAATAATGACAGGGATCAAGTTCGTAAATACTTTTACAAATAATTTTAAAATTTTCAAATATGTCAGCTAGTAGAAGAACGTCAGTTTTTAAATATAACTCCATATAATCTGAAAGAGTCTGACATTTAAAAACTGTCCATACTTTTTTAGCATGATTGTATTCGCTATCGGAGCAAGCTTCACCAGTCAATTTATTTTTAAAACACTCTTGAGGAGGAAGGGTTTTTTCCTCTAAACTCTCCCATGTTTTTACATGATCATAGGGAAATACACCTTTCCTTGTCAGAAGCTTAAACTCTTCTTCAATTGGAAAATTAGATCTTATTAATTTAAAATCACTTGGTGTTAAGTCTTTTGTAAGGGAATCAATGCTAGAAGGCATAAAACGTAGAGAATCCAAAAATCTCAGTTCTATAGTTCTGTTATCAAACGTATGTAATGTCTTTGAAACAGAAATATAGCGCTCCTTATTAAGAGGAATGCAAGAAATATTTCCGTTGTATGAAGCAAGTTCTTTGATAAGTAAATGCGAATCATACCCGGTGAAATTATGGAACAATATTGGGAAAAATTTAGGTTTTTGGTAAATCAAATTACATTTATTATGCGCTGGGCCATTATATTTGCCTGTATAATGACAATGATCTGCAACTCGATCTGTTCCTAACTCTTTGTTGCAGATATGACATAATGGACAATTTCTTTGATATTCTAAATCAATTTCTGATAAAAGTAGCATGGGTTTAGAATTTCTTTTATGTAATTCATAGCAATCTTTTATCAGAGAACTAACAAAATCTTTTACACAATTGCTGCCTTTAAACATTTTAAATCTATTGAGAGAACTATCACAAGATTTTATAAAGTAAGCACCTGCGCATGGGATATGTTTTTGAATATTTAAACTACTACTAATACTACTACTACTACTAGCATTACCTGGGGATCCTACTTCCTCGAGGATGCATTCGAAATCTGCATATATTGTGAAAGGCACGTCCATCTTCCGCTCAAAATGTTCAAACGATACAGTCTTTTTATCGTCGTTGGGCATTTTTGTCACCATTTTACAGCAGTTGTCCTTGTGCGTCATCAGTTTTTCTTCAGATATAAATCTTAGCAAGCACGTGTTGCAAAACCAAGATTTTCCTCTGTAGTTTTTCGCCTGCGTTGAAACAAGTCTAAAAATAAAAAATTTTAAAGAAATTAGAAAAATGTATATGTTTTAATAATAGGTAATAATCAGATCTATAATTGCAATAAAGCTTACCTTGATATGCTTTTAATCCAGACAAAGTGCGAAATTCCCTCGTTTTGCAAGAGAATTAGATTGATGTGATTTCTCTTCTCCTGTGGTGTAATGTAATAGGGTCCTACTACTATCTTCTTCTCATCGTCAAATCCAAACACATTGATGCTTAAAGTAGGGTTTAGTGTTTCAAACTTAGAAATATCGCTAAGTCTTAAAGGAAATTGCAGATCAGCGAAATCAATTCTGATGTTATTTTTATAAATCGTTCGTGAACTGATATCTCGTATCTTGTATGTTTCAGGTTTATGGGTATTGTTCTTTCCTTTGCTAAAAAGTGCTGAGATGATGGCCCATTTGAAACAATACTCATCAGTGTTGTGAACGTTTATACAGGCTCTTTTTCTAGAAAGAAAACTAGGCAACGGTATATGTCTTGAACCTTTGATTGGTGTGTATTGATTTATGTTTATTTCCACGTGACATATCCGCAGCAAGGCCCATCCACTGTCTTTTTCTTGAAATTCTTGCATTTTCGTGTCAATTTCATCTATCATATTCCTATATGAAGAAATTATATCACTGCCTTCAAGTGCAATTTCCATTTTTGTGTTGAAACTTTTAAGACTTAGCTCCATTTCATCCTCCGACGTAAATTTAATATACTCAGCAAACAATTCTAAGTTGAACTTAACACTTTGCAACTTTTCCAGGTGATCTTTCAATTTTCCTAGAATTGCTGACTCTGCTTCATTGAGAAACTCAGGGGGACTTAGGTTTTCTTCACTCTTGTTTTTATAAATGAGAGTTTCTACTCTCCCATTGAAACAACTTTTCAGCACCAGGAAGTCATCAGAAAGGAGTTCTGCAACAAGTCGCTTATGGACATTTCGCCGTACATGGTTTGTCCAATCTCTTGCATTGATGTTCAGCTCACACACATCACAATATTTTATTGCAGACTTCTGAGTTTCTTCTGCGTTCGAAAACATGGCCTCTATCAAACTGATGTGTTCAATACTTTTTAAGTGATTATCCCACTGACAAAATATAACATCTTTTTCGCAGATTTCGCAACGCGTTTTCGCTGGTTCAGCTTGAGTCGAGCAATCACCGTTTTGGAAGATTTCATGATCCAAAGAACTGTCTTCAAATAAAAGTTCTTGTTGCATTTTTAAATGTGCCTTGCTCTTCAAATGGTTATTCCATTGACATGGGATCACATTTTTATCACACACCACACATAATCTTTTTGCAGGGGCAGCTTCTTTCGAGCCATCCATTTTCTCAAATAATTGCTTAACCAATTCCGAATGAGTATTGGTTTTAGCATGATCAATCCACTGCCCCTTTTTAACACTTTTTTCACACACATAGCAAAAGTTTTTATTTTCACCGTTAACCGATTCCCTTAAAGACGTATGAATTTTCATATGTCTTTTCAAATTAAAATTTTTGGAAAACGATTTTCCGCAAACTTCACATAAAAACGACTTCATGATTGAATTGATTTTTGGGTCGTACCGGGGTGAGGTATTCTTTAAGAATAAGAATATTTTGAATATATCAGCTAGGTTTGTATATAGCTCAAACATCTTGAATATCAAAACCGAGTTAGTAGATAATCAGACTCCCTTTAGTAAGTAATCTACACCTCATAAATTTAGTATTTTATTATTTTCTAATGAATCTCTGACTATGTACTGTAGATAAGTATACATCATAATTTATTCATCTAGGATTTTCTGATGTTCATCATGCTTTAAAAATTGACACATATTACTTTTGGTAAAATATTTATATTTCTGATTTTCTAGTGGTCTCATAACTTAAAAAGTAAGTTTACATGATGATGGTATACGTGAAGATAGTTTATAATTTATTCTTTTTAAATTTACTGACCATCCTTTGACCCAATAAATTTAGTATCTATGATTTTTTAAGAAAAAATGCTATTAAGTTTGTATTTTATGGTTTTCTAGCTAGCAAACAGATTTTGAAACTGTAATATGCTTTTCTCGCCTTAATAACTTGTTACATGCCCAATATAAAAACCTTAAAAGTATATTTAAATACTATTGATTTTGTATGAATTCAGTTTAATTTATTTTCGCTGATTAACCAGAGGTAAACATGTTGAAACCTGTCAAACTCTTCCCCTCATAAAGTAAACACTTTTACGCAAATGAAATGAAAAGAGGCAATTAAAAACAAAATATGTATGCTCAGAACATGTAAGGTTTATTTAATAATTTACAGTTCTTCTTCAATTTTAATACTAGCAGTTCGTCCTAACGGACATAAATAGGTAAAGTTGAATGAACCTCGATTGATTTCGGTTATTGCAGCGTCTGACAATTTGTTGTATCGCATTGGGAAGAAAGTCTGAAAGAAAAAAGTCTTTAGTATTTACGTTTTTAAACGTTTTAAGAAATAAAAATGGGAAATTACCTGAAATTCGCCCAAATCAGCAACAATTCGTTCTCCAAATTTCGTAACACAACGTTTCAGTTTACCAATACGATATTTTTCATTTTGTTTTAATTCAATAACCTTTTTACAAGGCTTGAACAAAACTTCCTCTTCAACTTGTAAAAGTTCTTCTCTGAGATTCATCGTCGACGGTATGAGATACATCCTAAACTGAAACAGCTATTTATACAGAAATTTCTGAAAAAAATGTGGAAGGAATTTAGTTTTAATCACACCAAATTGGACAACGGAAATTTTTATGATAAGAAAAGTAAACCTAACCAACCCGCCAACATATCTCCTTGAAGATTTTAATGGTCAACCTATTAGTGGATGTTTTTACGAAAAAGAATTACAAAAGACTAAATACCCTCATATTTATCTCGTGGAAAAAGTACTTAAAAGTAATGGAGACAATGTATATGTTAAATGGCTCGGCTTCCCACCGACTAACAATTCATGGATTAATAAATCACAATTATTATAAACGACATAAAATATTTGTTTCCTTTCTATTATTTCTTAAATTGTTTTTCATAAATTACTATCAACCTTCAAACAACCAATGCATCTTAAAGTCAATGAACTCCCACTGATGTAATATGATCTCATTACCATACAAAACTCATATACCCATACTCTAATGAAATCTACCTACAAACCATACAAGAATCCCTTTTTTCTAGCATCCTACTGTACAGTGTACATACACCGCATCCTCCACGTCAATATTCAAGCTAAAAACATAAAAAAATTTTGTAGGTACATCACTAACCGCAATTCACAGTCACGAAAACTAAATTCACACCAAAATTCACAATTTACAACAACAAAATACATTTTACCCAAATGCTCTATTCCTCAAGTCCGATATTTATACTACTGTATAGTTGTTGTAATTAACATGCATGAAATTTTCCCATCCCTATTCCCATGCCCAAAAAGTATATTCTTACACTCCCGACAATAGTTTTCTGACAACACATTTTCCTCACAAATTTCCAAATTTCTTAACACATTTTCATTCAGTTCTAAAAATAGATCCTACACACTTCATCCACCTTTTTTTTCCACACACAAGCACACACATGACACTCAATGCATACTGCCCATGATACTACACCAACGAGCCAGTGTCATAGCTGTCCTCCTTTAGGAGCAATTTTGATGCTCGGAGCACATTTTTTACACTAGGGAGGAGCATTTTATTCCTCAAGTCCGATATTTATACTACTTATTCGACGATTAAACAGAAGTGTATTACAGATTTGTTTTAATATGGGCATTATAATGTTGTATTATAAATAGGTCATTGATATGGGCTTTAGAATTAAAATTAATTTTTAAAAGTTCATGAATTATATTGAGAATTAAAAGTGACGTTAATTCCTGCTCCACTTTATTGTTAATGTCATATATATCATGTATATATGCAGGTATCGTTTGTATTGTTCTTTACGAATTGGGATTCGACGGATTTGTTACCGGCAAAGGGGATAATTTTGTTATCGGCCGTTTGAACGTTGAAGTTTCTGTTTTGATGGTAGCTACGCGCGTTAGCCCATCAGTTCCCGGATGTAGTTTGATAACCCGTGCGAGTGACCATAATGAGGGTGGCAAATTGTCGTCTTTAACTATGACACTATCTCCAACATTGATGTTTGGTTTTTGTTGTAACCATTTTGGTCGTTGTTGAAGCAAGTGAAGATAGCTTGTGCTCCATTGCTTCCAAAAATCTTGTGTAATTTTTTGAATATATTTGTATTTATCAAGATTATTTAAATTTTTTCCTGTATGATTTCTGTCAGGCAATACATTGATTGGACCTCCAATAAGGAAGTGTCCTGGTGTCAAGACATTGAGATCATTTGGATCAGATGTCATTGGACAAAGAGGTCGTGAGTTAAGGCACGCCTCTATTTGAGTTAGTAAGGTAGAGTATTCTTCAAAAGTCAACTTCGCAGTGCCAATTGTTCTTTTAAGGTGATGTTTAATGGATTTTACCCCTGCCTCCCATAGTCCACCAAAATGGGGTGATAGTGGAGGATTAAAATGCCAAGTGGTATAGAGCGTGGCCAGAGTTTTTGAAACTGTGGATGACCATTCAGAGGTTATAAAATTGCTGTCTCTTTTGAGATCATTGCTTGCACCCTTGAAGTTAGTTCCGCAGTCACTAAATAAGTTGTTGCATATTCCGCGCCTGGCTACGAATCTCCTATAAGCAGCTATGAAGGTTGCTGCGGTCAAATCACTGACCAATTCAAGATGTAAGGCCTTTGTAGATAGGCATACGAACACGGCGATGTACCCTTTTGAGAATTTGTTGCATCTACCTTTCCACATTTTAATCTCAACAGGTCCAGCATAGTCCACACCAGTGTTTGTAAATGGTCTTGTGATTATAACACGTTCAGTTGGAAGGCTTCCCATTAGTTGGTTTTGCATTATAGCATCATGTCTATGACACCTTACACATTTGTGTATTGTAAATTTTACTAGTCGTTTAAGGTTGGTTATCCAATAATAATTTCGAATATCTGCCATCATGAGTTGCTGTCCACCATGAAGAGTACGTTGATGAGCATCGCATGCAATTAGTTTCGAAAAGTGATGTTGATCCTTGAGGATGATTGGATGCCGCTGACTGTAAGGTAAATAGGAGTTTTGAAGTCGACCACCTATACGTAAGACACCGTTTTTATCTAGGAAGGGATTTAAATTCAAAATTCCACTTCCTTTAGGGATAGCTCTTGATTCATTTAAAGCCTTTATTTCTTCATAAAATAGTTCGTTTTGTACTAATTTGATAATTGTTGTTCTAGATTGATTAAGTTCTTCAATTTTAAGTGGATTGTTCTCTAATCCTAATTTAGTTTTTGAATTTAATTTTGACTTTAAGTTAGCTATGTATCGTTGCCATATTGCAACGATGCGAACCAATCTTCTTAAATCGGAGACTCTGCTTAAAAAATCGTTTTCTGTTGTAACACAGTAAGCTGCAACACAAGAGAAGTTTAATAGTGTTGTAAAATTCTTATTGTACAATGTTTTTGTATTGATTTTGCTTTCCTTTTTAGTTTCTTGTTGTGTTTCAAAAGTAATTTTTGATGAATGATCTTGCGGATTAAAGTTTCTTAGAAATGTTGGTCCATCCCACCACATCTCATTGTTAATAAGATCTTCAGTTGTTAATCCTCGCGATCCTAAATCTGCAGGATTCTGTTTTGTGTTTACATGATACCAGGATTCGATGTTAGTTAAATTTTGAATTTCGCTTATTCGATTAGCAACGAAGGTTGTGCGCGTGGTCGGGTTTCCTTTTATCCATGCTAACGTAATCATAGAGTCGGTCCATGCATATGTTTTAATGTTTTCAAATTGCATGGCTTTAATAATTCTGAATATTAGTTTAGACAAGAGTAACGCTGCACAAAGTTCAAGGCGTGGTAAAGAAATGCATTTGACTGGAGCAACTCTTGTTTTTGATGCTATCAAGTGTATTTTTTCAATGTTATTTTGTACAACACGTATATAAATAACTGCTGCATAAGCTTTCTCTGAAGCATCGCTAAAGCCATGCAGCTCCACCTCAGACGAGATTTCATAATCAATCCAACGTGGTATTTTTATTTGTGAAATTTTTGGCAGTGTACTGCGAAGATCTGTCCAAGACTTTTCTATATCATGTGGTAAAGGTGTATCCCAAGCCAAATTTCTAGTCCAAAGTTGTTGGAGGATAAGTTTTGCCTTGACAATGCAAGGAGAAATCAATCCCAATGGATCGAAAAGACGAGCGATATCGGCTAGAACTGATCGCTTTGATAAGTTTGAAGTTTCTGGTAAGTTTATTTTAAAGCTAAAGTAGTCCTTATTAGGATGCCATTGAATACCCAATGTTTTGATGGAATCTGTTTATTTTAAATCAAGAGGAAGATTTATCTCTCTATAATTTTCAGGAATTCCCTCCATAACTTTTTGTGAGTTGCTCGCCCATTTTCTGAGAGGAAACCCTGCTGCTTGTAAATTTGAAACAATATCCTTTTGCAATCTAATGGCTTCAACTTCATTATCTGATCCATATATAAGATCATCGACAAAAAAACCATCCATGATTGCCTTTGCTACATGAGGATAATTATGTTCAATATCTTCAGCTAACCTTTGTAATGTTCGTACAGCTAAGAAGGGAGCAGAAGCAGTTCCAAAGGTAACTGTATTTAAACAATAACATTTTATGGATTCATTTGGAGATGATCTCCATAAGATCATTTGATATGGTGTGTCTTCTTGAGCCACCCAAATTTGACGATACATTTTGCTTATATCTGCAACAAGAGCAATTTTGAATTTTCTCCATCTTGCCACCAGATCAATTATATCGAGTTGGAGACGTGGACCTACCATTAGACATTCATTTAATGAAAGTCCATTTGATGATTTGCAAGACCCATCAAATACTACCCGTAGTTTGGTTGTAGTACTTGATTCTTTCATAACCGCATGATGTGGAAGATAATAAAAATAGTTTGGACCTAGTTCATCCTCAACTTTGACTTCCTTCATGTGACCTAAGGTAAGGTACTCATTCATGCAATCTACATAAAGTTTTTTAAAGTTACTATCTGCTTTCATTCGTTTTTCAATTTGTAGAAATCTTGCTAATGCAGCTCGTTTGGAATTACCTAAGACTGGCCTTTTGTTGTTTTTGAATGGAAGGTGTACCTCATATCTACCATCTAATCTTCTCTTGCATGTATCCTTAAAATGTTGTTCGCACATATTCTCATCTTCAGTCCATTTTCTCTCATCAAGATTTTCTTCAATCTCCCAAAACTTAGTAAGTTGGACATCCAATTGTGTATGATGACTTTGGATAGTTATTGGAATTTTTTGTGTGTGAATGTTTCCAGTTAAGATCCACCCTAATTCAGTCAACTGGGCTACAGGTGTTCCTGTACTTCCCTTGACTACGCCATCCAAAATTATTGTCGAATACACATCGGCACCTATCAAAAGATCAACCTTCCTGGGTGTATTGTAAGTTGGATCAGCAAGTAACAGGTTTGATACATGATTGAAGTTAGATGCATCAAATTTCTGAGTGGGCAATGTAGTGGTTAAGTTATTGAATACTAGAGCCCTAACATCTACAGAGAAATCAGAATCATGTACTGAGAATAACTTAAAATTGACTTCATATTTTGATGTACCAGTTTCAGTATTTCCTAGTCCTTTAACAATTGCATGTGTTTTATGTTTTTTAAGTTTTAAGATCTGAGCTGCATCTTCGGTTATGAAGGTAGCTTGAGATCCTGGGTCTATAAGAGCTCTTAAAATATGTTGAGTTCCATTTGGTTTGAAGACTTTAACAAGGGCAGTAGCCAATAAGGATTGTGATTGCATTTGATTGAAATGCGTTTTATAGTTAATTGGCTCTGTATTAGAGCAATGTGGTTGAGGTTCATTATTTGAGGATTGTACATTTTGTTTCGAATGAGATGTATTTGCTTGGTATGTGTTTAAGGATTTAGTTGGTTGATAGTTATTTTGAGACTCAATATGTAATAAGGTATGATGCTTGAGTCCGCACTTGTAGCATCGATTTGTGCTGCTGCACACTGAAGCATGATGATCATAGCCTAAACAGTTAGAGCAAATTGAATGTTTTTTCACGACATCTGTACGAGTTTTAACATCCAAATTTAAAAACTTCCTGCAATGACGTGTGCTATGAGGCATTTTACAAATGCGACAATTAAAATTTGTATTTTTATTTCCCGGCTGGGTATGGTGCGATAATTGAACGTTTTTCCGAAAAAAATTGGTTGGTGCAAGGTTTTTTTGATTTTCATTCATGTCTAAAATATTTTCTAGAGAGTTAAATCGACCTTCTATAAATGCTAGAAAGGTTTTCCAGTCAGGCAAACTTTTTGTTGCACCAAGCTTGTTTTCCCAATCTTTTTGGGTTTGGTATGGTAATTTTTGAAATACTATAAAAATTAAAATGGCATCCCAAACATCTACCGCAATTCCTAAGTTTGCAAGAACATGTACACATTCGACACTTTTATCGTGAAGCGATTTTAAAGCGTCTGCAGATTCGATATTTAGTTTTTTTTGTTCCAAAAGATTTTTGATTTGCGTATTTACAAGTTTTCGTTTATTTTGAAACCTATCAGTAATGATCTGCCAAGCAGAATCATAGCTTTTCGTTTCTATGGGTAAATGTTGTATCAGACGAGCAGCATCACCCGTTAAAGATGTTTTTAAATACTGTAATTTTTGAATATCAGAAAGTTCTTCATTTTTATTTATTAAATTATCGAAAAGATTGAAAAATTCTATCCAATCTTCAAATTTACCCGAAAAAGGTTCTATTTTGATGCGTGATAAGCGCACATCCGAATTATATGATTTTGAGTTATTTAAATTGCTATTAGTACAATTCAAGGCACTTGAATCTAAAGAGATTGTTGCTTTCTCTGCCAATAGCTTATCTCTATCATCGTTTATAGTACCGATATATTTATAATATATATATTTAACTTTTAAAAAAATTTCATCAGCAAAATATGCTTCTTTAGAGGTATCGGAAGTAGTATTCACTATAACCGCGTGATCTTTCTTGGCTCGTGAAAAAATGTCCTCAACTTCTTTCATACACGCGTTCACGTACCCCTTTGATTTTCGCGACGCGATTTCTTTTAAATAGTTTTCGTAACCACTGGACAAATCAGATAAAGTTAAACTTTGTCCTTCTATTAATTTTGTTAATTTAGACATGTTTTTTAATATTAAAGATTCTGATTGTAAGTTGATAAATAGGTATGATTTTCGATTTTAGTTCAAAATTCTTGATTTAAATTTTATTTGAAATAAATTTAATATTAACACATGAGAATTATATTAAATATGTGTTATAATTATGTAAATTGTATGGTATTGGAGAAACAGTTTACCTTAATGCCATATATGTACTTAATAGTTTTTGTTAAAGATAGCAGTAAGCAGTTCTCTGGTGAAGATACAGCTAGTACGGTGCTCCTTAACTGTCCCTTGATTCACGGTCTGATGAGGTAGCAGTAAGTAGTTCTCGGATGAGGATACAGCTGGTACGGTGCTCCTTAACTGTCCCTTGATTTACGGTCTGATGAGGTAGTTTTGGTAACCAAAGATGCTTCCTTGACGTTCTGATGCTTTTCTTTTAACTGATTCTTTTTGATGTATTGGCAATTTTATTGCAAAATTCCACTCACGTTGATTAAATTTACTTTTAAGTTATAAGTTTTTAATTAATTTGACTTCAATAGTTAAAACTTTAAACTTTAAACTTTAAACTTCTTAAACAAATGTTCTTAGGTGCTTTATAAATATTCGAAGGCTCGAAGGACCATGTTTCGCGGCAAAAGATATAGCTAACGAAATAATATTATTTTATTTTAAGTTTTAATAAAATGCGGATTTTAGTTTCACGTTATAAAATGACTTCTTTATTTTAAATTGCAAGGAAGAAAGAAAATATTACAAGTGTAAGAAAACTTTACACCTCGCTATTGAAAGTTATATGAAAGTCAGCTGTGATTATATAATAATTACATAAGTATTTCAAAGGTTATTGACATTTCATAAATTTCTTGCAGACTGGAATAATATTAAATTTAGCATATACAAATACATATTTAACTTCTTTCTGCAGTTTGCAACTAATACATATTTAATTTAATACATATTAAAACATAGTAGTGATAAAGTATGACAATTAAACTTTAATTAGAAGAAAAGAGATCATTATATAATTAACTTTGCAGTCTGCAAATATAGTCTGCAACTCTAGTCTGCACATTTAGTCTGCACATTTGACAGTTCGTATTTGACAGTTCGTGTATTACATTTCGGCTTGTTTCTTTTCACGCGTTAATTTAGTGATTTTAAATTTAGATTAAATTGTTTTGTTTTAATTTAATTCATACGAGTATAAATCGAAATAACTTTAATAGAAGAGCAAGGTAAAAATTCGCTTGACTGGTTGATGAGATTGTTAAACCTTGTGTTTCAATTTCTTAAAAAGCATCTCAGCATCTCAGTCCAACGAATGTTTTTCCCGCCTTCATCATTGGTGTCAAATGTGCAGATAAAAATTTAAATCGTTTAAATTAAATAAACATATGATTTTTTAGATACAAATTAAACAAAAGTGGTTTTGAGATATAAATTAAACAACAGTGATGTTAATAACAAAAAAAATATGTTGGGAAGCAACATATATATAAACTTAACACATACCTCATTTATTCAATATTCTCCTTCTTGGTTAACTATTAACTGCAGTGAACTGACGGAATCTGCCATGATAGCTATGTTATCAGCATAAAGTAACGCAGGACAAATAAGTCTGGTCTAAATCCACATCCTTGTTTCTGTCCTGCTTTTGTCTTAAACTTCCCCGAAAGTTTCTCCGCATCCCAGACACATGAAACAGTTTTATTGCATAAGCTTTACATGGCCTTACAAAAACTTATACGATCTGCCTTACTTTAACATCTTGTAAAACAAAGATCTGAGATCAACTGTGTCGAACACGAAAAAATCTAGCCAAGAACTAGCTCCACAATTCATTTTTGTAGACGCGTTTACAGTGAAAATGTGTAAACAAATTCCTCTATAGTTATTAAAATCGTGTACATCGATAAATTATGGATTCATTTCAGGTTCACGCTTTTCGAAAACTAAGTAACATTTCCTTGTAAACGTCTTTAAAACCTCATCCGTTGAATGTTTGAAACTTTCAACTGGTATTTTCAGTTTTAGCTGCTTTGTTGTTAATTAACCTATGTTCCTCAGTCATTCTTCTATCTAAAATGTTCATCATCAAAACAAGACAGAGCATATGACAATTGTTCGAGGCAAGTGGTTAGTTGAATAGAATTTCGAAGTTGATATAATCTAAATATAATTTAACATTAAGACTTATATCCCCGATTCTTTTGAGTTTCTACAACTCGTTAATTTATTTGCCTCAAAATTTATAAAACTCTTTCTTTTTTTTTGCTTGAACAGTTGAACATACCCGTGTTGTAGTACCCGTGGCATGATGGTTAGTGCATTGGACTGTGCGGTTCAATGACGATTCTTTGGCAAATGCCATAATCGCCGATCAAACGGGACCAAGTCCCTTGTTAGTGACGAAGGTTGAGCTTCAGCTTATCTTCAACTCAATAAAAAACTAAAAGTCAGCAGGTGTCGATGGTATATCCAACGTTGTACTAAGACATTTACCGATGGAGGCAATTGACATTTACACCACACTCTTCACTAATGCACTGAATAATGTATTATTATCCAGTGCATTGGAAGATCGCTGTGGTTCATCCTCTCTCTCCCGAAAAACGGAAAGGACAACTCCAACCCGTCAAATCTTCGTTCGATAAGTCTTCTTCCGAGCATCAGCAAAGTTTTCGAAAAAATCATTAATAGGGCTCTGACTAAGTGGGCTGCGGACAACAAAATAATTCCGGATAAACAGTTCGGGTTCAAGGCGGGTCATGACACAATTCATGCTGCGTCTAAACTAGTTTATGATATCCAATGGAATAAAGCAAAACAACAATGTACAGGTGCTGTTCTGGTTGATTTGGAAAAGGCCTTTGACACCGTATGGTTAGAGGGTCTTTACCTAAAACTGAGCAGGCTTGGCATAAGCAAACCATTATTGTAAATACTTTATAATATGCTTAACGGTAGAAAGTTTGTTGTCAAAAGTGGCAATGTTACTTCTACCACAACATACCAAATTAACAAGGGTCTTCAACAGGGAGCGGTAAATTCGCCGATTGTCTTCAGCATTTACACCAGCGATCTGATAGGTAGTCTTACAAAGGCAATTGCGTACGCCGACGATCTTATTGCGTACAGAACGGCCCGAAAGGTTGAGGTTATTAGAATTCTCTCGCAGCGTGATTTCGACAAGTTTTAGCGATATTGCGACGACTGGAAATTGAAAATAAATTTCCAGAAGTCGGAGACAATTCTATTCCGGACTCCGTTGGCTAGGGCCACGAGGGATACGTGTAAGAATTGGCGCAAGATGGTCATCGTTGATCTTCACGGGCAGCCATTAGCGAGCAAAAGTGTAGTGAAGTACCTCGGTATCTGGTTAGATCAGTGTTTATATTTCGACAGACATATAAATGCTGCTCTGACCAGGGCCAGAGGAGCCTTCGCTCTGACGAAACGGCTGTTTTTTAAAAGTAGTCGGCTTGACCCCAGAGTGAAGGTAATTTGCTACATGGCCCTCATACGTCCGATGATCGTTTATGGTTGTCCTGTGTGGTTCAACGTTGCCCCTTCCCAGATGGAGAAGCTTCGGGTGTTCGAGCGGAAGTGTTTACGACGCTGTACCGGCTTATATCGAACAGCCGAATCTTCTTACGTGCATTACTATTCCAACGAGGTCCTATATAACGGGGCTCGAATCAACAGAATTGACAATTTCGTGATAAAACTTGCTCGAGGTCACATTTCAAGAGCTATGTCTTCGACCAACAATTTAATTTTCGGGGCGTTCTATCCGAACGACGAGTATTTTGAAAGTGCACGCATTCCTCTTTTTAGATAGATGCGGTCTGATACAGGGTAGATTGGCAGTTCCGCTAATCTAAAACGTCAGACGACGAACCGTGGATAGGCGACTCCTGTACAATCGGTACGTAATGGCACAAGGCGGAGCAGAGCTCCTTCGGTTCAGTAGGGCTGTGTCCAAACTGATAGGGTGAAGCCGGAGAACCAGTTTTGGTGGCTTCAATCGGCACTTGATAGTGGGTAGTCGGGATGGAGTTTTAAGCCTTGGCCGGCTTACATACTTGTTTTATAGTTTTAAGGCTTAGTTTTAAGTAGAATAGGCATGGTGGCAAAAAAAAAAAATACATGGAATAAGAAAAAAAAAGGACAACAATAGTTGTTAGATAGTTAGATTTGCTGCTGTGGTTGTTCTAGTTTTAAGTAGTTTATAGGTAGAATAGGTAGTTTAAGTTACCTTTAAGTTTCACAATAAGGACCTTATTTAAAGTAGTTTTAAGTAAAAATAAAAAAGGATATTGATATTAGTTTTTTTTTTCTTCAAATTTTCTAATAAATACAAAAATAAATAAAATTTAATTGAAGTAGAATAGATCTTAGGGCCGAAAGGCATTAGTATTCAGTGTTATAGTTTAACTTAGAGTGTCCGTATGGGACCAATAAGTTAGTTTTAAGTTATGGTTAATTAGGCTAGTTTTATGAATGTTTGTCTAGGTTTAATATAAGTTTAAGATTGAAGTAATAAAAATGAATTAAAAAAAAAAAAGGGCGTTGGACTGTCATGCCAGAGGTCTTGATATCGATCTCTGCATATGCCATCTAAATTTTTGTTCACGGGTACCTACTGCCTCTTGCGAGGAATTGACAAATTCACCAAGAGTAATCCTTGTCATGAAAAGTGCTTTCTCAAATTATCCGTTCGATTCGGCTTTAAACTGTAGGTCCCCTCCATCATTGAAAACATTACTCGCACACAGGAATGGTTGAGAGATGTAAGTCACTAGGCCCTAGTTCTCAACGGACTGTTGGGCCACCTAATTCATTTATTTATTTGAACATACCACTTTCGAAGAAAAAGCTCCTCAAAACCTTCTGAATAGTTTTAAAGGACTGAACATTTTGTTACGGCTATTTAAACACAATCTACCACAATCTGGTAATTTTTAATATTATTTTAACTCTGCTTATAATTATATTATGTCAAACTAGCCGTTGATTTGTTTATGATGGCCGCCAACATTTCTATCATAATGTGTCCCTTTTTCATTTTGATTAGAATATTCTAAAACTGCTTTTAGAGTAGTAAAGAATTGCTACAGTCAACATGCTTTTTAGTTGATTTATTTATTTTTCCAAAATCTGAAATTAGTAAACAGTTTACCACATTTCTAAAAATTATTAATGAAAACAAGGTTGAAAACAGTATTTTACAACTTTTTGTTTAAAAATATTCCTTTTCACCAAAATTTTCGTTTTATATCATTCAAAAGTTAAAATGTTTAAATTTAAAAAAAAGAATTATACGTTTTTGTCGCTTTCACCTTTGAATAAAAGTATTCCGAAATGCTTGCTTACTCAGCGTTACATCGACAAAATAAAGAAACATGAACAGGAAAACAAATAAAATGAATAAGAATGAAAAACGATTGTTATTTTCTTTTGTGTAACTTATACACAGGAAAAAGGATGTTGAATCGGAATCAATTCTATTTGCTTCAGTTGAGTTAGGTACCCATCAAGGGATTTCCTTTCTTATTTTATTTTTATTTCTTATTTTTGAGAAGATAAACGTTGAAAATTCGTGAGCACTGAACACTGCGATAGTATAGAATAAATATTTCTGTAAAAGATAACAGAGATTTTTACTTGTTTCATTTTGGATTTAAGATCTTAATTAGAATACTATATTTAAGGCTCATTTGAGTAAAATATCAAATTCTGGTAATTACTTAAAAAATAAACTAATAAAGTAATCCTCTCGCTAACGGATTCTCCGCACTACAAATAAAAGAGATCAACTTATTTTTTTAATTTAATTGTCGCATTGAAAAAAAGCCAAAAATATTGTTTTGTTGAATTATGATTTTTTAAAGTCTTATAAATAGCTATGTAACAAAAAGGAGGCTGGGATGCGACCCACACTGATAACTTCCCATTTCGTCTGCCGATTTTTCTTGCTTAAAAGGTTTGTAGGTTTTCGTGTTTTGTTAAAAAAGGTGTCAGTTGAATTATTTAAAAAAATGTTCAAATTACCAACAATATTTTGCATATGATGAAATAGTTTGTTTTCAAAATCTCTTTTAGTTAACGAGATTTTTAGTCGAAAACCAATTTTTACCAATTTTAGTAGCATTTCTAAAAGTTTTTATATCTTATATAAACTCATACAAATTGGATGAATAAAATTAATTTGAAGTCAGTATTGTTCGCGAGATATCGAGAACAGAACATGAATTTTTACCAAATTTTCATACTATTTTTTGAAGATTTTATTTTTTTATGAAAAATGGACTGTTGGATTCTTATAAAAAAACAATATTTCCTATGAGATAAAATAAGTTTGAAGCCAATATTTTTTATTTTTGAAAAGATATTTGAGTTGACAGTAAATTTTTAACAACTTTTAGTAATGTTTTTTTAGGTTTTTAATTTTTTTGTTAAAAAACTGTAAATTCGATTTTTCTCAAAATTTTCTCGAATGTTGAAAACAATATTTCTTATAACATAAAATGAGTTTGAAGCCATATTCCCAAATTTTTGAAAAGACATTTGAGCCGAATATCAATTTTTTAACAACTTTTATTAATTTTTGTTTAGGTTTAGATGTTAAAAACGTTATTTTTCGTTGCACAAAATTGTTTTGGAGATTAAATCATTTTTTGTTCGTAAAATTTTCGAGGTGACAATTTTGTTTCAGTTTTTTTGATTTATAAAAAAACCGTCAGTTGGAATTTTTTCCAAAAATCTACTAGTTTGGTATCACGTTACATTAAATTATATAAAATTTAATTCAACTATCGCTAGCATTATTGGTTCGTGAGATATTTTGGGTTAACCAAAATTTTCACCTTTTTAGCTTCCCATAGGAAGTTATTGTAATCGGTCCGATTTGTCGAATTGAAAATTTTCAGATTTCTCGACGTTTCAAGACTCTAGAGCAGGGGTCGGCAAGTAGTTTGAAGTTGGGTCCAGATATGGTTGAAAACATTTTAATCGAGGTCCAGAAAAAAAAATTAAAAAAGTTTTGTAGTTTTTATTTTGCTTCATTTAAGTAACTGTAATATTAAAAAAAATTACAAAGATGGTCTTGAGCAAGTTTTTTTATAGTTTGATTCACGCGGGGAACAGCAAATGCGAAGAGTATCATCAAGGTGGGAGTCTGATAATCTCGAACGATATTTGTTCTTCAAAAAATTCATTTTTGAGAAAGACGATTCGCATATATATGTCGAGCCAAACTTAGTAGCCAAGTAGATAGCTATAGTTTTTTGCAATTTTGATATTTTTCTGGACATGTTTACCCAAAATTCTTCAGTGGATGGAGTTTTAAATATTTACAGGGAAATATCTTCTTGAAGGTCAATTAATTCCAATTGTAATAAAGCTTTTGAAAAATCGAATAACTTCGCAGCCACTTCAGTCCATTCTGCTACTGCAGTGACTTCATAAGGCAATTTAAGGAATTGAGATAGCTTCCCGATTTTTGCAAAATCTTGGAATTTTACAGCAAATTTGCTTTTAAGATCGCCATATTTAAAATTGCGTAAAGGAGTTGCAAATGCACTTGCTTGTGTGTTAAAGAAGCATTTTTTAATTTTGTTTAAATTTACATACGTACATATGTTATTAAATTGAATCGGTAGTGTGGCTAAGTTTGACCTTTTGTGGTTCCGCGGTCCGCAGTTTGACCTTTCGCGGTGCGGACACGGACCGCGGTCCGCTTGTTGCTGACCGTTGCTCTAGAGTCTAAAAAAAAGATTTTTAGAGAATTGTCTGTGCGTGCGTGTGTAAGTAGACAACGTCTACAGTAACGCGACTATAGACGCACTACACAGACAGAAAAGCGGACTACTGACAAGACTGAAAAACTTGTACAGACGATTTACAGACCCGTACGACCGACCTGGAGATTAGGACACTGAAAAGTGTAGTGAAGTACCTCGGTATCTGGTTGGACCAGTATCTATATTTCGACAGACATATGGATGCTGCTCTGACTAAGGCCAGAGGAGCCTTCGCTCTGACGAAACGGCTGTTTTACAGCAGTCGGCTTGACCCCAGAGTGAAGGTAATTTGCTACATGGCCCTCATACGGCCAATGATTGTTTATGGTTGTCCAGTGTGGTTCAACATTGCCCCTTCCCAAATGGAGAAGTTTCGGGTGTTCGAGAGACAGTGTCTTCGGCGCTGTCTCGGTTTGTATCGGACACCGGAATCTTCTTATCTGCATTATTATTCAAACGAGGTTCTATACAACGAGGCTCAAATCAATAGAATTGACAATTTCGTGATAAAACTTGTTCGGGGTCACATTGCGAGGGCTATGACTTCGACCAACAATTTGATTTTCGGTCCGTTCTATCCGAACGACAACTACTTCGACAATGCACGCTTGAGCGGCTTTATCCCACCAGAGGCATTCCTCTATCTAGATCAGTGCGGCATGATACAGGATAGATTGGCAGTACCGCTTATCTACCACGTCAGGCGAAAAACCGTAGACCGCTGCTCCTGTATGAACGGGGCATCCTCGCTCGTGATGGAGCAGAGCTGCTTCGGTTCAGTAGGGCTGTGTCCGAAAAGGACCGCATTGATAGGGTGAAGCAGGAGAACCAGTTTTGGTGGCTTCAAACTGCAACTGATAATGGGTAATCCGGGATGGGGTATTTTTGCCTTGGCCGGCTTACATACTTGTTTTAGTCTTAAGTTTTAGGTTTAAGTAGAGCAGGAATGGTGGCACAATAAAATAAAAAAAATAAAAAAAATAAAAAAAATAATAAAAAAACAAAATCTCATAAAATACAAAAAAAAAAGAAATCAAAAAAAAAAAAAAAAAATGCAAACACATATCACAGACAATATTATAAAAATCCTCGATGGAATTACAAATAGAAGGACATAGTTGTTTTGCCGCTGTGGTTGTTCTAGTTTTAAGTAGTTTGTAGGTAGATTAGGTAATTTTAAGTTTTATTTTAAGGACTTTAGTATGTAAGTAAAAACCCCAAAAAATGATAAAGATTTTAGTTTTTAAACTTTTCTAAAAAAAAAAAAACATAAATTGAAATAAATAAAATAATCTTAGTTCGTAGGCCGAAAGGCATTAATTTTAAGAATCATGAATTTCTTAGAGCGCCCGATTAGGGCCAGTAAGTTATATTTAAGTAGAATTAATTAGGCTAGTTTCCCATTTTGTCTAGCATGTAAGTAGAGTTAAGTTTAAATGAATAAAAAAAAATGAATTTAAAAAAAAAAAAAGTATACGTTAGTACTTCCGTACGTCTGTACGTCAGTACGTCTTTACGTTCGCAACGTTTTTTTTCTCGTCCATAGCTCAAGAACCAGTAGAGATATCGTCTTCAAATAAATTTTGTCATACAGATAATAATGCATATAGATGCAGAAAAGACTCTCAAAAAAATTGCTTGGGTGTTTTCTTACCATAGGAATTTAAAACAAAGGTGACCATTTTGGTTAAACCTAGATATCTCAAGAACCAATAACGCTAGGGACTTAAATTAAATTTAATATAATATATTGTAACGTGATACCAAACAAATACATATATTTTCGGAAACCATTCCAACTAACGTAATTTTTTATAAATCAGAAAAAATGAAAAAAAAAAATATTTGTCACCTCGAAAAGTTTACGAACAAAAAATGATTTTATGTCCAAAACAATTTTGTTCAACGAGAAATAGCGTTTTCAACATCTGGAAAAATTTTGAGAAAAATCGAATTTAAAGTTTTGTTTTTGTACAAAATAAAAACATTAAAAAAGTATTGCGCAAAGTTGGTAAAAATTCATTTTCGACAAAAATATCTTTTCAAAAATTTTTTCTTATAAAAAAAATTGTTTTCAACATTTGGTAAAATTTTGAGAAAAATCAAATCGACAGTTTTTTTTACAAAAAAATAAAAAACTAAAAAAGAATTAATAAAAGTTTGTACAAATTGAATTTCGACTCGAATATCTTTTCAAAAATTTGAGATTATGGCTTTCAACTAATTTTGCCATATAAAACAAATTATTTTCAACATTCGGTAAAATTTTGTGAAAAATCGAATTAACATTTTTTTTATAAAAAATAAAAAAAACATTACCTACTAAAACTTGGTAAAAATTGATTTTCGATTCAAATATCTTTTCAAAAATTTCAGCTTATAAAACCTCATTTTGTCTTATAAGAAAATTTTTTTTCAACATTCCGTAAAATTTTGAGAAAAATCAAATTGACAGTAATCTACAAAAATTAAAAACCTTAAAAAAACAGTACTTAAACTTAGTACAAATTTACTTTCCACTCAAATATCTTCTCAAAAATTCAAAATATTCGCTTCAAACTAGGCTTTCTCACAGAAAATATTGTTTTCGACATTCAGTTATTTTTTGATAAAAATCCAACAATCAGTTTTTTCATAAAAAATTAAAATATAAAAAAAAATAGTACGCAAAATTGGTAAAAATTGATGTTCGGTTGTCGATATCTAGTGAATAATAGAAGATATTGATTTCCAACAATTTCTCATTCATCCAATTTGTATTTGTTTATATGAGAAATAAAAACTTTTAGAAATGCTACTAAAATTGGTAAAAATTGGTTTTCGAATAGAAATCTCGTTAACAAAAATAGATTTTGAAATCAAACTATTTCATTATATGCAAAATATTTTTGGTAATTTTTTAATTTTTAAGAATAATTCAACTGACAACTTTTTTTTTCATTTTTATTTTCAAAGTCGACTGAAAGCATCGTTTAGAATTTTAGATCTATGTTATGTATTCTTATTTATTCCAGAATAATTGGCTTGTTCTTTAGTTTGCCTCATTCTATTTATTTAATATCTTATTTCTTTTCTATTTCCGGTGGTTTTTTATCCAATCATATTCTGCACGAATATTTATTTATTTATCTTCTTATTATGAATATAAGGCCCCGAGCTGCCGCCACCAATAAGTCTTTCTTTCCATATCCCAAAAAGGTTCGTTAAATCTAAAATCTTTATCCTTACCATATACAGCTACTTATAATGCGTATACAAAGAAAATTTAGGATATAGGTACACAGAAATTTGATCAACCTTTCACCCCCGAAAAATTCCGGACTAATAATGACTTTAAATGCACACTAAACAATCGCCAAAGGGGAGAACAAGAACAGTTACTTCGGTTTAGCAATTTCCTCTTTTACTTACATTATTTTACCCACTCAAGCATATAAACAAGAATGTCCAATTTGGCATCTTGCTAAAGCTAAGGCAAGGCACCAGCACATCCTGCCGAGAGTATAAACTCTCATTCCGCATCTAATCTATTATATATATATATGTATGTTTTGTGGGTAGGTATGTAGCTACATATATAGCTAATCCGTGACCTACAAGATGGCTTTTCGGATCATAGAGTATTAGATACTTGAATACCGATATTGGAAACCATTTTTTTTTCTTCTTCTTTTTATTTTTTTATGGTACGTTCATTGGTTGGTCCTTGTGTTGTTATTCTTGGAAATTAAAGTGGTCTGGCTCCAGCTCCGTCTTCGTTTGTTAAGACTTTACAGAGCTCAAGATTTTTGATAAGTAGGGTAGATACTATAGGTATACGAGTATATACGGCATCCGCATCAAGCATACGCACTTCATTTAGCCACATCATGTTAATGATTGGAAAAAGGGGCTTATGTGCGCAAAGATGTTTATACAAGCCTAACAAATCGCTTGTGCCGTTATTGTGTTTGGCGAAAACCATAAGGGTTTATGAACCAAAAACAAAACAAAACAAAAAGTCTACTGTTTGTTTCCTCGTAGATATTTTATTTGTCTTATTCTTCTCGTTGTTGTAGTTGTTTTCCATTTTCCCTCACAGGAATCAGGATAAAGGATTATTTGCATTTTAGAGATTATGTTTGTTTGTGATGTGAGTGGAAAGTAGATAAGCAGTATACCTCTCTACAACAACACTTATACACATCATAAGTGCCTGTAAGTACATACATACCTCCCAACTTGTATTTGGCCTTGATTTTGTTGAAGCAAGCTAATATAGTCATATTTAAGCAGAACCAATTGACTGGAACGTATTTATACAGAATTTTAGATGGAACATTTGTGAAGGAGATTTTTCCCTAGGAAAAAACAAGAGTTAGTGAGTAAATAAAATTTGTGAGAATTTATTGAATGTTTTATTTTTTATTTTTTATTTTTTGAGGAACAACAAAAACACAAAAATCAGTAAAAGCTTCTTTGGAAATTTTAATCATAATAAATAATCATCTCGGGTAGATAATCCTTGGCCTTTCACACAGAAAATATATAATCGACTAATATCCTTATTGTTAGGGTTATTAGGCATTAAATGGATATTATATCCGTAATAAAAAGAAACATATACTGATATTATATGAATACAAGTACATAATTATTGAATAATAAATGAAGTAGTTTGTTTTTATGCCATCATACATATAAATTCAGAAAAAGTCATCCTTGCTCTATTAACTCTTTATGAAGTTATTTACAAGCAAACAAAACCAATGCCCAAAAAGTCATTATTAGAAAAAGTCAGTTTTATATTGTTTAAGATCATGAATGGAAATTTTTGCCGACTCAAATTAAGTCATTTTTTTATTTTAAGAAAAGGATAATTAATCTATAATCACTTAATTATATAATAACAAATATGTTATGATAATAAAAGTACAACAGACATTTTATTGAAGATAAAAAAAAATACTCATACGCCATGGCGTACAACCATTCTTTCTGATTATTTAACTATCTTTTATTGATTTAAGGCATTGAAAGTTAATGACCACATAAATGAATCTTTGTCATATATATTCAGAAATAGTAATGTACATGTGTACTTTTATAATAAGTGCATAATTGTGGGGATTCTTGCTACCCTTACTATAGCACAGATACATTGAGCATTAGAAAAGGAAAAGAGGGGTTTAGAGGAGGCGTCGTCGGGGCTCATTGCTTTTGAGTTCCTAAAAAACATAATGACTGGAAGAGACAAAGTGTGGGAAGCATTAAACATTTCCGTAGTAAGTCTAAATAAGGTATCTCTAGATTTGTTAGAACGACTGAACCTGGGTTTGAGACAGTATTCTGATGAGCATTTCTTGAGACACGTGTAATAGTGTTGAATTGATTGAGGTGAAGAATGCAATTGGATATTTTTCTAAACTATAATGCGTTAAAATAACTGTAAGAAACTTATCGACGGCGCGGCGTTCAAGCAACATAAATTATACTTTTATGTTACCATCACCAATTATGCGTTTAGTAGATAGATATTCTTTATTTTCGTATTAACAGTTACATTTGGTAAGCTACCGCACAGTTTATATACAGAGATTTGATATTTTTCTATGATATATTTTTATATAATATAAATTGTATATAGAATTTAAATGATAATAGTTTAAGTAATAATTTTGAAGAAAGAGTACAAAAAAAACCTTCAACGCAAATTGAAAAGGGCAGGTACATTTTGATTCAATTAAAATTAAAATTTCTAAACTTTTGTTTAGAAGTATGTTAGTAAAAAAAGGTTAGTATAAATAATAATTAATAAATATATTTTAATATATTAGTAATTTGTTAGTAAGAATTAACAATTTGTTAAATAAATAAATATAAAAAATTAATAAATAAATTAGTTTATAAATAAATTAATAAATAAATAAGTAAAATAAATAAATAAATAAATAATTAAATAAATAAAGAAATAAATTAATAAATTTTTAAATTAATAAATAAATAAATGAATAAATACGTACATAAATAAATAGATAAGTATAAACAAACAATACATTAATAATGAACATATAGAAAATAAAATAATAAATTAACAATTTAACTAGTAATATTTAAACAAAGCTACGAATAATTCAAACTAACAAAAACCTATCGGAAAGATGGTTAACGAATCAATTGATTTATAAGCGGATTTTCAGAGATTTCACAATTAAGGAAGAAGGTGTTATTCAGTTTATTGATTCTTAGAGAAATCAATTCAACATTTGCTTTCTCGTGTAAGTCTAAGGTGGAATGATATCTTGGAAGGTTAAGAATCATTTTTAGAAGCTTGTTTTGTGATATTTGTAGTTTTTTAAGATGACATCTTGCACATTTCCCAAAAACCTGGCATCCATACAGAAGTATTGCTTCGAATACTACTTTTTGAATTATCATTTTATTGTCGTTGCTAAGACAGGACTTTCTATTTATAAAAGTATATAAAATTTTTATAGCAATGCTAACTTTTTGCAGAGTTCTGATAAAACTTACTTACTTAAGGTGGCGCTACAGTCCTGTGTGAACTAGGGCCTCAAAGTTCTGGAAATATGTTCTGTGAAAGTCAGTTTTTGGTGTAAGTAAATACCAAGATATTTCACACTTGGTTCCCATTTGACATTTACACCATTAACGGTAAGCTGATTGCTTGGTAGGTAACACGATTTTCTTTTTTACTGAAAAAGATGGCTTGTACTTTGTCAGCATTCAGTTTTATTTTCCATTTAGTGTAGTATTTAGTCGTCAACTCTATCGCATTTTACAAATTTGTCTCAATGGTAAGACTAAATTCATGCGATGAAAAGATGCCTGTATCATCCGCAAAAATGGCTGTCTGGCAACCTGGTAATTTAGGAATATCAGAATTATAAATATTGTACAGTAAAGGACCTAGTACTGATCCTTGCGGGATACCATAGTTGACTTGGTAACAGTTAGACGAACAGTTGTTGACGAAAACACTAAAGTAACGATTGAACAAAAAACTTTGGATAATTTTTACAAGATACGAGAGAAACCTGAAATATGCCATCTTGTGCACAACTCCATCGTGCCAAACTGAGTCAAATGCTTTTTCTATATATCAAGTAGAATAAGCCCAGTCGATTTGCCAAGGGATGGATTTTTCTTAATATGTTCACAGACTCTAAATATCTGTTGAGTAGTACTGTGATGCGTTCTGAATCCAAATTGTTCATTCGGAAATATCTTAAGCTCATAAACGGCGCGTAATATTTTACATTTCAAAATTTTTTCGAAAACTTTGCTTATACAACTAGCCAAACTTATTGGTCGATATCTTGTTGGGAGTTTTGAAGGTTTTCCAGGTTTATAAATCGGTATTACCCTTGCATATTTCCAATTCAATGGAAAATATTACATTTTTAGACACGCGTTTATCAAAAATGTAAGAAATTCGAGTCCTGCTTTTGGTAGTTTTTTAAGATATATGTTTTTTATGTTGTCTAGGCCATCACATTTTTGACTTTTAAGTTTGAAACTGATCCCTAGGAGTTTCTGTGATTTGTGAGTGAACTGTTTCACTCACTAACATTTTACTTATTTCCTCCGCAATCTTTTTGTTATAAAGAATTCCTTATACGAATGTAAGCTCAAATATAATCCGGCATTTTAATGACAAATGGTTTCTTGATTTTTTTTGGTACACAAGTCTGCGCTGGTTTTAAAACCTGGTTTGAGAAAAAATCGACATGAAAATCAACATCTTCTTTTGAGGATACTCCATTCAAATCAGTTGGAATTGGCCTAAACTTGGACCTAATTTCTGATCTGAAACGACTCCAATTATCATTTTTAAAGTCCAGAAAGTATTGCTCTTTGGTTTTTACTGTTTTGTTTATTTTACAAAAAACAGGAATATGATCAAAACTTAAATCATTTATAGTTTGGGGCTGAGTAAAAAATGAAGGTACATTTGTTATAAACAGATCAAGGACGGAAGGTGAACCTCTCGACCCAGACGGAAAATAAGTTAGACTAAACGGAAACAATATGGAAAACGAATACAAACAAGACATATTAGCAAGAACATTACCCCATGAGTTCGCACGGGTACATCCCCAATCTCTATGCCTACAATTAAGGTCACCTCCGATTATGTAGTTTTCGTTTCTAATAATTAATTTCCTCAAATCTCTTTTAAGTAGCATTTTCTTTTCTATAGAGGAATTTTTTCCTGGGAAATACACACAAAACATTTTTATTGCTGTATGATTACTTAGCCTTATTTCCACACCAACATTCTCAACTAATCGAGTCCTAGTAACGGGCAAAAGAGAAAGTTGAATTGACTTTCTTACTAAAATTGCTATACCTCAACCTATTTGACCAAAACGATCTACGCGATGGCATGTATAATTATGTGTAGAAAAAGGTACATCTGTAGTTAACCATGTTTCTGTTACAAAAGCTATATCAATTGCATTTTGATTCAAAAAATTCAAAAACTCAACATTTTTATTACCAATGCCTTTGGCATTCCATGTTATAATATTTAAATTATAATCTAGCATTGTAATTGTAATTATTTTACTTGACATTGGAATCATGCTTTTAGCATTGTTCAAAAGACTTAAGTAAATTGCAGGGACACCATTCCAGAAATGGGAATTATACGCAAGCCTTGGACGTATATTATTATTATCAATACATTCTTTATTTCTCGCTAATTGTTTACATTTTGTTGATATAAGAATTATAAAGCTTGACAAAAATTTTGCCGTCTGCCTAATTGACTTGTTACGAGTTTTTAGTAAAGAGAAAGAAAAGGTTAAAGTTATAAATACATGTAAAAAAATAATATAACATTTACAAAAATATATAAGTATTAAAATATAATATCAAATTTAATAAATCTATACTCTATACTAATATTATAAATGCGAAAGTAACTCTGTCTGTCTGTCTGTTACTCAATCACGCCTTAACTACTGAACCAATTTGCATGAAAATTGGTATGTAGATATTTTGATACCCGAAAAAGGACATAGGCTACTTTTTACCCCGGGAAAATGACGCATTCCCATTTGACAATTCAGGTGGGCCGATCGCTTTTACGCCTAAACTCTGGACAGATTTAAATGAAATTAGGTAAGGAGATAGTTTGAGACTTAGAAAAGAACATGAGTTACTTTTGACCTCGGGAAAACAACGCATTCCCATGGGAAAAATTACTTTCCGGGGAATGTGATCGCTTTCACTCCTAAATTAACAAAGATTTGAATAATATTTTGATGAAATTGGTATTACGGGAAAACAACGCATTCCCATCCCTTATGAAATAAGTTGTCGAACATATTAAACTTATCATACCACGTATATTAACGCGGGCTTCGCGCGCGACGTGTCTCAAGCCCTCAACGTTGGACGCAAACTGTGGCTCCCACCAAGTTCCACAAATAAACTTTCCTATGCTAAACCTTTCATCGCCAAACACGACCCATGTACATAGGTACAACAAAAAATTCACTGGGTCTGGCTTCTACTTCTGATAATTCTGTTTCGGCTGAGACGGGGGCGAGTGGGCGGGCGGGGGTCACACGCGGTAGACGAGGCAGCTGGCGGCGGCGGTAGTGCTGCGCAGGGGGGAGGACATCATTGAGTGGGTCTACCCCAACGGGCACACACGTGAGGGCACACGCCGCCGCCGCGCCGTTGTCAGACGCATGCAAATTACAGAGAAATCCTGCAAATATTTTATTTGTCGTGTAAATTTAATTGTTTCTTTAATACTTAATGATTTACTCGGTTCGTCTTTGATCATTTAATTTACTCGTACCAGAAGTAGGTAGGTAGTTTTAAGTTAGTTTATTTAGTTCACCTGCGTATTTCTTTTAATATTAATACGTGTTTATTTTTTAGTATTAAAATAATAAACGGTATACAATACCTACTTAATTTGTATTTATTTTGGTTCTTAGTAAATAGTTACTTGGTAAATAGTTACGACTTAATTTAAATAGAAGCTTTTAAATAATCTCCGTTTCTTTTACATTTCTAATTAATATTGGTTTCGTTTACGTTAAGTTTGATATTACGCTAATATGCCTGGAAAACGTAAATCTAATCTAGCGCGTAGTTCTGCCAGAGCTTAAGCTGCGAAAATAGCTAGAAGCCAAGAGTTCGAATAACAGACCCAAACCCGTTTGCCTTTAGATGATGAGAGCCATAGGGCTCATAGAGCTTCTGAGACTGAAGAGCAGGGTCAACCACGACGTCTTTTAGATGCTGAGCACCATAGGGCTCAAAGAACTTCTCAAGCTGAAGTTCAGAGTGAAACCCGTAGATCTTTAGATGCTGAGCGTCACGCAACTCAAAGAGCCGCTGAAACTGAAGATGAAAGACAGGCACGAAGACTTTTAGACGCTGAGCGAGCACAATTCAAACATACGTACAAAAAAGTACAGCTCAGGTTTGTTCATACTACTATCCAAAAAAACTATCTAATGCGGACGAAGTCGCGGGTAAAAGCTAGTTTTACATAAATACAAAAAAAAAAATAAAAAAGTGAAGAACATGTTTTAACAGAAAAAGAGATTAACATTTTATTTAATCATCATTCAAAATAGTTTAAAATTCAATTGATGAAACTGTTGCGGTAACCTAAGGCATGATTCACATAGCCTTGGACGTATATAAGTCTTATAACAACAGCCATATCAGAGGCGGTGACACCCTTCTTGCATCGCCTTAGAAAAAATAAATAAGTAGTAAGTTATAGATACACACACAGAGAATGTCAAGGTTTTAGTCCTTTGATTTTAATGGAAAAGATGTTAAATTATATTTCAAATGACATTCAACAATGCTGTCTAGATAATATTTTAATGAGCTTATCATAATGTTGCCGTTGAACACACACATCTGAAGAGCAAGGTTGGGAATCTAAGAACGAATATAAATATCTGAGTGTACTATCGTTAGCAAAGCAGGTAAGTGGACTAGAAGTCTCATACAAGAGTACATAAAATGAGAAAGAGTGTCGGAGAAAGAACAGAGCCCTCAGGCACAACAGGATTTACTTTATGGTTCTGAGACTTGAACCCATCCAATATTATTAGTATTAAACCGTTCGAAACGTTATTTACATACAACTAAACGAAGTAGGGATTTGTCAAAACTTAATGCACGCATTCTTGATATGAGAGCCTGGTGCCAAACTCTTTAAAATTCTTTTAAAATATTAAGTGCAATAATGTTTGTTTCTACGAAAAGGTGTAAGGACTTGTTTCACTATTTGGTGAGATAAGCCATCAGATCACCAGTAGACCTGCTGCTACGAAAGTACTGCCGGTCATTTAGAAGCTTTATGTTTTAATAACTTTCCATAGGAAGTTATTATAATCGGTCCGATTTGTCGAATTGAAAATTTTGAAATTTCTCGACGTTTCAAGGTCCCTAGAGTCGAAATAAAAGATTTTTAGAGTCATGTGTGTGCGTGCGTGTGTATATGTACTTTCGTACGTCCGTTCGTCTGTACGTCCGTATGTATGTACGTCCGTACGCTCGCGAAGATTTTTTCGTCGTCCATAGCTCAAGAACTAAAAGAGATATCGACTTCAAGTAAATTTTGTATACAGATAAATGCAGAAAGGGTTCTCAAGAAAATTGTTTCTTACCATAGCAATTTGAAAAAAATATGAACATTTTGGTTAACCCCTGAAGTTGAATTAAATTGTATATATTATATATTGTAACGTGATACTAAACAAATATATTTTTGGAAAAAAAATTCCAATTAACGGTTTTTTTATAAATCAAAAAAACTAAACATAAAATATTTGTCACCTCGAATATTTTACGAACAATATACGATTTTATCTCCAAAATAATTTTGTGCAACGAAGACTAACGTTTTCAACATCTAGTAAAATTTTGAGAAAAATCGAATCCACAGATTTTTTACAAAAAATTAAAAACCTAAAATAAAATTAAAAAATGTTGGTAAGAATTGATTTTCGACTAAAAATATCTTTTTAAAAACTTTAGATTATGGCTTCCAACTTTTTTTAACTTTTAAGAAATATTTTTTCAACATTCGGAAAAATTTCGAAATAAATCGAATTGACAATTTTTTTAAAAAAATAAAAACTTAAAAAAAATTAGTAAAAGTTGGTAAAAATTGATTTTTAACTTAAATATATTTTTAAAACATAGAGATATTGGCTTTAAACTAGTTTTAACATATAGAAAATATTATTGTCAACATGCAGTAAAATTTTGAGAAAAATCGAATTGACAGTGTTTTATACAAAAAATAAAAACCTAATAAAATTAACAAAAGTTGGTAAAAATTGATTTTCGACTCAAATAGCTTTTCAAAAATTAAAAATATTGGCTTCAAACTTATTTTATCTCACAGAAAATATTGGTTTTGATATTCATTAATTTTTTTATAAGAATCCAACAGTTCGTTTTTTCATAAAAAAATAAAATCTACAAAAAATATTACTGACCGCACACCCCGCATCCGGGAAAAACGTCATACTATGATGCTGACGTCGACTACGCGACAATCATTTTGTATATGTAGTCAAAAAACAAAATATTAGTAAAATTAAGCACTGATATAAGTAAAGTAGAGTAAAAGGAACCTTTTTGACAAAAACAAATTTCAGCATAGAGGATTCGCTCAGGTCAAACCATGCCGTAGTCAAAGTGTTAAACTAAATTTATTTGGCTGATTGCCCTAAGGGGAAATTTTTTTAAAGGAGTTATGCTACTTTATAGGCGTAGTGATAACTTTAGTTAAAACAACATTTAGTACATTATTAAAATTTAATATATGTTTTTGAAAAACAGAACATAGTTTTTAACGACATTTGCATGATAATCATGTAAAGCACATACATAGATATCTTTAAAGTATTTTACTTAGTTTTCAGAAATTCATACTTCAATTTTAGCTATGTGCTCAAATTCAACTCGTTTGATTCATAGTTTTTATATTTTTTTCAATATACTCGTACATACATATGAATCTCAAAAACTTTATGTAGAATGATGCTTAAGATGACGAATTGGTAATTAGAATTGTATAATATTTAGCATTTCTTTAAGGGCTATGTATGTCAGGTCAAAACTTACAAAAACCTGACGTGATAAAGTGATTTTCAAGTTGAATTCGAACGCTCGGGAAAATCCTAGTATCAAACCCTCCTCGTCTTGAGACTTTTCATGATGGGAATCAGCTAAGGTCAGGATAAACTGTTGTAAAGGAATCCTTTACTTTTTAATAGGTCAACCCACAACCGACAGCAAGGCGTTCTGACCATAGACACGGCGCGCCCTAACTTTCAGTGGTGGTGTGAGCGTTTTTATAATCCGTGCCGAAGAATGAAAGGCCGGGGGGTTAACCAGCCGATAAAAAGCTCATTCGGACGGGTAGCAAAGCCAGCCGTAGCAGAGCTACTATGGGGGAAATAAAAAGTCATGTGGCATCTCAGGAATCAGCTTCACAGAGCCACATTTATTCTTGACAATACTGCCAAAAACGAGGCGGCTGGAACAGTTCATGAGAAGGACCGTCAGGACAAAATAAACAACCAAAAGGTTATTGACGAGTACAAAATCTTTTTGGTACTCAAAAAAAAAAAGCCGTTAAGAGTAACAGATTTCAGGAAGAGACCCTTTCAGCTGAGAAAAAGAGTTTGCTTGACGGTCGGGAAAAAAAGGTATTTTGTCATCTCCCAGAGCAGCGAGATCGCATATTTTAATTGAGGTTGTTAGGGAAGACCTCCAAGTATCGATTCTCGATGAACTCTGCACTAACAGCTATATTCTCATTCATTCATATAGGAAAACATCGTCGTGCTAGGCCTCAAAGATAGCCAATATGACCTTATCTATAAAATACCAAACCAAAACTAAGGTAATCCTAGAACTTGTATTTTAGCTAAAAAAAAACACTTAAACGCTTTTTTGTGTCCCAACTTTAGCACTCCCAATCTGAAAATTGTCAGATTAGAAGACAAAATTACGATTCGACTACTGTTGGCGTCTGCCTATTCCGCCCAGGACTTCCCAAGAAGGTGAGCATCCTGGTAAGAGAAGCTATGTCACATAGGACTAACCTCTTCATAAGCTGTGATGCAAACGCACGGCGGCGTTCTCTCTGGGGTAGTTCGGAGATAAAGGAACGAAGTGAGTCTCTTTTTGATTTTATTATCAATAATAACCTATAATTGTCTGTAACAGAGGTAATGCCCCCACCTTCGTCTTTTCAAGTTTGGAAAATTATGACGGTTATACTTGATGAAACTGCTAACTAACAACCGTAATCAATTTGTGGAAAATTGAAGAGTCTCCTCTGTGAATGCTTTTTCGGCTCTCAAATGGATACTCTTCAACATTGTGTCTGTCTCCTTATAGTAATCCTAAACACAGTGACTGTAAAAAATTGGGTTAAATAGTCAAGCTCAAACTAGACAAAATTCCAAATACTCGTATTAGCATATAATCTGTAGAAGATCTGGAATCAAGGGTTAAAATTTTTGAATCGTCAGTTAAAACTGCTTCTATGCCCAATAAAATACAGCCGTACAAAAATTCCCTATTTGTTGGAACGAAGAGCTTTCTGCTCTTAAGAAAATGACAAACAGACAAAAAATATTTTATATATATTTTATTTTACAAATAGGATAGTTCGAGCACAACAATTTTTCACGTGCTGTCAATTCAAACTTCTCAAAATCATTAAATCAATTGTTTAAAACCATAATAGCTAAAATATAGTAAAAAACGAAGTTTTCGTAAACTGTTGATACGACCAACAAATTAATTGGGGCAGACATTACTGACATTAAAAAAAAACTTGCTTGAAATATTTTGGCAGGTTTCAATCCTAGGAATGTACGTTGCGGATCACAAACGATCTTTTAAAGATTTACTTTGCTATGCATCCGTTATTTACTTACTTAGGTCCTCAGACATGTTAAGTCCGTTGGGAACCCCTTAAGGGGCATATGGCCTCTACTACGCCTACGCGCCATCGTGTACGGTTTCCGGAGATGTGTTTCAGCTCCCTCCAACTCTTGCCTAGTGACGCTGATTCCGCCTCGACTGTCCTGCGCCATGTGCTTCTCAGTCGTCCAGCTCTTCTTCCTTCTTGTGTGAGCGGATTCCACTGCATTGCTTGGCCTGCAATGCAGTCGTTACCTTTTCGAAGCGTATGTCCAGTCCAATCCATTGCCACTTACGTCTTCGTATTATAGATTCTATAGGTTCCTGACCTGTCCTTCTATGAAGGACCTCATTTGAAATACGGTTTGGCCAGAAAATCCTTAGGATGTTATGAAGACATCTATTTACGAAGGTTTGCAGCTTTCTTGTTATGGCTGAAGTAACCTTCCAGGTGCTGCACCCATAAAGAAGCACAGATTCGACATTTGTGCGAAACAGTTCTAGCTTTGTTCTTAAGCTGATAGAGTTATTCCTCCAAATTTTTGACAGCATGCCGAACGCCGCTTTTGCTTTGCCGATGCGGCAGATGACGTCTTGTTCGGTTACGTTTTCGATTGAAACGATGCTTCCAAGGTATTGAAAGCTCTCCACTTTTTCCAGCGGTTGCGAGAAAATATTTATTTGTTAGGATGGTCGGGTTCCGAGGCTGATCATTTTTGTTTTGCCGGAATTAATTTTCAGCCCCACAACTTCTGCTTCTCTCTTCACACTTGTTGTCATTTGATGGAGATCCATGATCCTATGAGAGAGTAAGCAAACATCGTCCGCGTAATCGAAGTGCTTTAAATAGGATGTCAAAGTCCATTGGATCCCTCCGCTATCTGACAGAGCTGAGCGCAGTACATCGCTTATCACCAACAAAAACAATATTGGCGACAGAATACAGCCCTGTCTGACTCCGCTTCGGATTTCAAAGTCATCTGACAACCTACCATTGTGAAGAACGTGATACTTGGATCCATCATATGCTGCTTTAATAATACCAATTAGTTTTTCTGGGATGCCTCTTCTCCGCAAAGCTAACCAGATATACTCCCTATTAACGCTATCAAAGGCCTTCTCGAAGTTGATGAACAGCAGGTGTAGTGGTGATCGATATTCAACGCACTGTTCAATAATGATCCACAGGGTTTTAATATGATCAATACAGGAGGATCCAGCGCGGAATCCTGCTTGTTCGCCATCGAGTGTGGCCTCAAGGTGTTCTCTGATGCGTTCCAGTATAACTTTTGCTACTTTTTTGGCAACGGCTGGCAGAACGCAAATTCCTCTCCAGTTTTCGCACTTTGTAAGATCTCCTTTTTTGGGGGCTTGACGATAATTCCCTTCTTCCACTCATCGGGGAAGCTTTCGGCGGTGGTACAGGCTTCTTTTATGAGCGGACGAAGCAGTTCGCTTGATGACGTTGGCGCTGCTTGTAAAAGCTCTACGGGAATTCCATCAAGTCCTACCGCTTTTTGCGGCAACGATCTCATCTTTACTGGGAGGTGTGGTGCGGATTCGGGGATTAGTTTCTTCAGGCGCTTCAGAAGGTATCGGCTGCACGTTGTTTGCAAACACTCGGTTTAAAACCGAGGAAAAGTGTTCTTTCCACCTTCTGACTTGCTCATCCACCGAACTTATCACAGTACCGTCTACTTCTTTCACCAGGTGTTGCTTTGAGATGTGTGTACCGGTCAGCTTTTTGGTTATTCTGTAAATGGTCCTGCTGTCGCACCTGTTTGCAGCATCTTCTCTTTCTTGCGCCAATGCGTTGATGTAGTTACGCTTGTCGCGGCGCACACTGCGGTGAACCTCTCTCTTTTTCATGCGATACGAGGACTCCAGCTCGTTTCTTTCATCCTCTTGTGCAGCAGTTATTCGAGCCCTAAACTGTTTGCGTTCGTTGATCCTTGCCCAAAAAGCCAAGTGCTGTTGCTTCCTTTTTTCCGACCGACTATTCTGTCAGCACCTGAAATGAAAACATTTTTCACAGCATTCCAATGGTGTTCGATGTCGTCATGTACTGTGGATTGTTCTCATTTCGTGTGACAGGTGGTCCCTAAATTGTTGACGGGTCGTGGGATCCTTTAGTCTGGCGATGTTGAATTTGGGGGCTCGTGTTGTTCCGTTGGATCTTCGAACTGTAGATGTACGCAATCTTAGGGTAGCTATCATTAAGTGGTGGTCACGGGCAAGTACCATATCGGCACTTCTTCTGTTTCCTACATCCAAGAGACTGCTTCTAAAGCGTCGACTAATCGCGAAGTGGTCAATTTGGTTGGCAGACGCTTGTCTGTCCGTCGACACCCAGCTAATTTTATGATAGAGTTTGTGCTCAAACATATTGCCACCAATCACAAGGCTATTGGCGTTGCAGAAGTCAATGAACCTCTCACCATTATTATCATTGCAATTGCCGACTCCGTGAGCACCCATCACATGCCTTAGCCCGTTGTTACTGCCAACCTTAGCATTGAGGTCATCCATAACCAAAATTATATCTCCGCGGGGAGTGTTGTTGTAGGCGGATCCTAGTTGACTATAAAAGCATTCTTTCTCTTCATCAGATGCGAGCTCCGTCGGTGCGTAACACTGTATAATGGTGACGGGTCGTACTCTACTCTGAAACCTAGCTTTGATAAGGTTGCCGTTTTTGTAAGGAGTAACCCAACTCCAGCTTCTCGAGCGTTTCCTGGATCATGACCAGAGTAGAGCAGTACAGTGTTACGTGTCGGTGACTTGTATTTGCCCGATCCCAACCATCGCACTTCGCTTAACCCTAAGATATCTATCCTGTACCGCATAAATTCTCTCTCTAATTGGAAGAATCTGGCATTGTGCGGACCTTCACTTCCTGCGTCCAGAAGCGTCCTCACATTCCAGAAACCAATCTTTGTCCGGGTACAATAGCCAGAAGTCGTCAACGAGTTATCATTAATTATCCGAGGCGTAATTTCGGTTTCTGTAGCGGGATGGTATTCAGTTACGAAGAGTGCTAATCTCTGTAACCTATCCTGAAGAGTCAGGAAACTTCGCCCTTGCAATTTTTGCTAACTTATGTATATTGGGATACACAAATCATTGCCCGGGGGCCACCACGAGGTGGTAAAGCAAGAACTTCGACATGGCAAGAAAGTTGCATTGCTGGCCTAAACCAAGTTTTAGGCAATCACCAACTACCCGATCTGCATGCCGCAGACACCCCATATGCATCCGTTGCAAGACGTTTTTAACCTATCCGTTCTAGTTGGAATCGGTTAATCCTTTATTTTTCGGAAACTAGTGTACAAAAAGGGGTTAAAAGAGGGCTTATAAAGTAAAAGGTGACGGTTGTTTTACGCCAGCATTTATCTCTTGAGTGAAAACGTCAGTTGCATTATTACTCCCCTTCAATTGGCGTACTTCTATAAATGAGTCACAGATTATTTCTTTATACACACAACAAGAATGTGGAGAGCTTCATGCGGATCAATGTTTTCCTCTCATTGCAATGTACAGACATTCAAAAATGACTGTTCAGATAGCTTGAACAGTGAACAATGTTATAAAGGTATTTACATGTGTCCCCATTCTTTCGTTGTACATAAATATAATATTTACTTAAAAAAATCTTTGAATTCATTATTTCAGTTGTATTTTATAATTTTTATTTAATTTGAGTCCTGAAATTCAATTTAAACCAATTTCAATTTGACCAATATGACCATATTTTTAAAACGCCTTAATTTTGTGGAATTTTTAATAACGAGAATAAATCAGGTCCTTTACTGTAGAGCGAATAAACAACGAAGCTCCAGCCCGTAGGGTGTTATGCGCTTAGCCTGAAGAAACCAGAAGCTGAGGCAGACCTCATATCCGGGGGGAGTGATGAAGTTGAAGCGGACACACGCCGCCGCCGGTTTGGTATTGGAAATTCGAAACAGGAAGTTATAGATCAAGTAAGCTGGCGGGAACTACTAGTTGGGCCCAGGAGCACGATGTGCTGTAGCGCCAACTAAAGTAAAGAAAAGAATCAGGTCCTTTTACAGTTTTAAGACAATATTGCAATGCAGCCTATTTACTATTATAATCCTTTACAAAAAATTCATTCAAAAAGCAATCACCTTGAAAATTTTCAATAAATCAATAAAACTAGTAAATCGTATTTTAAATTTCATATAAAATCATATAATTTTTAATACATAATAAATTAATACCATTCTTCTAACATCTTAATTTATTTAATTTACATTCAATTCGTGTGATGACTTAAAAAGTTTCACCACAAAAATGCAAATGTTTGTTTTTCAATTGTGATCCGATAAGGGATGAAAATAGAAAAAAAAAACGAAGAAAACAATTTATTTTTAGATCCACATTATAATTCAAGGAGAGTTTCGATTTAGTTCAGTTGTTGTTGTTCTGTTTTTTTTTTTTTTTTTTGTACGAGTATTCAAATTGCTTTTGTGGAATTCACTAACTTATTCGATTTATTCTTTCTTTTCAATTTAACCTTGACCTATAGATATACATTTTTATGCTCTTCGTGTTGGGTTAAAAAACATCTTTCACATTCGGCAGCTCAACGTATCCTAACTGATTCTTAAAATTCAAAAAGGCCTACCTCAACACAAATTGAAAAGGGTCCTTTTTTATCAAATTGTCTCTTAAATTTACAGAGAGGCGCAGGCGAAGGCGAGATGTCCTGTTAAGAAGAAACTCTTATACTAGAAAATTTAATGGAATTCCGCTGAATGGAAGTAAAAAAAGAGTAATTTTCCAAGGACAATACTCTTAAAAAACTCTTATACCGTCTAAAGCGCTTGCGTCTAAGAGAGAGAAAAAAGAGTTAAATCCTTTTTAAAAGAGAGATGATTGCGTACTGCGAAAATGTCCTTATCACATCCGTTTTTCTCAGCTCTGAGATGTATCGCATGGAACTGGAAGTTGAAAATTCCACGTTTTCATCGTAAAGCGGCTATTTTGTTTGACACTTCATGTTTATGAACGGGCTTAACTGATTATTATATCCATCAGGATGATGTTGGCCTTTCTAAATAAAACTAAAGTGGCATACTACTCGTACCCGTATTAATTTTTTATTTATCAGAACCCCCATAACAAAATTGTTTTAGCCAACTTCTTGAATACCATAAAAGACGAGCTTTAATGTGCCTGATATATGGAATTTCATGTACACACCTCCTCTCTGTCGTTTAAGGAAAAACTTTGTTTAAAATAAATTTAAAGGACTTAAGCAGTTGTTATTTATATATCGATTTATGTCCTAGGATAACGATAGAATAAGGAAGGAAAATAAATGGGGCTTTGCTTACACCTTATAACGTGCTTAATTGTGCGGTGGCAGCTTTGAAGCCAGATCAATTGAGTAGTTAACACTTCGTTTGTGGAAGGACCGACGACGTAAGCTGTTTCTGATAAATGCGTGTTGAGTTGTTATTAGTTTTATATTTTTATATTTTTAGAATTTAAATTTAATTTAAACATTTTAAAAATAAATTTGTTGAGAACTGTTTTCGTACGTTCTTAAATTACTTATTGAAAACTAAATTTAGATTTATGTGTCATGGGTAGGAGTAATCGAAAGACATAATGATAGAAAATTATTGACTTTTCATATTAAACTTGATACTTGTATGTTTATACATAAATAGTTATAATCTTAGCAGTCAAACAAAGCCCTATCATGGGAGAGATAAGACTATAAAATCTAAGGGTTGTTAAGTCATATGAAATTGACAATAACGTACCGAAATGTAAAATTGTAAACGTTTTTAGTTTAACCTATCAGAGAAATACCAACAGAAGATATGCAATGGGATCTGAAGTAATGTATGTATTTGGTGTGAAATTCAAGACAGTTCTGTAGACAAAAGCCGGTTTGGGATTGAAAGTTAGATACAAATTAATATTTATTTTAAACTAGCTGACCTGGCAGACTTCGTACTGCCTCAATGAATAAATAAAAGACGTAAACTTTTGTATAAATTAATTTCAAAACAAACAAAACGTATTGAATAAAAAAGCATATTTTTAATGAAGCATGAAGTTTTATTATTATTTTCGACACATCATGTTGTTTACTTAAAAAAACAGAGTTTTCCTGAAATACTGGCTATTTATAAGGTTTAAATTTTTATTAACAGACACACACTGTTATGATACAGTTTGTTAATAAGCTTTCTCATAAACTATATTTTTTGTTTTGTTTTGTGGTGCGTAAATAAACAAAGAAGACGGTTTTCCGACGCGCGAACACGCGACGTATAATTGTCCATGCGTGAAACAGGGAAACTCCAAGTTGATTCCACAAACTTCTAAAGACTTTCCTTGCGATTTATTTATTGTCATCGCAAAGGCCAGACGTACTGGAAATTGTAAGCGTTTAAAATCGAATGGTAAATCCGTTGCAATCATCGCTATTCGCGGGATCAAGATACCCTCTTCTTTGTATTTTCTTTTTATGATTGTTGCCTCAATGACGTTTTTCACAGCCAGTCTTGTTCTATTGCATAGTCGAGGTTGATTAATGTTACGCAGCATGATGACAACTGATCCTACTTTTAACTGCAAATTGTGAGGTGTTATTCAGGCGATTCCAGTGAATTTAAAAGCCCCGTGGGATAGTTGACTACGTCATCCTGGAAGAAAATTCTGAATGATCGCATTGAGATCCTCGACATCTTTATTTTTCGCTGCCAATATTGCTCCTTCACCCAGCCAATTCTGGTTATTGAACTTTTGCGCTATATCTGGGAAAACACGCTGAATAAGCTCCTCTTTTGAATCTGTGATGTGACAGAAATCTTTGGGTAATGTGATGCATCCGGTCGAGGTGTCATTGCAACTTTATTATTTCCAATATTTAACAACTGCTTCGCAAACACAGTATTCTGGTATAATACCTTGAAAATGGGCATGAAATTGTCCTGTATAATATGTGTAGCGCCAAATGATGTCATCTGGAAACAGTTGTTATATTTCTGAATGTTGGCCAAGAAGTGCTTAGAATCATTTCCAATCCCATAAACTAAAGAGCGTAAAGGATCTGGTAGTGGGACCAATTGTGGCAATTTTACTTTGCGTCAAACACAACATAATCTAGTAGATTCACCAGTGTATTATAACGCCTTACAATATTTACAAATTATTTTCATTTCCCCAACTGTTACCGATTTGTCGGATCATAGTGGAATACAGCTCGTTCAAGAATCACAAGAGCCTGCGTCTGCGGATTAGCTCAATTTCATTATGTCGTGCTCACTGTTGTTTTGTTTGATGTGCACGAACTCGTTGCATTCTTAGCCTATCCACTTCATTGTCAATCACTAAATAACGCAATTCTGACATAGCAATACGACTATTTTCTTGATCTGTCTCTCTCTGGTCATCAGTGCGGTTATCACGTGAGATAGCTCTTCGCATATTTGATTGACTGCGACGCGACGACCTAAGTCAGGTCGTCTTCTCCTCGGCATCGTAACGTAACTAATCAAAGTGAGAAAAATTCTCGCTCACTTAACAGTAACTTAACAGTAAAGTGTCACTATCACAAAATATCAAGAAAAAAAGAGCACACTACTTGGAATGTCACTATCACAAAGGATCACAAAAGGAAAGAAAGTTCTCGCGCACGTAGCGGTAATCGTCACTCACAAAGATAGAAGGATGCACTCCTAGAATATAGTAACCATGGTCGTAACACAATATCGTCAATCGTAATACCTTTTTCCGTGTTCTGATTTTTTTATCTATTTTTTTGGAGTTTACCTTTAAGCCATAAATCTCCGTGTTCTGAAGTGCGACAGAATGATTGACATATTAGTTGGTTGTCAAATCTAATGTCAAATATTATGGTTGTGTTCAGAAACTTAATTTGTGACAAAACTTAAGATTTATCAAACTTAAAAAAATAATCTGATACAGTTACAACTGAAGTTAGCTAAAATTAAGTTTTGCGAAGCCTACCAAATTAATTGGAAATCAGTACTACTAATAGTTTATTACATTTTTTGTCGCGTTCGCGATTCACTTTTGTTTATTTTCGGAACGCGACATTAGATCCTCCAAAGCGCACGCGAAGACTAATTTCATAGATATGATTCAATTTGAACTTTATGCAGCGGTAATAAATTGCAAATTGACTCTTTGACGTTAGAAACACACCTAAATTGCTTAGACAACAGTGAGAGATTATAATTTAATATAAATTTTATTGAATAGCAATAAAGTTCAAATTGACTCTAGAAAACGTTTGTATGGGAAATAGAAAAGGGCTGCTTTTAGGGTTTTCCCGAAAATTATTCGATTTTTTCTTTAAACCTTCCCTCCACGAACATTTCAAGACTAAGATAAGATAAATCCGTTCAGCCGTTCTCGAGTTTTAGTGAGACTAACGAACAGCAATTCATTTTTATATATATAGACTAGCTGACCCGACAAACGTTGCTTCGTAATATAAGATTTTCTAGAAAATATTTTGCTAGAAACAAATAACTTATTGTAAGTGTGTAAGGACGTGGTATATAAGTGGCCGAGGTTTAGAGCACTGTAAACGGTGACGAAATATTAAAATAATAACAAATCACCAAACAAATTTTTTTACTTTGTTAAAATTAATTCTTCAAAATTATATACTAATCGCTAATTATGACAATACTTCAAAAAAAACAATATCAATCCCTTAATGCAAAAGAGTGGACCTACAATATTTTATATGATTTTTGTCTTTTTTAATGTCCTGTTCAACGCCTCAAGGGAATGTTTGTGTGCCGTAGTGCATACATCTACCTCCATCTAATAAAATTGCCGCAACAGCCAATGCGATACCATTATTTGATCGTATTTTAGCAAGAATTAGCGAAATTAGGAATGTTTTGAAAGTTTTACCTGGTGCATCCAAACAATTCACCTTGTCCTGTGGAAACTGGGAACATGATGTGGTCAAAAATGGTTGTTAGTTCTTCATTCATTAGTGGAACATTGCGAGCAACAATCGCTGCCATTTCTACAGTTTTGTATTGTAGTTTCCGATTCAATTCAGTGTCTATTAAATCGATGCATTTCAATTTGGTGAATGCATACCGAAATGATTGAGTGGTAAGTTGGCAATGATAATGCAAAGATCCTCAATAGCAATCAATGCTTCATTGTACAAAGCGTCACTGAATATGGCAACTAACACTGTGACAGGAATATTTTATATATTAGATAGATAGATAGAATGAAGTTTGAATTTACAAAAAAAGTAATCAACCATTGAAATTAAATAAAGCATACATATCTCTTGCTATACTAAATATGATGGATTATTTATTCTTTGTGTTAAATTATTAATTCATAAGCACAAGTGCATATACATAAAGAGAAATTCATTACATATAGTAATTCAGTCTTGATTTACTATTATTTGATAATAATCATTTGTTTGAAAATTCATTCGTTACGAAAAGTTTTAATTAAGCAGTTATTATAACTATTTTTAGAAATACATACTTTCCCGAAAATTACAGTATTAAATTCAATTCGAAATGTATTTGCTACAATTCTGTATGAAAGAATTTCTGAATGGATAAAATGGAACCAACGTTTGAGTATATTTCAAGCTCGTTTTCGTGCTGGATTTTCAACAGCTGTTTACATTCGAAAAAGTTGTTTGTGCACCTTTAAGACTGTCAATCATCAAGCTCTTATCTACAAATTGGTTTCCCTTGAGATCAAACTTGTTTGAAACTACAGCTGGTGTTTCTCAAGGATTTATATTGAGACCAGTATTTTTTTTTTCTATTTCTGACATTTTTATTAAAATGCTGCTCTACCCTTCTTCTCTTCAACTCCAAATTAACAAGCTTTAAAGATAAAGGCTCTAGAAACAAAAATTATCTTTTTCGAAGCTAGGAAATGTAAGAGGACAAAATAAGAATGCTGGTTTTTGAATCGCGGGCGTATAGAAGTAGTACAAGGGTTTAGATATTTGGGAGTTCTGAATTCTTCAAATGGTAGCTTTGCATGAAAGAGAAGTGTGGGATAAAATGTCTCTGTATTAGGTGGTTAAATCTCTTTGTCATCCAAAATATATACATATACATATGTATATGTGTTACGATTTTCAAGCTTTAAGTTAAAAGTATTTTGAAGATTTTGAATTGATCCAAAGATTCATTCTTAAACGTTTATTTCGCTTACAAAAAGGTAGAACAACACATGCTCCCAAATTATATTAGAAATCTAAAAGCCAATTCCGATTCTTTGATAAAGACCACAAACAAGCCCGATATTATCAGCAATAATCAATTATGACCAACCTTTTGCATACAAACTCTTCACTATATAGGAGAGTTCTATGGCTTCGGGTTAGATCTATTCTAAATCTGATCTTCATGGTTTGCGAATATCTAAGGTAGACGAAGAAATAAACTTTCGACATGTAAATCATGTGGCTGTATATACAGATATTTAAAGCATCAACTAAAAGCTGCTAATTATTTCAAACCAGAATTCCCTGTAAAAGTTATATGCACTACTTTTAGAGCAAAAATGGATCATATTTTTTAATCTTATGTATTGCAATAGGTAAGACCAAAATAATGTTTTTCAGTATTTGCTAGTCTTCCAATTGTAATCAGTTCCCGGCATTTGTTTTAATAGCTGGGGATTTCATTTCACTCAATGAATTGCATTCACATTAATAAAGTGAAATATATTCTGAAAACCCTTTAGATACATATCAGCACTAAGGATTTAGTACATTAATGATATGCATCCCTTGACGAATATCATTTGTGATGGTTTAGTGAATCTTTTTCAAGGTTTTATAAGGACTTTAAATTTGCAACATAGTTTTCGGAAACACTTCAGCTTGTGACTGATTAGCTGTGTTGATTTAACAAACTACTAAAACATTTTAATTGTAAGACCGTCTGACCAAAACTTGAACTATGTACTGAACTGTCAAACAAAATACTTACAATAATAATATTCTCGCTCGTGTTGACTAACACACTAAAAAATACAAATAACAAGAACAAATATTTAATCATTTTTTGTTCAACAATCAAGAAAGATTTTTTCGTAAAAGCTAAAACAGTGAGGTTGGTTACCCAGACACGTGATCGACAAAACTCTGTTTAATTTATAAAGAAAATTGAAAACATTTGTCAATTTCAAACTTCACTTAGCGGACAAAAATAAAAAAAAAACATATCAAATAACAGAAACAGCTAATTCAGCTGAGCTAAATATTCGAATAAGGGCTCTGGAAAATGAATTTAAAAAGGTATGACCGTTGCACAAATTGTTTACTTAATAATACCATTCAACCGGCCTTGTAGATTTTATATGGAAAAGGGAAGGATTTCAATTTTAACGTCCAGGCACAGGGGCGAATACAGGCAGGGGTTTTTGGGGTTAACTTTATGTATGAAGCTAAGTATTATTATAAAAACAGAGATGCTCTCTTTCGCCGTGTTTCTTATGCCCAACATTTTATTATTAGAATATTTAAAAACAAAAACAGCAACCCTGTTTGCCTTTGCCGCGTTTTTTCCCTATTTTTTAAGAACAAGAATCAAATTAATAATGAAAGTTACGTGATGTCTCCTAAATTCAATATTTTTAAACATTTGAATGCGTTTCTGCATTTAAACATACCTTAATGTAAACAATATGGGGCATATTCATAGTCATATTTTAAGACCGAGTCTATTTGAACTGGAGTCTAAATTTAATATATAGGTTAGACACAGCTGCTATTCATAAAGAATGAATGACGTGATGTATACTTAAATTTTGAAGCATAGTAGAGTTTTCAACTATCAATCAAATAAGTTCTGTTAAGGCTATGAATTTACGAAAGATTCATTTTCTTCTTTATCTTTGATTTTGTGTATTAACTCATTGTATTAAAAAATTACCCTTCCTACCTAAAAGAGTGGATAAAGAACCGTTTTCTATTTTTTTCTTGTCTATTTTTAACTTCCCATAGGAAGTTATTGTAATGGGTCCGATTTGTCAAATTGAAAATTTTGACATTTCTCGACGTTTCAAGGTCCCTAGAGTCGAAATAAAAGATTTTTAGAAAGATGTCTGTGCGTGCGTGTCGTCCGTACGTCTGTACGTCCGTACGTCCGTACGTCCGTACGTTCGCGACGTTTTTTTCGTCGTCCATAGCTCAAGAACCAGAAGAGATATCGACTTCAAATAAATTTTGTTATACAGATAATAAGGCAGAAAGATGCAGAAAGGGCTCTTAAGAAAATTGCGTGGGTGGTTTTTTTACCATAGCAGTTTAAAAAAAAGGTGAAAATTTTGGTTAACCCTAAATATCTCATGAACCAATGACGCTAGAGACTTGAATTAAATTTTATGTTATATATTGTAACGTGATACAAAACAATTATATTTTTGGAAAAAAATTCAATTAACGGTTTTTTTTATAAATCAAAAAAAAACTGAAAAAAAAATGTGTCACTTCGAAAATTTTACGACTAAAATATGATTTCATCTCCCAAACAATTTTGTGCAACGAAGAATAATGTTTTTGACATCTGATAAAATTTTGAGAAAAATCGAATTGACAGTTTTTTTTACAAAAAATAATAACCTAAAAAAAAATAAAAAAAAAGTTGGTAAAAATTGAGTTTTGACTCAAATATCTTTTCAAGACTTTAAGATATTGGCTTTAAACTACTTTTATCTTTCAAAAAATATTGTTGTCAACATTCAGCAAAATTTTGAAAAAAATAGAATTGACAGTTTTTTTACAAAAAATTAAAAACCGACAAAAAAATTTAACAAAAGTTGGTAAAAATTGATTTTTGACTCAAATATCTTTTCAAAAATTTGAGATTATGGCTTCTAACTAATTTTAACTTATAAGAAATATTGTTCTCAACATTAGGAAAAATTTTGAGAAAAATCAAATTGACAGTTTTTTTACAAAAAATAAAAACCTAAACAAAAAAATTAATAAAAGTTGGTAAAAATTGATTTTCGGCTCAAATAGCTTTTCAAAAATTAAAAATATTGGCTTCAAACTTATTTTATTTCACAGAAAATATTGTTTTGACGTGACAACGTCTTAAATTAGGTTGCGGCTGGGAGTCACTTATGAAAAAGTGTAACGCCCGGTAACGTTACGATGAGTCACCGAACGAGAGAGAGGCCCGCCGAATGCCTTGCGTCTCTCTCCCACTCAACTATGATCGGTCTGCCGCGCGCGCAGCACTAGAGAATTAGGCGCATTGAATCGGCGCATGCTTGTGTCTCTGTCTTTGTCTTTCTCGAACGTTCTTGGCGTTGGAAAAACAAGAAAGCGTCATAATACAAGTTCACACGTGTGGTTAAAGTATCGTCAGCTGTGTCTGTAGTGAAAATGTGGAGTGCTTAGATTCGTTATTTACAACAACTACAACAATAAAGGTATATAATTGTACACTGATATTTCATTATCGTAAACTATGATTGATTGATTAATTGTTAGATTGACACAAAAGTTGAGAAACTGAGTTTATAGGTTATGTCATACTATTGATAAATGTTGATAGTGTTAAGTAAATTATTAGTTTAAAAAATTTGTGCAATTCTTATTTTCATTCAATTCCTTGTTCCTATTGTGCAATTTAATTATATTCATATCAATAAATATTCTACCGAGAAAAAGACGTTGTCACGTAAAATCTTCGCTCGTAAAACCGACTTTACAGGCAACCATTTTTTTTTATATTCAGTATTTTTTTATAAAAATCCAACAGTCCGTTTTTTCATAAAAAAAATAAAATCTACAAAAAATAGAACGCAAATTTGGTAAGAATTGATACATTTAGGCCTCGGCCACGCAGTAAGCGGCTGAGCGGCTAAGCGGCAAGCGGCTGAGAGGCAACTCTAAGCGACGTATGGCCAGGCACTGAGCGACTGCTTTTGAGCTATTAGTAGTTAGAGTCGAGATTGCACACACGAAATTAACAACTCAATGTTTACTTTGGACATCTTTACTTCTTGCCGCTCAGAAAATTAAAACAGGTTTGGTTGCTAAACGGCGCCGCTTAGCCGCTCAGAATTTTGTTTCGCCGCTCGCTCATTGCGTGGCCGCTTCTATGTGATTTCATATGGCCGCGGCCTTAGACAAACTTTTAAGCAAGACAAATCGATAGACGGGATGGGAAGTTATCAGTGTGGGTCGCATCCCAGCCTCTTTTTGTTATTTTGGTATTAGTTTGAGGATTTGTTTGTTAAAAAAAACGCATTTAAACTTATATTTGAATAACTATTTTCTGAGAACTGTAATAACTACAGTCACAACCTGAGGCTCAAATTGTAGTTCATTTATATAAAATCTTAGAACATGGTTGTGTTCGGAAACATTGATTTATTAATTATGCGCCAACATTATAAACTAGTATCCAAAAATCAGAACTACTGGATTTATCGCATGCGGTCTTATGTTTATTATTACTGGACTTAAAATTTGTTTGATCCTAATTTAAAAACTACAGACAAAAATAATTCAATAGTATTTCGTTTAATTGCAGTTTTTTAGCGACAGACTAAGGATAGACTAATGATAGAATCGAGTTATCATACAAAAAATCCTAGGTCAAGACCAGATTGCCAGAACAGATTTGTTTAAACTGAAAATCTCCACAACACTACCCCGATTAATTTCCAGAGTTAACTACAACATTAACTACAACATTATTAGTAGGGTCGATTTGGGTTTCCGAAGCGAATATTGTCGTCTACGTAGAGAATACGAGTATCTTAAAAAGTTTTTGCATAGACAGTATGTATGGTCGTTAGAATCAAATATCAAAACTAAATCAAAGTGTTTCTGGCATTATATAAATACTAAGCGAAAATCCTAGGAATTCCTGCCTTTATGAGTTATAATGGTGTTGGCAGCAGTGATCTGAATCAGATATGTAATTTATTTGCATCGTTCTTTCAATCAAATTTCTTAACCAATCCAGTTCACTCTGAGATTGACTATGATATCACAGCTATTACTGATATTGCTATAATGTCCTTATCAGAAAATGAAATTCTCGCTGCCTTGGCCAATTTAGGCAATAACTTGAGTTTGCCTCCTGATAACATACCTGCGATATTTTTAAAAAACTGCAGATTTAGCTTATCAAAACCACTTCAAAAAAATTTTCAATTTATCGCTTATCAACCGTGTTTTTCTTGATGTTTGGAAGAGTTCATAAATTACACCAATTCATAAATCAGGATCAAAACAAGCAATTGAAAACTATAGGCCAATCGCAAAACTTCAATTGATCACCAAAGTTTTTGAATCTTTGGTAAAAACTAAATTGTATGATGCAGTTAAAAACCATATCTCACCCTTTCAACATGGATTTGTTAGTGGAAAATCCACTGCTACAAATCTTACGCTAGGTTTTCATTCTCAGATGTTTGACTGGATTAAGAGTTATCTGTTAAATAGAATTCAAATCATTAAAATCGGTTCCATGAAATCAGTGCTAATTTCAAATTACTCCGGAGTTCCCCAAGGTAGTCACCTGGGTCCTCTATTGTTTTTACTTTTCGTAAACGACTTACCGAAATTTATTTTAGATTCACAATGTTTGATTTTCGCAGATGACGTGAAGATGTACAGGCTCATAAATTCAATTTCTGACTGTAAACAGCTCCAAGATGATTTAAAAGAACTATCTAAATGGTGCCTTTTAAATGATTTTGGATTGAATATCAATAAATGTTGTGTTCTCACGCTTACAAGATCTTTCAATCTTATTATCTTTGACTATAGTTTATCTGCGAGTGTCCTGCAAAGAGTTTCTAATCATAAAGATTTGGGAGTTGTATTCGATTCCAAACTGGATTTTAGAATGCATGTAGATTATATCGTGTCAAGAGGTAATTCTATGCTTGGATTTCTATTTAGAAATTCTAGCGAATTGAAATGTCCTTATACAATTAAGTCTTTTTTTATCAGTTTTGTTCGACCTATTCTGGAATATTGTTGTGTAGTTTGGTCTCCCTACTACAAAAACGCTTCCAATAGAATAGAACGGATTCAAAAAAGGTTTACGAAATATTCTCTTATGAAACTTCATTGGACCCTGCCCTTACCAGCATATACATCTCGGTGCGCGTTGATATATATAAAATTTCTTGAGATTAGGAGAACTTATTTCTTGATTTCACTTGCAAGAAACGTTTTAATTGATCATATTGATTGTACGGAATTACGTGAACTATTTATCAAACATACCCAGATCGTTGTTTGAGGGTTAATCATTTTTTCTTTACAGCCCAACACTCGACTAATTACGGACTTAATGAGCCTATTACAAAAGCTTGCCTACTTTTTAATAAATATGCCGATAAAATCGAACTTGAAGTCCCAAAACATGTATTCAAACAAAAAGTTATGAATTATATTATAAATAAACTAGCGGACCCGACAGACGTTGTCCTGTCTACACGTCTTTAATTTGAAAATTTCAAACTTTTTTTAATAAGCTAAAACATTCTGGACCATTTTGATGAAAATTATTATGACTTATTTATAGTCATAGCATATGCCAAGCGGATTGGAAATTGTAAACGTTTGAATGGTATAGGCGAATCCGAAGGAATTATTGGGATCCGTGGTAAAAGTACAACTTCACCTTGAAATTTTCCACTCAAAATAGTGGCTTCAAGAATGTTGCCCATGATTTTTTTTACAACTAATCGCGTGCCATTACACAATTTTGGGGCATTTAAATTTCGAAGCAAAATTATAGGTGAGCCAATTTTCAGTCGCAAATTATGTGGTGGCATTTCAGGTAAATCTAGTGAATTTAGAAACTCTACAGGATAGTTGACAACTTCGTCAGGATCAACAACAGTGTCAATCGATTTAAATGTAATTTCATCCAATGTAAAACATTCTAAAATCAACAACTACTAATAAATTAAAAATTAATTAAAAAAACATTGTCCAGCGGACAAAATTGTGAATCTAAACCATTCTCAGATCCCCTTGAACACACAAAAAAAAATTCATCAAAATCGGTCCAGTCGTTTAAGAGAAGTTTAGTGACATACACACTCATAGAAGAATTATATATATTAAGATTAAATTCATTTTGTAAATATTATTAGTAGATATTATGTATTCTTTAAAAATTATCAATATTATAGTTACCTACTCTTTTTCTATTATTATTTTTATCATTGAAATATGTCTAAGAAAGTAGTTTGTACTTATAGACGAATAAATAAATAAATATACCTGGTTTAACTTACACCGAAACAGCGTTTAGATGATTGATAAATTATTTATTTCTTTACGATATTAAAGCTTGCCATTTATATTTTTATAAACACAATTTTACTTTTAATTAATCTTTCTGATATTTTGAATTAGATATACTTTGGTATTTACTATATATTAGAAAAAATCATTTCATTTAACATCATCATTATCATGTCTATAGCCCTAGGAACAAATTTTGGGTCTATGTTTATAGAACAAATAGAAAATCTATATAATATAGATGTACCTACATTGGTAATCAACAACCCTTTAACCCTTTAATTTTTTATTCATGATCCTTGTTCGCCCTCTTTATAGAAAAATTAATTTGATTTTCTTGAAATATCTTGAGATCGACCTAAATATACACTTTAAGCAAACAATATCAACAAAATGTTTTATAGGTAAATACATTTTCCATTATACATTTAAATAGGTAAATAAAATAAATGTTTAACTAAAATAAATTCAATTTAAAAGTCATATTTTTAGATGTGTTTTTTTGTTATTGTAAATATTAATAGAATGGTTAATGTTTTTAAGGAGACTTCTTAAGTGACTTTTTTCTTTATTGATTCAGAGAAAGAAGGTTCTTTAACTTTCCATTTATGTAAAATAATTATATTCTTACGAACATGTGCAAATAAAAATTGGAAAAGTTTTTGCTAACTAACGCGTTAATTAAATTAAAATTAAATTCTTCACTAAAAACACTACAACAAACAAAGGATGAATTTTATTCCAGATTGAAATAGATTAAGTTCGTTTTTAAAAGAAAAAAGAAATATAACATAACTGCTTAAGTAAATCATCACGAAATCTCTGCAGGTTAGGGATAAGGCATATGTTTTGAACAAGTCTTAACTTTCTCATGAGGATTTTTTCGAAAGAATCATTTCTGAAAATGCAAAATTTTATGTCCACCGAAGCACTTACATATTTGCTTTAAAATTAATAAAACTGATTATTATTAAATTAATTTCGAAAAGTGCTTCAGTTCCATCTCATTACACATCCCCTATCTTTATAACCTTTCTAGTTATAGAATATGGCAAGTAGGGTAAGTCATCCCTATATAGGTATGTATATGCGATGGAAATTTTACACTCCCTGTAAATTAAAGGGAGCAATATTAAAAAATCTCGTTATCCAGCTAAACATTGATTGCTTTTCCTCTCAACACGTATAATATTTCCATGCCTTGCCTTTCACCATCCATCTTTTTAAATGCACATTTCCTCTCTAGGGGTATCAAAATATTTTCTTCCAATATAGGTACATGCATACAAATGTACAAATGTATGTGTGTATGTATTAATATAAATATATTTATAGGAAAAGTACCTAGGTTTTTCCTATATCGTGTGTGCGGTAATCCACCATCCATCCACGATTTTTTCGTCTTTTGATGATCCTTCGCATCAGACTATTGCCGCTATCACATATTATATAACACGGATGGAAGGTGAATTCCATTAGAGCATCAATACCCGGATCTCGTGCTCAATGACTCACATAAAAATAAACCGTCTCTCCGTTACACGCTTACTTGTAGCAACGAGCGCCAGAGCATCCAGAGCAGTCTCTTGTCTTTACCTCGCTCTGATCATCATATCCATTCAACCAACCCTCCAAACCAACCCCTCCAACCTACCTGCACCCATAGTATCTTCCTCCTGCTCCTATACAATATATGATACAAAACAAAATAGTAAAAAAGAAAACACTAAAGGAATAAGAACAAAATACCGCTATTTCAATGCACGTTATTATAATGCCTTATTCTTCTGCTGCTTCTTTTGCTTCTGCTGCTTCTTCTTCTTTTTCGTTTTCAATGTAACGAAAACATTTGCGAAATTGAAACGGAAGTAATAAAGAAAAGTCCTAGTCCTTCTTGTGATGCTGCTGCGCCGCTACTACCGCTTCTGCTGCTGCTTCTACTGCTGCCAAAGAAAAATCTAGTCAGGACGCTAGGAGCAGGTATAGCAGTAGAAAGAAAATGCAACAATAACTATAAGTCTGCAGATAAAAAATCACATAACAACAGGATGAAAGAAGAATAACATCCTTTTTCCAGCAGAAGAGAGAAGGTTACTTTGGCTTGGGTATTTAAAGGACCTGTATTGTCTCTAGGGAACTTTTACCGTGACCTCGTCCTCGTCATCATCGTGAAGTTGAATTGAGTTGAACATTGAAAACAGAAACATTTTCTCATTCCGAGGTCACCAAGCACAAGTTTAACCCCGAATGAATTTTCAAAGAATTTTCACCACAGAATGGTCCTCTCCTCATCCTCGTCGTCATCGTTATAATTGTCGACGTTCGCTGTCGCTGTCATGGTCCCCTATTGTCATGGAAATCTCCGAAGCGAAGAAGGTAAGTCGTTTTGTGGGAATTGAGCGGGATAAAAGATGAAAATTCCTGAAAAATATCACAGTGAGCAAACTTGTAGGACACATCGGCGCCTTTTGTTTGATAAAGGATAAACGGACGACGACGGGACGGGAACTAGGTTTAGGTATAGGTACCTTTCCCAGACCCACATATTTTATACTCGAGCAATTTGAAAAGCAAAATCGACTGCCAAACGCGCGTCAGGCGAGGTGAAAATTCTGTTAGTACCTACAAATTATTCTGAGCCCTTTTGTATAAATTGGTGTATCGAAAGATATCTACTTGTGTAGTCATAGTTATATCCTTTTCTTTACACATAGGAGTATTATGTCTTTTTGATATCGTTTTACTTTATTGTTTTGTTTGGCGCACAGAACGAATAACGTTAGAAGGTTATATGACGATGATGGTCTCGTATATAGAGAAGTTTTCTTGGTAAATGCACAATACTCTAAAGGCTTAACCTCAGACCTCTGCCAATTGAATAAAATAAAATTTCGTGCAAAAGACTGATACAATGTATAATTTTATTTGAAAAAGAGTCTTTCCACTTATCCAATATCCCTCAAAGGCAACAAGGTTTCTATTTGATGCATGAGAATATTGAACATATTTTATTTTTTGAGTTACAATTTTGATTAGGTAACATACAAAGTTTGGAATATACCTGGATGGTCCTTGCAGTAGCTTAAATTCCAGGATTCCACCTAAGAAATGTTTGTAGAAAATTCTATTTTCCACCAATATCAATAAATGGCTGAAATGATAAAATTAAACATGTCTAGAGTAAAAGCATCAGATGACGTTAAATCTTTATGCTGATTCATTTCCAAATGTCTCGTAAGTTCAATTTGCATTTTAAATTCTCGTTATTATACTCGTATATTATTTTTCCTAAAAAAAAATTATTACATATATACAAAAATACAAATTGGGTGAATGAAATTAATTTGAAGTCAATATCTTCTATTGTTCACGAGATATCGAAAACCGAACATCAATTTTTGCCAATTTTGTGTACTATTTTTTGTAGATTTCAATTTTTTATGAAAAAACTGACTGTTGGATTTTTATAAAAAATGTACTGAACGTCGAAAAAAATATTTTCTGTGAGATAAAAAAAGATTGAAGCCAATATTTTTTAATTTTTGAAAAGATATTTGAGTCGAAAGTAAATTTTTAATAAGTTTTAGTCTTGTTTTTTTTTAGGTTTTTATTTTTTTGTAAAAAAACTGTCCATTCGATTTTTCTCAAAATATTACTGCATATTGAAAACAATATTGCTTATAACAAAAAATTATTTTAAAGCCAATATCTGAAACTTTTGAAAAGATATTTGAGCCGAAAACCATTTTTTTTCCAATTTTTATTAATTTTTGTTTAGTTTTTATTTTTTTGTAAAAAAAAACTGTCAATTCGAATTTTTTAAAAATTTTACTGAATGTTGACAATGATATTTTTTAAAAGATAAAATTAGTTTAAAGCATATATCTTAAAGTCTTGAAAAGATATTTGAGTTGAAAGTCAATTTTTACCAACTTTTTGCAATGTTTTTTAGGTTTTTATTTTTGGGTAAAAAATTGTCAATTTAATTTTTCTCAAAACTTTAATGAATATTGACAACAATATTTTTTTTAAATATAAAATTAGTTTAAGGTCAATATCTCAAAGTTTTGAAAAGATATTTGAGTCGAAAATAAATTTTTACCAACTTTTATTAATATTTTTTTTAGGTTTTTATTTTTTGTAAAAAAAATTCGATTCGATTTTTCTTAAAATTTTACAGAATGTTGAAAATAATATTTCTTATAAGACAAAATTAGTTGGAAGCCATAATCTTAAATTTTCGAAAAGATATTTAAGTCGAAAATCAATTTTTACCAACTTTGAGTAATGTTTTATATAGGTTTTTATTTTTTATAAAAAAAAAACTGTCAATTCGATTTTTCTCAAAATTTTACCAGATGTTTAAATCATTATTCTTCGTTGCACAAAATTGTTTTGGAGATAAAATCGTTTTTTGTTTGTACATTTTTGGAGGGAAATAATTTTTTTTTTCAGTATTTTTGATTTATAAAAAAAAACGTTAATTTGAATTTTTTCCAAAAATATATTTGTTTGGTATCACTTTACAATATATAATATAAAATTTTCGATCACCGAAATCAAGCATCAGTAAGCGTGGCTAGTAGACAGATGGGGGATCGTCCCGAAACCTACCGCGTGCTGTTGTCATGTGTTCTTTCTGTTCTTTGTCTTCTGATGTCTTTCTGTCTTGTATTCATGTCTTGTGTTGTTATCACCTTACATAGTCTAGTCGCTCAAGGTGCTGTGTTCTATACTCTGTACATTAATGTGCTGAATAGTATGTAATGTAATGTAATGTATAATATAAAATTTAATTCAACCCTAAATATCTCACGAACCAATAACGCTAGAGTCTTGAATTAAATTGTATATTATATATTGTAATGCGACACTAAACAAATATATTTTTGGAAAAATATCCAATTAACAGTTTTTTTTTATAAATCAAAAAACCTGAAAAAAAATATTTGTCAAAAAAATATTTTATGAACAAAAGTTGATTTTATCTCCAAAACAGTTTTGTGCAACAAAAAATAACGTATTTGACATCTGGTAAAATTTTGAGAAAATTCGAATTGACAGTTTTTTTTATTAAATAAAAACATAAAAAACACATTACTAAAAGTTGGTAGGTAAAAACTTACTTTCGATTCAAATATCTGTTCAAAAATGTAAAATATTGGCTTCCACAGTCGATCAAATATTCACATTACGGAATAATGGGCTTAACGGTTAATGAGGGCAAAGTACATGCTGTTGTCAAGAAAGGAATTACAACACCGACGACGTCTCCGTCAAAACGTCATCATCGACTGACGTAACTTGGAGGTAGTCAAGGACTTCGTCTACCTAGGCTCCGCTATAATCGCAGAAAACAACACCAGCGCTGAGATGAAACGAAGAATAACTCATGCTAACCGCTGTTTATTTGGGCTAAGAAAGCAATTGAGTAACAAAGCCTTCTCTTGAGCGACCAAAGTGTCGCTATACAAGACCTTCATCATCCCAGCGTTACTGTTTTATTATTTTGATTGTGGAAAGCTTACCAACTTACTTAAGTATACTTGCCCCTGCAATATCTCTATGTGATATTTTAAATTTTCTTACCACGCAAGCAAGGCCGCTGGTAACAGCTAGTCTCTCTTTGATTTTGATGTTAGGGACCTTTAAACGTCGCGAATTGTCAACATTTTCAATTCGACAAATCGAACAGATTATAATAACTTCATATATACTACACAAAATTAGTAAGTTGAATATAACTAAGTAACTAGCATTTTGAGTCCTTTGCTCTTCTCACTTTTAATTAACGACATTGGAGACAGTGTTCCAGGGGGTGTATATTATGGTGATTTGCTTATTAAGGTGCTATTATATGCGGATGACCTTGTCATTCTTACTGATAATCCGGTAATTCTACAACTGCAAATTAACAAACTTAACCAGTATTGTAACTCTTGGGATCTTCAAATAAATACTTCAAAGTCGCAGATTATGGTTTTTAGATCTCACAATCGTAATGTCAGAAATGACCGTTCTTGAAACCTTAATGATGAAAGAATAGAGGTAGTTAAAAATTTTAAATACTTAGGTTTTACAATAACACAAAATTTAAACATACCTAACATAAAAGACACATTACACTAACATAAAAGATAAAACATGAGTTGCGAAATCAGCCATTAACTGGGTCAAGTTTTTTTAATAACAAATGTATCAAACCGATGGTAAAATTCAAAGTATTTGATGCAACAATTAAAAGTCCACTATGTTATTCTAATGAAGTGTATGGTTACGAAGTATGTGAAGACTTTGAAGTTATCCAGAGATATTTCTTCAAACGTGTATTTAAGGTCCCTTTAAACACACCTAACTATGCAATATATGTCGAATCTGGACTACCTCCAATTTTCTTAAAAAAAAACCTTAAGGCAAATGCGGACTATATTGTCAAAGTTTTAAAGAGATGTGATAATAATCTTCAAAGAAAAGTACTCATGATTGCACTTCAGCGTTGTTACACGCGCCATTCAAAGATTGGCAAGAATTAGCTGCTAAATATAACACGACATTGTATTTAGCCTTGAATAACTTTTGTTCATGGATGGGTGAATTCTATGACTGCATCTCAGCAATTGACGAAAAAATATTTCAAAATTCTCTGAACCGTGCTAAAGAGTCCATGTCAAGAACGATATACAGCAAACTGAATAACTATTTGGCGGAAGCTAATTATTTTCGAAAAGAATTCACAGTTAACGAGATAAGTTTAATATTTAAGATACGAACTGAAATGTTAGAGCTAAATTACAGACCTCATAGGGTTGATATAAATCATAATTGTAATCTTTGCAACCTTAATCAAATCGAAAACGTTTATCACTTCCTAGCAAAATGTCCACTACTCCAAGAAATTTGACGTTTATACTTTAGGAAAAGCTTTCTTTCTACAGAAGAGAGTTACTCAATTCTAAATAGTGAGTGTGGTTGGAAATTTCTTATCCGGTTTGTTACTGAAGCTATCGCTTACAGAAATACTTATGTTAATCTCTTTTAGAATCAATCTATTATTTTGTTTTAGCTTAACTAGCCCATCTTTCAGTTAATGTTGAATCCCTTAATCTACCATTACTCTTTAATCGAGTAATTCATCAATCTTTTAAATTTAAATACACTAGTTTAAATTTTTTCCTTTTTTTTTAAATGTAACTTTTGCAATATATTTATATTAGTTTTTATTAGTTTAATTAGATCTGATTAAAATAAAGTCTTAAACTCTAATGATATTTTGTTAAAATATGTCTATGTTAACTGGAAAAATTATATTTAATGGTAAAATACTCTACACTTTTTCATTTTCAATTTTCTTACTGTGTTTAAAATTTATAGATGTAAATTTGAATGTAATAATTTTAGATATAACTGGCAGACGGCTTTTAAGCCATGCTCGTAAACCTTTTATATTAAAACATCTGTACTTTATATGTTGAAAAAATAAAGATAATAATAAATAAAATAAATAAATAACTAAGTAATATTTTCAAAATTAGTTTCAGCGATTTCGAGATATTTGAACTAGAAATGAAATGTTAAAAAAATCTAAAATAGCTGATTTTTGTATTAGATTCACAACTTTCAGACTACAATGTATTGTAAAACTATTTTTGGTATTAAAATGGTCACAAAATTATATCTCAAATATAAGGCTTGACCAAATACAAACTATCAATTTCATTTACAATTTTAAGTTTTTAGTATAATGGTGTTATTAAAGATGATCTATATTTGTTGACATCTTATACACGTACATTTTGTGGTATCTTCACAAACAAAATACCAACCAATATTTTCCATATAAAGAAATAGTTTAGTTTGAAAGTATAGTTTTGTTAAATAGATTTTTATTCAAAAACAAATTTTTACCAATTTAAGTAGCATTTCTTAAATTTTTACAAGTTGGATGAATGAAATTAATTTGAGGGATATCAAGAACCAAACATCAATTTTTACAAAATTTGCGTACTATTTCTTGTAGATTTTATTTTTTTATGAAAAAACAGACTGTTTGGTTCTTATAAAAAAAAACTACTGAATATTGAAAACAATATTTGCTCTCAATTCGATTTTTCTCAAAATTTTAATGAATGTTGACAACAATATTTTTTAAAAGATAAAAGTTGCTTAAAGCCAATATCTCAAGGTTTTGAAAAGATATTTGAGTCGAAAATCAATTTTTACCAACTTTGAATATTGTTTTTTTTAAGGTTTTTATTTTTTATAAAAAAAAACTATCAATTCGATTTTTCTCAAAATCTTACCAGATGTCAAAAACGTTATTCTTCGTTGCACAAAATTGTTTTGGAGATAAAATCATTTTGTATTCGTAAAATTTTTGAGTAACAAATTTTTTTTTTTCAGTTTTTTTGATTTATAAAAAAAAACAGTTAATTGGATTTTTTTCAAAAAATATACTTGTTTGGTATCACGTTACAATATATTATATAAAATTTAATTCAAGTCTCTAGCGTTATTGGTTCATGAGATATTTAGGGTTAATCAAAATTTTCACCTGCTATGGTAAAAAAACCACCCACGCAATTTTCTTGAGAGCCCTTTCTGCATCTTTCTGCCTTATTATCTGTATAACAAAATTTATTTGAAGTCGATATCTCTTCTGGTTCTTGAGCTATGGACGACGAAAAAAACGTCTCGAACGTACGGACGTACGGACATACGGACGTACGTACAAAATCCGGACACAAGTTGACTTGTGTATATTTTCCTTATTCCATTTTGATAAAAGAACGAACAGAAGTTGACTTATGTTGTTGTTCCAAAAGACGTTACGGAAGATACTTGAAAATAAGTATACATATGGTGTTATTTTTAAAGCAAACACATACTCAGTTGTGACTTATGCCGTTTTCTTCTTATAAATCATAGAACATAAATCTACAATCCGACGAGCCTTCAGGATGAAAGTTCAAACTTCCGATCATTAGATGTAGGTATATAGCTAGCTATTATAGAGTTTATTCAAATTTTGTTTAGGTGGTATTACTCACTGTGAATATACTCAGATGATTCATTTAAGGATCCAGATTATGCATTGAGTTCAAGTGAAGACGAAAGTAAAGAGCATTGGGGTAAGATCTTTGAAGAGTCTGTTGATAAATTTTGTCAGGATTCAGTCGTGATGACGCATGTTTCACCAGAGTATGTAAATAATTTTGACATTGATGAAACACCTTCAACTCAATTTAAAGAAAATATTGCTACAACTTTTTTACTAACAAGATAAAAGGGGCTAAACAACACCGACAGAAGTTTAGAAACAAAGGTTTACCTTACAACACTCTAAGACAAAATAAAAAAATACAGGCCAGAACCTTTAAACCATTATAATCTTGCAGAAATAATTGCGGTAGCAAAATAAAGCTTAAAAATCAGCAACAATTATTTGAAAATTATTGGGCTGTTATAATAAAAGAGTTCTTTACATTTTATCACTAATTCATATAAAACCAAAGTCTTTGACAAAAACCAAAAAGTGTGGAGTTAAGCACCGGGATGGACAAATTTCTCCAAATTAAACTTGCAGGTGAAAATATTACAGTAGGTACCAATGTAAATCTTACTTTTTGGGTTGTTTTGGTGAATCAAATGGTTTTGTGAGGTTAGTAATACGTAAGAAATTGAGTTCACCCTCCAGTACTCTAGTTGACAAAAGAGGAAGTTCGACACCCTCAAACGCATCTTCTGTGGAAGATAAAAGCACATATCCAACAATTTCCGGCTTATGAGAGCCATTATAAGAGACGGGATACATCTAAAAAGTATTTTATTCTTTGGAAAACGAACAACTAAAGAGCTTATCAATCTATTGGAAACTGTTCCATAAGCTGAATTTGAAAATAAAATCTCCCCAGCTTGATACATGTGGAAGGTGCGATAAGTTGCATTAAAAAATATTAGCTATGGACAGTTCTGATGAAAAATTAAAGCTTAATATTGAGCGTGCCAGCCACCAAGATAAAGCTGATTTTGCTTACGCATGCAAAAAATAAAGACCAAAGCCTAGCAAAATCAAACAAAAATGTTGCAGCATATGCATTTGATCTCTAGCAGTGCTTGCCTACCCCATTTTTGAAATGCAATATTGCCTTCTGACGCTTGTAGTCAGTTATGAACCTATAATTTAACGGTCCACAATTTGGATAATGATCAATCTTACTGTTATATGTGACATGAAGGAATGGCAAAGAAAGGTGGAAATGAGATGGAATGTTGTATTTTTAAACACATAGACGAAGAAGTTCCTGTTGCCGTTAAAAATTTAATTTTTTATAGCAATTCTTGTCCGGACCAAAATAAGAACACGCATGTTAGTTGCCTGTTTATAGCCGCTTTAGCGAATAGCGAGCAACTAGAGGTAATTGACCATACATTCCTCGAACATGGTCATACTAACATGGAATGTGATGTCGACCATTCTGTAATTAAACGAAAAAAAAAAGAACACAACAGCTAAGATTCACCATCCAAGGGACTAGCAGAACTTTATTGCTGGCATAAGGAACAGAAATCCTTTCAAAGTGAAGGAAATGGGTCAGCCAGTTCACATGGCGAAATGTAAATAATGATGGTGAGAAGTATTCATGGCGTGAATTCAGGTGGCTAAGATATCGCAAAGACAGCTTTGGTTCAATATTCTACAAAAACACTTTAGCCGAGGATTAGCTATTTAAGGAAATAAATTTAAGAAAACGTGGCGGAAAAATTCTCAATAGATCCGACATTGAAATTATTGAACATGTCTCTCCTATTTCGAAAGAAAAGGCGCAAGATATTCTTTTTTTGTTAGATTCTGTTGATCCCCAGTTTCATGCCTTTCATAGAAGTTTGGTTGCTGATATCATTACAAAAGAAAACGTTCATCCGGGTGTATACGACAGCAATGAAGAAGATGATTAAAAAATGATACATTTTTGTTAATTTTATTTTTGAGAAACATTTGTGAATTTTTGTACCTAATCAAATACAATTCTGGTTCCTTTATAATATTTTATTGCTCAACACTTTTATTAATTGTTGTTTTTTATAACTATGATGAAAAAGAAGAAATTCTGTGTCTTTCAGAGCCTCTATTGAATGTAAGTAATTATTTTTATCCTTCTACGATTTTGAATCATTTATGGAAATTCCAACAATTTGTTTTGGAAAAAGGAGTTAAGTCAATTTATTTTAGTGCATTATTTTATTTTGTGTTTGGAAAAACTACATAACTTAACTTGCACAAAACTATTTCATTGTACTCATTTTGGAAAAAAAAGCACAAGTCGACTTAACCGACAGCTAAGTTAAGCACTATTCACATGAGCACGACTAACGAATGGACGAATATTCGTCGATTTTGACATTTCTTTCACATGAGAGTTTTTAATTCGTCGCGAATGAAGTTTGACATTCACCACCGAAACCAAAACAAGAATGATTTTTTAAGGTTAAGTACGCGCGATTTTTTTATTCTTTTGCGAGTGTGGATAATGTGGAAGGCGAATAAAGTTTGACAGTTCGTATCAGCTACAATTTTTTTCGCGACGAATAAATTTGTTTTCTTAAATTTATTAATATATGATATTGAAAAGTAAAAGTATGCATCATGAATCAAATAGAAACTATATTGTTATCGTTTTGTTAAGAATTAATATAAATAAAATAAACTCACATTTTGTAATTCATTCGTCGTTCGTTGGTCGCGCTCATGTGAATGCTGCTTTAAAGTTTAAATGAGGAACAACGACATAAGTCATATTTTTATCAAAATCAGTTATAAATTTACATAAAATCAATTCTTTTTAAATTCAGTCATTTTCGCGTTTAAACTTTGTCAATAAGTCTTGTATCTGATTTGTAAATGCAAACCAAACATTCAAATCGCTCTCCTGAAAAGTAGCAAAAACTGACTTACATATGTCGTTTTTCCTTGTTGCCACATATATTAGCGAATAGCTTTTAAGAAGTTAAATCAAGATCCTTTTTATATTATCAGCAAATCAAGTTTTTGATAACTTAAAAATTATTTAACGAACTTAGATTGTATCTTCGATTTCAGGTCAAAAGAATTGCTTTCAATAAAAATTCATAAAATTGAAATGATAAATTGATATATATTTTCATTAAAAAATGATTCGATGTTCTCTCTAGGTTGTGAGTAAAACTAAATGAATTTATAAGCGAAATTGATATAAAGATAAAATTATTGATTTCTCTTAATATTTCATAAATATTTTTCATAACTATTTCATTTAAGATAATTATGTAGTCGAGAAGAGTTTCAAAATTTGTCTGGATTTTATTAACTCCCTAATTCCTGCAGACTGATTTCTAATGAGTCCTTCCAGAATGTTATTTTACTTTGGAAAAAAATACAAAATTTGATTGTTGAATTTTTCTTTCATTTGTCATTATCATAAGAGTTTACAATTTTATTATAAACGTTGCGTTGTAAACTATTCATGTTATCCAGAAAGATATGAAACTAAGGTTTACACTGAAAGTAATGCAGTAGTCTACCAATTTTTAAGCACAATAGACACAACTTATTTTTGTTACCATGGGGCAGCACTATCAACTCAAATATTGCTATTTACATACATAAATTGGTATCCCTTTTTTAATTGCATATTTATATTGTGAAGCCATTTATTGATTTATAGTTACTTGTGTACCCTGTACCTGTCTATATCATATGGATATACTTTTAATTTCAACATGTAATTGTTCGAAAAAAAAGGGTTTAAAAAAGCCTGACCTATGTATGTATGTAAATATTTTTCAAAGGATGTCTGAGTGTTTTCCATAAATTATCTCAGAAAATATTTTAACTACATACGAAGGTATTCTACTCTACCGATATATTATAGTTACGCTACGTCATTTCATCGTTTATACCCTTCCGTATGCTATACGCACTATATCCAACACTTAAATTATTGTTTCCGTGAAAAATTACATCTGTTGTTCTGCAAAATACATAAACTGAAATTAAAGACAAAAATTATTAAAAAACAAAACTGAAAAAAAAAACCCGCCCCCTCCGCGCCGCCGCCGCCGTGTTACGGCAATGAGTAGAGTAGATATACAAAAACAAACAATTAGCATTAATAATTAAATACATAAATACTATACTTTAATTGCACCTCAGTACACGCTTTATACATATGTACATTTATGTATATAATCATCAATTCAAAGTCCAATAATTCTTTATGCTATATAATATATTTTAATATTATGTGAACATTTCGGATTTTGTTTTTGTTGTTGTTGTTATTCGTCCTTGTACAACAGATCAAGAGCGAAAAAAAGATAGAAATTGGAAAGGAAGAAGAAAGACAACACCATATGGTGAATGTCCGTCTGCATTCGTATAGTGTATGCGTCCCTTATGCTTTTATTGTTTAATAAACTGCAACAAAATAAATCACAGTCGTAATGGTCATGACTCCATTAATGCGTTTGCATTACACTCCCGCCTGAATAATTAATGACTTAATGGAAAAATTAAAACTATAACCAGTTCATACTCTCGCTCTTATACACAAAGCATAAACATAAGCCATAAGCATATGAATGCAATGTAGCGTGTATAAAAATATTAACAAATCCTTCCACCATACACTACACTTTGCACGCATTTCATTTCTTATCCTTGGTGCACACTTGCGTCATTTTAACGAGCGCGTGCTGAGACACTGCGGTGCATCTTATAGTGCACAGATATAAATGGAGTGGTGTAAACACACCTGCGTCAACGCTACGGCATCAAACGTTATTCTTGCGGGAAAAAGAATTTGGAGGTTTCTGCAAAATCACATCACCACCTCACTTGTGGTTGCATCTTTCAGTATATTGCACACCGAACTACTGCGTCATCTCAGTGTCACGGTGAATTAAAATGTCACAAGTGTGCACCGGGGCTTAGACTTTAGGGTACATGGCCATCAGACGCCAGAGTATCTAGCTAGTTGTGTGTTCATAGCTTATTTAATCTTTTTGTTTATTTTTTTGTTGGATGGTTGCGAACAATGGTCTTTAATATTATTTCAAGCTCACATTATGAACAGAGAAAAAAAGAACATCCGAAAGACACTACAAGGATCCCACTGGAATCCAATATTTTAATGTGAACAGAATTAAAAATAAAGGGGTGAATCTGCGAATACAAATTGCAGTGTACAGTTTAATTATAAATTTTTGTCTGGAAAAATTATAAATGTTTTCAATTCTCATCTTTTTTTAAACACAACCCTCTCTCTCTCTCTTATTTACCTCCTGGTGTCCTTCCAGACGATTTATTTTGTTATTTTCAATGATGCACTTAAATCTCATTTATTATAATAATATACAATCATAATACAAATATCATTGTTTTTTGAAAATTTCAATGTCATTTCTGAAAAAAGTCAAACTTTTATTTAAAGTACCCAAAATGTTGGCGAAAAAGTTTTCAATAATTCGAACAATAACAATTTTCTCGAAACAAACATTTATTTTTTCAAAAATCAAAGAAAATAATTGAATGTTTTAAATTTAAACTTGTCAAGTGAAAATTTCCAAAGCAAAAACTATGAATTATTATATTAAATGTGGAGGTATGTATATACAGTGCCGTTCGAAAAATGTTGGTCAAAATTTTTTCGAATTTTGTCAAATGTGTTGAAATAACAACATATTTTTGAATGAGGTTTTGTTCTATTATGCGGTTCAAATCGTTTTATGATATGATTTTTCTAAAATGGTCACGTGAACAAAAAGTGATTACCTATACTGAAAAATGAGTTTTTTAGGTACCTGCCTCATTTTTAAGGATTAAAGAAAAATACTTTATTGGTGCAGTTTTTTTGATTGCTTCCCAGAAACATTATGTATCTAATTAGTACTTTGTTGGACCTCATCTTGATTTTATAACGGCTGCACATCGACTAGACATTGAATGACATAGGTTTTTCCATGTGAAAACAGGTATCGTTATCCAGGTCCGGGTAAGTAGGTAGTCTTTTTAATTCGTCAACTGACTTTGACCGCTTCTTCGCAAACTCAAGTTCCATTATAGACCAAATGTTGCCAATTGGATTGAGATCTGGACTGTAGGGAGGCTTACTTAGTACATTGATATTATTTTCTTCGAAGAAGAAATAAAAAAAATCCAAATATTATTTTTAGTCAAAAAATTGTAGCTTTTTTTAAAGCTTAATATAAATCAGTTAAGGTAAAAATAAAAACAAGTTGATATTTACAATTTTGGCTGTATGACAAGAAGCATTGTCCTGTTGAAAAATGAAACTGCATGTGTCCCCAAAAAGCTCTAGCACTAAGGGCTCCAATACGTTTTCAAGAACTCGAAGGTAATAAACTTTTGCATTGACTTCAGTACCGGTTTGAGTGCTCTAAGTCCAGATCTTCCACTTGGGTTGTCTTTTTAAGCCTACCTGAGCCTTTTTTCTGCTAGTAGTCCCGGTCTCACGATATTTTTTTCAAATTCCATAAAACTGTTTGTTGAGCAATATTAAGTCTCTTAAAAATTTCATTTGTTGTCAAATTGTGTCAGACACAAAATATTGTCTTTATGTTCCGAACTAATTTTTCCTATTTTTTTCCACAAAATCACTTCGGTTGGTATTGGACCACTATTACAAGCCAAATGCAGCTCTTATTGATAATAACATGAACTTGTTGCTACCTAGTGCAAAAAAAAGCCCTAGCGCTCCCAAATTCCAAGAACTGATCTAGAAAAGGGTAATCAAATTTTTGACCAACAGTTTTCCAACAGCACTGTGAAACAGTTTTACCTAGAGGTTCGAATATTAGACAAGAATATAACGTGTTATCCATTTTTCGGTTTCAAGAATATAGGGCTGGAATTCGAAATTTGTCAAACTAAGTTTTTAAACAATTTTTTTTCAGTTAAAAGTCTGACATTTACGAAAATGGATCGCTTAACTATCGCACAACGCATACAAATTTTTAAAACCTACAACAAAAATAGTGATTCTGCCACAGCCACATATAGTGCTTTAAGTGCTTAAGAAATCGTCCAACTACGTTAGCAATTAGTAAAATTGTGAAGAAATTTGAAGAGACTGAATTGGTTACAGGTAACAATTATTATACGAGTTTATTCGGAAAAGCAAATGGAAATATAAGAGAAGAATGGAAGGTGGTAGATAATATTTTAGGTAAGGATTCGCAGTTAGTCGCAATAGATAACTTAGTGACTTAAACTCTATTTCCAATATATTTAATGAATATTTCACTCAAACCTTCAGTTGATCCTTGCTCAAGTTGTGAGTGTTCAATATTTTCAAATATAACTTCTCATAGTTTACAATCAAATAGTTTTGTTTTCAATTTTATATCTTTACGTGAAGTCTACATGGCTATTTTATCTTTGAAAAATAAGAATTCGTGTACAACTGATGGTATTACTAGTATCTTACTTAAAAAAATTGCCTTATGTGTGGTCGATATACTGAGTTACCTGTTTAACTCAAGTGTAGAAAATGGTTGTTTTCCCAAACGCCTTAAGTGTGCTGAAGTTGTGCCTCTTTTCAAAAAAGGTAATAGAAAGAATGTTTCTGACTATAGACCTATTTCTCTGCTTTCAACTTTCTCAAAGCTTTTTGAAAAACTTATAAAGGCAAGAATAATTTCCTTCTTGGACAAAAATAAATTTTTCAGCGATTATCAATTTGGATTTCGATCAGGAATGTCTGCCAAAGACGCTATTTTAAGGCTGTGTACTCAATTATCTATATAGCAGTTTAAATTGCAACAAAACTACCATGGCTCTTTTCGTTGATATGACTAAGGCCTTTGATATGGTTGACCACGACGTTCTGTTAAACAAACTGTATAATGCTGGTTTCCGAGGTGTTATATTTAAATGGCTTCAATCCTACTTAAAGGAAAGAGAACAAAAAGTAAATGTGAACGGAACTTTTAGCAATTCACTTCCTTTAAAAAATGGAGTCCCACAAGGCTCCGTTCTCGGTGCACTATTTTTTTTAATTTAAATAAATTCTCTTTTCAATCTTAAATTAAATGGTTCCCTAACTGCCTTTGCAGATGATATAGCATACACCTATCAATTTAATACTACTTTTGAATGTGTGGCCAAAACTGTAGAAGATTTAGAAATCCTTAGGACATGGTTTGCTGCTCATAAGCTAATTATAAGCGAGAAAACTAAGTTAGTAACTTTTAAACTTTCTGATAACAGTCTTTTTGATTATAACCTTTGCTTTCATGCCCATAACTGTAAACAATTTTGCTTACCTATTCATAAATGTGGTAAACGTAATTTTTATTCTCATAGTTTATGTTCCGATAGTTGCTTAAAAATTGAGTCAGTGATGAAATTCAAATACTTGGGTGTTCTAATCGATTTCAACTTAAATTGGAAAGAACATATTCACTCCTTGAAATCACACATGATGTTGGTTACTCGTAAAATGTACCTCATAAAACCATTTTGCTCGAAAAAAGTTTTAAAACTTATTTTTAACGGTCTTGCGCATTCAAAGCTTCAATACGGAATTTCCAGCTGGGGTGGATCATACGCAAATACTTTTAGACCCCTTATGTTAGCTCAAAAACATGCAATAAGAATAATTTGTAATAAAAACCGTTTTGCTGAAAGTTGGCCTTTATACCAAGAATTGCAAATTTTACCAATGAGACATCTCTATGTTTTCAAAGTTTTAAGAGAGTTCTTCAAACAAAGTGGCAATATTCCAACTAGAAACTCACAGCTTTACAGTCTACGTATAAATAACTGACATCTTGTTACTGTACCACTCGCACGTAGAACACATTTCTCCCTTTTTTCACAGTTACAGCTCCAAAACTTTTAAATAAATTACCGTTATTTAAAAGACAAACTACTTCTTTTAAACCTTTTTTGAAAAAAGTTAGAGATTGGCTATTCACACATGACTATGAATGCATTGAATTCTTTTTAAGAACCTTATTCTATTAAGCAGCACAAACATACATAATTTAAATATTTGCTTGTTGTTTTTTTACAGTATATTATTTTTGAATTGTTAATTTTTTTGTTGAAATAATTTATTTAATTTTTTGCTCAAAGTTTACTTTTATTATTAACTTCATTTTTTTGAAATAATTAAACTCTGATTGTCACCCCACCCACATCAGATATTACTTGAATTAATTTATTTGGCGTGTCATTCAGCACTAACTTTTATAGTTACCGAATGTTCACTAATTTCATTCAATCTAAAAAACATTTATATTGTATCTATAGCTTTAAGTTTGCTTGAATGAATAAAATTATCTATGCCGAAGAAGACCCGAATCAGGAATCAGGACTGTCTTACGACATATTATGGCGTATTTTGCATTTGGATCTACACCTTAATCCATATAAAGTCCAGCTTACACAACAACCGAAGCCAGCTGATTAAAACGTCGTCGCTGATACGTCGAATGGGTGCTTCAACAATAAACGGTGTACGGCGATTTTTCGGAAAAAATTTTCTTCAGCAACGAAGCACATTTCTTACTCGGTGGGTAGGTTAATAAACAAAATTGTCGTACTTGGGGTTCTGAGAATCCTCAAGTAATTGAAGAGAGGCCATTACATCCACAAAAAGGCAACGTCTTTGGTCCGTAGGCGTGATTGGACCTTACTTCTTCGAAAACGACGATGGAACGACTGTCACGCGTCAATTTGGAGCGTTATGACAACAGACAGTTTTTTGCCTACTATAAAAGAATACGCCTTGGAGAATATGTGGTTTCAACAAGACGGTGCCACATACTACGCAACTCGAGCGAATATGGCTTTATTGCTAGATCGTGCGATTTGATATTGCTGGACTTTTTTTGTGGGGCTACACGAAACAACGTGTTTTTGCAGATAAACCTTTAACTCTTGAGCACTTAAAAATCATCATTCAGTCAAGATATGTCTGAAATAAAATAAAAAATAAAAAGTGGTCGAAAATTACCTCAAAAGAATCAATGCTTGCAACAATTCACGTGGTGGCAATTAAATAATGCAGTGTTTCAAACATAATGTCAACGTTCAAACCGCAAAATGGATAACCCTGTACATTATTTTTTGGCTTCTGGCTTTATGTATGCAAAGACCGCTAGTTGGAAAGATATTTTTGTATAGCATTATAAATTTTGTAAGAAAAATGTAAATAAATTTACTATTAATAACTTAAAAAATTACTATTACAATTTTCAAAAATAAATTGTTGACGCCAAAGTAGATTTTAAATTTTTTAAAAATAATGTTTTTTAACAAAAAAGCTTGCAAAAGAAATTGAATTTAATATATCACAGACTGGCAAACGCTGATATCAACGAGTTTTTTCAATTTAAATTTAGTTTACTAATTTTTTGTTATCAAAATATTTGGAACCGTTTTTGAGATAATTCATATTTTTCACAGTTATGTATATTTTTAAAATTTTCGAAAATAAAATGGCCTTCATAGATCAAACAGTTAATTTTTATAACATATAAAGACATACGTATGTTTCAAACTACCTAAAATTGTCAACCAATTTTTAATTCTGAAATAAAGTGATGGAGTAACTAGTTAAGTGTCCAAGAAATTACACCTGAATAATTCTTAGTAAAAAGTCAATTGCCATTTTAAGAACTTCTGAAAGTATCAAACTAATTTCTGTTGAAATTTAAAGTTATACAAATCGAGAATGCTATAGATGAATTTTTTGAAAATTTCAATTTAGTTTAATTAATTTTTAACAAAATTTATTAATTTTATTACTTTCATGCACAAGAACTAAATTTCAAGATTTTAATGAAATATTATAATTACGATGTTAGAAAAGTCGAAAAAGAGATTCCGGCGATGTCTGTCTAAAGCATTAGATCGGTTGAGGTGAATTTCTTGTGAACTAATAAAAATGCTAGTCTGTTATTGCAATTGAAAGACCTAAAGCTTGCATTGGAAGGACCTGAATTACCCAGCTGCGTATGTATTTATTGTCAAGTGCATTGGCTCCGTAAGCTATTTGATCAATGTTCGATTCTTAGTGACGGTTGAAATTGTTTTTAATTATTTTGAATGAACCAAAGAATAAGAACCACAAAACAAGAATCTGATCGTCAGTTGGCTCCCGTCAGAGACGCATTCCAATTATACTACAGGGTTAACCATTTTGCGGTTTCAAAAGTAAACGTAAATAAAACACATATCAAATATTTTTTTTTATGATATTAATTTTATTTATCAAGTCTGAACGAGCGTAGCCCAAAAAAAAGTCCAGAGGTGTCAAACCGCATAATCTTAGTGGCCAGTTGATATCGCCACGACGAGAAATTACGCGGCCAGGAAATGTTTCTTGCAATAAAGCTATATCCGCTCGAGTTAAGTTGTATGACATGTGGCACCGTCTTATTCAAACAACATATTCGCCAAGTCGTATTCTTCAAAATCATAAAAAAAAACGGTTATCATATGACTATAACGCTCCGAATTGACTGTGACAGTAGTTCCATCGTCGTTTTCGAAGAAGTAAGGTCCAATCACACCTCCGGACCAAAGAGCCCACCAAACACTGATTTTTTGTCAATGTAATGGCTGCTCTTCAATTACTTGAGGATTCTCAGAACCCCAAATGCGACAATTTTGTTTATTAACAAACCCACCGAGTGAGAAATGTGCTTCGTTACTGAAAAAAATTTTGTTCGAAAAATTACCGTCCACCGCCTGTTGGTCAAGCATCCATTCGACGTATCAGTAACGTTATGATTGGTCAGCTGGCTTCAGAAGTTGTGTGAGCTGGACTTTATATGGATGTAGGTGTAAAAAATACGCCAGCAGCGATATGGTCAGTGGTACGAGCGAAACAATGATGCAAGGGCCTTACAATATCTGTAACCAATCAATGCTCTTCAAATTTCTTCACAATTTTGTCAATTGCTGGCGTAGTTGGACGATTATGCAAACCATAATCTCCTCTTAAATCACGATATTTGGCTGTGGCAGAATCACTATTTTCGTATGCGTTGTGCAATAGTTAAGCGATCCATTTTCGTAAATGTCAGACTTTCCACTGAAAAAAAAATGGTTTAACAACATAGTTTGACATATGTCGAATTACAGCCCTATACTCTTGAAACCGCAAAATTTATAAACCGATAGTCTTCAAACTTTTTTATTTTACACAAAATTTTGCTATCAATGTTTTGTAAAACTTTTAGAAATAGCGATGAAATATTTTACTTTTATTTAGAGATAACTAAATACTATTCACTAAAATGATAGGTAAGGTTAGGTTATAGTGGATGTCCAAGATGGAAACGGACACACTTAGGCCAGTTTAATGGCCCATTGTGATGCCACATGAATCATGAGGCTTCCTCCTAAGCTCAATGGAACCAGTTTGAGTCCCTTACGAAACGTGAGAGGCTGATTATGCTGATATGATTTAGATCGTTAAAGAAGAATTCTCCTAGGTAATTCTTGCGTTTTCGAGCCAGAGCAGGGCATGTTCAGAGAAGATGAAGAACTGTTTCTTCCTCTTCCTCGTCCATACAGCTTCTGCAAAAGTCATTTGAGAATACGCCTAATCTCGTGGCTTGCTTTCCTATTAGACAGTGTCCGGTTATGACACCTATTATCGAGCTTATATGCGATCTGCTTAGAGAGAGCAAGCACCTTGAACGTTTTAAATCCAGTGTTGACCAGATGTGTGGCTTGACACGTGGTGATGTTGTTCCACCTGTTCTTGCATTAGCAACAAGTTTACAAGTAGCGATTGGTATGCCAGTACGTGCCAAACGTGGTAGGATGGGCTGTACTGTACCGTTCCTGGCGAGTTCATCTGCCTTACAGTTACCTGGAATGCCTCTATGGCCCGACACCCAGCAAAGGTGAATATTAAACTGTTGTGCCATCTCCATTAGAGATGATCGACAGTTCTGGACTGTTATAGAGTTTGTAGAGACAGAATCCAGAGATTTAATAGCGGCCTGACTATCTGAGAAAATACGGATATCAGATGTTGATATCACGTTTTCTTTAACCCAGGACAAGACTTCTTTTATCGCCAAAAGTTCCGCCTGGAACACGCTACAATGATTGGGAAGGCGGAAAGAGAGACTTAATTTCAGTCCTTCAGAGTACACACCTCCACCAACACCTTCTTTTGTTTTTGACCCATCTGTATAGAAATGGATTGACTCATCTTCCAGGAATGTCCTATCCTCCCAAAAAGATCTGGGAGGTATAGATATCTGGAAATTTCTGTCGAATTGCAGTTGGGGGATGGTGTAGTATGTGTGCTTTGGAATTGATTCTAAATAAAATGATGAAAAAAGACCTCGTATGTCAAAAAAGTACTCGTATGTCAACTAAAGAGAAAAGATATGAGTCCCCTCTGGTCTCAGTCAATTTCTTAGTTTGCACAATTTAAGCAAAGAACTGGAAAATATATTGCAAAAAAGGAAAGTTACTAATTTATTGAACTGAATGATATAATAATGATGACAATACTTTATTTCTCCAACTCTTGTTTTATAGTAAATTTCAATTTGTATGCAGGAATACTAAAATCATTATTACATCTTATTGATCAAAAACTTTTATGGAAATTTACTCATTTTGTTTGCGATAAAGTACCTGAGTTACACAAACAATAGCCCTCCTGTCATTTGCCATGTTTTTTTCATTTTGTTTGTATTCATTTTTTAAACTTTATTTTTCTGATGATAAATTCGTATTTTGTGAAAGTAACTTTAATCATTTGAAAAACTTTATATAGCAGTTTTCAATGAACAATGTTGTTGGAAACAATTTGTTTTGTTAATAATTTATTGAGCGAATGTGAAAAGAGTGAAAACACATCTTAAAGTTTTAAATTGTATATAATGTAATGTTATAAGAGTTGAATTTATAATAATTAGAGTACCAGAAGCTCTTTTTTTTAAACATAATTAAAAATCATACAATTTCCCTGTGTCTTTATTGGAGTTTATATGAAAGGATTTGATCTTTAAAATAAAAATATGACTCTTTCGCAGTTAAATTTAAGGCGACCTAGAAATACTTAATGACAAGTTTGCATCCTTTAATACTCGAAACTAACCCATTTAAGTTGTTTTGTTTTTAAGTAACATCTCCAAGTCAAAACACACAGTTGAGAATATTTATTTTTTAATATGAGTTCCGTGATCTTATTTTTTATTCTTAACCATTTAAAGAAATTCACAATGAATTTAGCAAGGTTAAAGCACATGTACTATATTTTATTTATACAGTACTATTGTAGATAAAGGAATAAGTCAGGTTACCATCAGCCGAGAAAGATGTCAAGGCAAAGATAATATAGAGGTCCTTTGTTCCATCTTGTAGGTTGTACAGTGGTAGTCTCCAGTCTCAACTTGGTATGCACGATGCACGTCGCACAGTGGTTCGGTTTGTATGGGAGAGCGGAAAAAAGTCTGTTAAATCTGAACGGTTCAACGGATTAAAATGAAATTTGGCAAACATGTTTAGATTAGTCTTTTACATATTTGGTCAAAATTTGGTTGAAAAAAAAAAATTATAAACAAAGTTATTGACGTTTTTCTAAAATTTGAGGGTTTTTGATTTTTGTATGGGAGAGCGGAAAAAAATTTGTAAAATCTGAACTATTGAACGAATTTTAATGAAATTGGAAACACAAGTTAAGATTAGTCTTATACATGCTTGGTCAAAATTTGGTCAAGAAAAAATTATTAGAAAAAAAGTTATTGACATTTTTCTAAAATTTGAGGGTTTTTGATTTTTGTATGGGAGAGCAGAAAAAAGTCTGTAAAATCTGAACTATAAAACGAATTTTAATGATATTTGAAACACATGTTAATATTAGTCTTATACACGCTTGGTCAAAATTTGGTCAAGAAAAAATTATTAGAAAAAAAGTTATTGATATTTTTCTAAAATTTGAGGCTTTTGATGTTATATTTAAATAAAAGTTTTTTTTAGTAAAATCTTAACTTTTTATTTTGAAAAAAATAGTATTACTAACTATGTATATTATAAAATTAAATAAATAAATAGATAAATACATACAAAAAATAAATAAAAAAACAATGAAGTAGTAATTTTATAACGCTAAAATGTGGTTTTTAGCGTCTGCGCTGATTGGAAGTATTTTCTTCTCAAAAACCTTGCACTAATGCTCAATAACTCAATACTGACTTTTTTTAATTAATCCTTTATATATATATAGATTTAAGTAAGAGATTTTATTCTAATAAGTCAGGTAATAAAAAATTACGCAATACACAACAAAAACAAAGCAATAAAACTTTAAAAATAACACCTTTTTTATTTCTACCTGCCATACTTTTAGCGAAAAATTAAAAAAATAAAGGATTATCCCTAATCCTTTTCTCTATTTTTTTTAAGCTCTATCATATAATTTAAAATATCATAAAACTTTATTGCTTTTCGTGTGTTCTTTCCAAGAAAATTGAGTTCAAAGTTGAAAAAATTTTCTGGGCAGAAATAAATGGTTTCGCAAAAATCGAAATTCTCAGACCTGTGTCAATGTATTAATTTTGTTTTATTTTTAAAATAAAGTTTGACATTTTTTCTTAAAATAATAGGCTTAACCAGTTCATTCTGACAATTAATAACGAAGAAATCAAACTTTTTGGTAAACACCACCGTCAAAACGCAGTTTTTTGAAATCCGATTCAGTGAAACATTTTTGATCATAACTTCCACATCTGCACGTATCTGCAGCTGATTTTTTCTGTGCTTTTACATAAATGCATGGAGCATATGCTGGCATACTTACTTTCTTGGAGTCTTTTGGAGCTTTTTTTTGAAATCAAAAAGTTTAAAAAAAACACATTTTTTCCTAGTACTTAAGCTTCAGACTACTTATAGAAGGTATCTTTTATAAATAATCATTTTTTGTTTTTATTTTAGATAATCGAAAATAGACCAATTAAATTATTTAAGAAGCTAGAGAATTTATTTAAAGGAACTTCGGAAAAAAACATCTCAAAATTTGTTGAAAATACGGTTCGCGATTTGAGTAAAATTATTTTTCAACTTTGAGGGCTTGTAAATCAGAACATACAATATATATGTTGAAAAATACTTTTAAATCATACGCTCGGGTTATATAAGAGTACTTAAACATAAAATTTAAAAGGATAAATATAACTTCTTAAAAAGACTTTTTTCCGCTCTCGCACCACTGTGCGTCGTCGCTCGGTCGTATTCATTTTTCATTCTATCTGAAAACCTATTATCATTTTCATGGCCTTAACAACAGAAATACCTTAGAACGGAATGTTATCCTATGAAGAACTACATTGAGCAAAAATGGAAAAACAGGATGCAACTACTTCTACATATATACATACATACATACAAATGCATGGTTTTCGTTTGCAAAAGAAAAATAAATACCTGCACTACATGGATGATCTATTGTTCAGTGATTTGTAATTTTTATAGCAAAGTAAAAGCGTTGAAAAAGTTAAGTAACAATTCAATCGTAACATACCTTCTTTACATTACAAATTTTTCCCTGATATAATTTTGTAAACCTAAGTAGTTATTTGTGTGATGTTTATTTGAACTGTTTTATAAGTAGCTGATGAAATATGAACAAAAATGGAAAAGTAAGCAAAATAAACATATTAAAATAATGGTCGATAATTTACTCAAATTTAAGTATTCAATTTTACCGTAATTGGTTCTTTGAATTATTTCAAGATTAAAAGCTTTCCAGCAGAACTACCTGTTTCATATTCTTTTAATAATACGATATTCTACAATGGGTTAAGACAAAGTTCGCTGCTCAGCTCTTTTGTTTATTGAAATGTCGATAATTTTGATATTTTAAGAACTTAACTACTGATGAATTTCGTCTTTAGGAAAATTCACCACTTACATTATGTATGTCATATTTTGTATTCTAATAAAATTATTTATATTGAACAGAATTTTATTTACATGCGTTAAGTATATACAAATTTTCATACGAAATGTAAGTGTATATGTTAAGGTTAGGTAAGGATAGGCTGGCGATCAATGTAGATCAATTGTTGCACTCCGAAGTATTAAGCTTCTTTCAAAATGAAATATAAAAACCTATGGTGTCTGTGGATTGTCTTGCTCTAGGAATGAAGAGGCTTTGATAAAGCCTAATAAGCTGTTTCCTGAAATGTATATACCAGTTCTTCAAGATTATTATTGATGAAGTGTCTGCGTAAGAGTATGTTTCTAGTGTGGCATAGTGCTGGGCACTGGGCAGTGGCATAGGAAGTGGGTTTTATCTTTTTGCTCTTTCTCATCACTGCAGCCTTTCCATATATCATCGCTGTAAAGCCACATTTTCTTTTTATGTCAACCTAACAGGTTATTATGATCACAAGCAACCGTAAAGCTTTTTGTCTATACATGATCGCGAGGGATCTCGTTTTGTCGAATTTTGGTCATTATTAGTTTTCAACGCATTTTCATCTTTCATTGGTTTCTTGAAGTATCTTATTACGAATGACCTTTTTTAGGATCAAAGGATGTTTACGTAGTAAGCGAATCTATACGGGATTGTTGTCCAGTGTTGTACTTGTCCTCGTCTGCTCGTCAGATCTGTCGTTCCCAGGCACATCACTGTGACCTGGTAGCTAGCAGAGTCTAATGTTTTGCTGTAAGCTAAAATTCTCAATTGCCTTCTAAGTCCAAAGAAGCAGCGATTTGCAAGAGTTATTCTTCGTTTGATTTCAGCGCTGGTGTCGTTGTCTGTGTTTATAGCGGTGCCTACGTAGACAAAGTCCTTAACTACCTCGAAGTTATAGCTGTCCATGGTGACGTTTTGTCCAAGACGTCGTTGTTCAATGTCCTTTTTTGATGACAACATATACTTGGTCTTGCCCTCATTGACCACTAAACCCATCTTCTTCGCTTCCGTCGCAATGCTCAAAAACGCTCCACTGACATCACGCTTTGATCTTCCAATTATGTCAATATCATCTGCGTATCCGAGTAATTGGATGGACCTTTGGAAGATTGTGCCTCTAGTGTTGACGGTTGAGTTTTGCACAATTCTTTCCAGAACGATGCTGAAGAAGTCGCATGACAGTGCATCGCCTTGTCTAAAACCTTTTTTGACATCAAATGCATCGGTGGGATCTTTTCCGACCTTAATGGAGCAGCGTGAATTCTCCATCGTCATTCTGCACAAACGGATTAGTTTGACAGGGATGCCAAAACTAGACATTGCTCTGTAGAGCTCTTCCCTATGGATGCTGTCATACGCGGCTTTAAAATCAATAAAGAGATGGTGGGTATCGATTTGAAGCTCCTGGGTTTTTTCCAAGATCTGCCGTAGTGTGAAAATTTGGTCGATAGTGGACTCTCCTGGTCTGAAGCCACACTGATAAGGACCTATCAGGTTGTTGACGAACGGCTTCAGACGTTCACATAATACGGCAGAGAGGATCTCATATACAATGTTAAGGAAACTGATGCCTCTGTAGTTGGCGCAATTTAGAGGGTCTCCTTTCTTATGTATCGGGCAAACTATGCTGAGATTCCACTTATCGGACATGCTTTTTTCCGATCATATTTTGCAGATGAGTTGGTGCATGCTCCCTACGAAGTCATCGCCTGCTGCTTTGAATAGTTCGGCAGCGATGCCGTCAGCTCCAGCAGCTTTGTTCGACTTCAGTTTAGATATAGCTATCTTCACTTCGTCGAGGTCGAGTAGGCGGAATTGTTGATCTGCGTCGCCAAGGTTGGTACCCTTGGGAGGTTTTTTTTACCTTTTGGTAAAATTTACGAACCTCATTCCTGTTGTGACATCCCTCTATCTCCTCGATCGAGCGCTTCTCGTGCTCTCTTTTTTTCCATCTAAGAAGCCGGTGTTCCTCTCTCCTCTTCTGCTCGTAGAGCTTGCGAGCAGCTCTGGTCCGTCTGTGCAGCGCCGTTTTGTATGCCTCTTGTTTCGCTTGCCGGCATTCGTCGTCAAACCAGGGGTTTCGCTGTTGTGGACGTGTGAAACCTAGCACTTCAGAGCCGGCATCTCTGATGGCTGCAAGGCAATGTTGCCACTGGTTTTCAATGCTTAATGCAGGTAGCATAGGGCTCCTTAAAAGGTTATTAGAGAAAAGGACATGGCAGACTCTTGCGAATGTAGCCGTCTAACGTCGAAACTTCTCACAGTACTTCCTTGTTTTGGCTTGGATCGGGATATCCGTAGCCGTACCTTGGCTACAACGAGGTATTGGTCCGAGCCAATGTTGGCCCCTCGGAATGTTCGGACATCCTGTATACTGGAGAAGTGTCGTGCGTCGATCGCAATGTGGTCAATCTGGTTGACAGTTGATTGATCAGGAGATTTCCATGTCCCCTTGTGGATATTGAGATGTGTGAACTGCGTACTAGCTACCACTGCCTAAACCTTTGCTAAAAAGAGACTGGGATGCGACCCACACTGATAACTTCCCATCCCGTCTGTCGATTTGTCTTGCTTAAAACTTTAACAAAATGTTCATAACAATATTTTGTGTGATATACATAAACAATTCTCTTTACTCTTATAATATTTGAGTCGAAAGCTATTTCTTATCATTTTTTTGTCGTTTTTGTAGGTTTTCGTATTTTTTTAAATAGTTGTCATTTGAATTTTTCTAAGAAATTAACTAAAAATTACCAACAACATTTTGCATATGGTGAAATAGTTTGATTTAAAAATCTTTTTTTGTTAACGACATTTTTAATCAAAACCCAATTTCTACCAAACTTTAGTTACATTTATTGAAAGTTTTTATTTATTATTTAAGCAAATACAGATTGGAATTTTCTAAGAAAATTTAGCACATAATGAAATAACATTGAAGTCAAAACCTTCATTTATTCACGAGATATCCAGAATTGAATATTAATTTCTTACCAATTTTGTGTAGATTTAAAATTTTATGAAAAAACTGACTGTTATATTTTTATAAAATTTGTATTGAGTGTCAAAACCAATATTTTCTATAAGAAGAAATTATTTTGAAGCCAATATCTTAAATTTTTAAAAAGATACCTAAGTCAACAATCAATGTTTACCAACTTTTAGCAACGTTTTTTTTAGGTTTTTATTTGTTGTAAAAAAAACTGTCAATTTGATTGTTCTCAAAATTGTACCAGGTATTAAAAACGTCATTCTTAGTTGCATTACATTATTTTTGAAAGGCCTTTCTACATCTACATAAGTTAGCAAAGTAAAGTGGAGGGACACCATATCCTATTGTTATGCACGATGGATTCGGGTCTTCCGAGGTGTCATGAGGTTTGTTAAATATGTTAAAGCTTTAACCATAACATTTAACTCTACATTATAATAATCGAAAATTTTAATCTTAATAAAATAAGCGAAAAGTTGGAAAAATTTAACATACATGACATAACATAATTTGAAGTCAAGATCTTAAGTTGTTTACGAGGTATCGAGAACCGAACATCAATTTTTACCAAATTTGAGTGCTATGTTTTGTAGATTTTATTTTTTTATGAAAAAATTAACTGTTGGATTTTTACAATAATTTATGGAATGTCAAAAACAATATTTTCTGTGAGATAAAATAAGTTTGAAGCCAATATTTTTTAATTTTGAAAAGATATTTAAGTCGAAAGTAAAGTTTTACCAAGTTTTAGTATAATTTGTTTAGGTTTTTATTTAAAAAAAAAAAAAACTGTCGATTCAATTTGTTGAATTGATTTGTTAAATGTTGAAAACAATATTTCTTATAAAATAAAATGAGTCTGAAGCAATTATCTCAAATTGTTGAAAAGATATATGAGTCGAAAATTACTTAAGCTTACTTATCAACTTTTGGAAATGTTTTCTTTAGGTTCTTATTTTTTGTAAAAAAAACTATCAATTCGATTTTTCTCAAAATGCCAGATGTTAAAAACGTTATTCTTCGTTGCATACAATTATTTCTGAGGTAAAATCATTTTTTGTTCGTAAGATTTTCGAGTTGACAAATATTTGTTTTAGTTTTTTTTTTATTTATAAAAAAAAAAACGTAAATTGGAATTGTTTCCAAAACTATACTTGTTTGGTATCACGCTACAATGTATAATATAAAACTTAATTCAAGTCTCTAGCGTAATTGGTTCGTGAGATATTTAGGGTTAACCAAAATGTTCACCTTTTTTTAAATTGATATGGTAAAAAAACCACCCGACCCACTCAATTTTTGTGATAGTTCTTTTTGCATCTTTCTGCATAACAAAATTTATTTGAAGTCGATATCTCTACTGATTCTTGAGCTATGGACGACGAAAAAAACGTCGCGAACGAACGGACGTACGAACGCACGTACACACTCACGCACAGACATCTTTCTAAAAATTTTTTATTTCGACTCTAGGGACCTTGAAACGTCGAGAAATGTCAACATTTTCAATTCGACAAATCGGACCGATTACAATTACTTCGTATATGAAGTTAATAACGAATTTTAAAATAAACTATATACAATTTCGAGTTCAAGTTTTGTAAAAACCAACAAATCTTTCAGAATCAATTTATTTGTCTTATTTCTGAAAAACATTTAGTACAACTCAAACAACTTTCTACAAAAGTTATTTTAAAAGAACTATTCACGTGATGATAATGACCCTCTCTTCGATGGTTTTCCCTTAACATCATTTTCTCGTGGTGCTATAATAAAATGCTACTCTTATAGGTTATTAAGACTTTGTTGTTCTCACACATGTTTTCCGGACGTCTTTATCCTTTGTCACTCTCACTCTCTTAAAATAAATTGACATTTAGACACTGGCTTTTGAATACGTTTCACGTTCCCTTTTCCTCGCAATTTTAATTTAAAGAACCCTTTCCCTATTTGAATGATATAGCCAGAAGCTTCAATATTATAGGCTCTAGAACTACATAAATTATATTACTCGTTCTTAGGTTCCTAAATGTTCTACATATAAGTTTGTAGTATTATGAGGATACTCTATTTTAGTGTGCAAATCAAGGCAATTACTTGAGGGCATACTAATGACCGTAATAATACACGTTGATGTTGATGGATTATCCTTTCACATCCGTTTTTCAAAGCAAAACCGAAAAGCAAAAGGAACGTATCTACCTACATACAGTATAAGACATAACAATGAAAATACACATCATCAGCCATACAACAATAGCAATAACACCACATTATAGAGTATAGCCCAGCCATGGTCCTCTTCGTCGTCGTTGTCGTCCTCGTTCTCGTCCTCGTCGTCAATATAAATCTATGAAGACCTGACATTATAACTTGATCGATGACAATGGACTTCCCTCTCTTATATGTTTGTTTGTATGTACATCATCAGAGACAGAAAATTGTATACCAGCTTTAACCTGGCCTTCGTCTATAAAGTCATATACATATATGTATGTGCTAGAATGCCAGAATCCTTATCGTTTAAAGTTATTCCTTTAATAGGACAAGCAGTAAAGCTATCGTGAAAAATGTCAATCGAGGGTATTAATCAATCTTAATACATACGAAACGATATATATATACCATAGCCTGATGTGTCGTCCCGATATTGAGAAGCTGAAAATAAAAGTTTCATACAATTTTTGTCTTTTCGTCGCAGTCTATCAAAATGGTCAAATCTTTGTTGTTGTTGTTGAGTTTTTGCCAATAAAAGAGGGATAAGTAAAAAAACGTACTTTAGTTTATTTTTTAATGTTATTAAAAGATGTTTTTATTTGAATCTTGCTGGATTATAGTGTTAATCTTAAATTGAACATTTTAATCTCAATCAATCAAACTTAATTGTTTACTCCCAGTTTTTGATTATATTCAAGAAAATGGTTCTTAATTTTTATATAATCATCAGAACTTCTAGGAATTGAACTACTTTGAAAATATTATAACTAAGTATGCTAATGTTCTTATTTGAATGTATTTACAGAAAACATGAAGTTACTTGAACTTGAGAAACTAATTTCATTTGTGTTAGAAAATTTGAATTTATAACCATCCTTTCGTACACTACCTGCATCCTATATAATGAACGCATAGTTGATTATGCGGGTACTTAAAAAATTAGTAATAACTTTCAAAGAACTCACAGAAGTGTTATAATAAATTAAAAACTAAAAATTATAAACTTTTCAGTATCTGATGCGATTAAACGTTTTGAGTGGTTTATGATAAATATTTGAGCCTAACTTCAAGAGCCGGAATAATAAATATTTTTACCCAGAACAAAAAGAAGTACACTAATCTTATGAAGAAATGTCCTATAAGAGGTTTTATTTGAAGACCAAATGCACTTACGTCCCTTCTTTCCAAGGTCAATGCTTTCAAGAACGAAAGCTTCTTATTGACCGGCAGTATGGTTTTCTTTGCAATAGATCCACTGATGATCTCGTTGTTTATCCCACCGAAGTCTTCTAGACATTAATTTTCAGACGATTCAATTCAAGTAGTATTGGAAGGGTTCACATCTGATATCCACAAAATAAACGCTTGTGTGCACCAGGGCTTCCTTTTGTCACCAACACTCTTCTTTATTTTTATAAATGATCTTTTATCTGAAACTTCTAACCCACTTCATCTTTTTTCGTCGGATGAAGACTGGGAGCGGGTCGAAATACTGTATTTTAAAATACTGTATGGTAAAAATTGGTCATAATACTATATGGTTAATATTCTGTATTTCAATTTAAAATACTGTATCTTATAATATTGTATAATAAGGGAAGTTTTGACAGATCGATTAGTTGGGAGCAATTGGTTATGCAACTCTTGATTATGATAGTAACAATTCATGTAAAAATGTGAGAGAAATACAAAAAATTAAGAAAAAGAAAATTAGAAAGAGAAAATAAGAAGAAGATTTGTTTTTGTATTTATTAACTAGCTGACCCGGCGAACTTCGTACCGCCTAACAGTCAATGAATGTCGTGTTACTTTTTAGCTGAACTAATTTAGGCTTTGATGAACGTAAAACAATGATACAAAATAATATATTTATATAGATAGAAACAAAAAAGTATTTTATTATGATGAATGATGATGAAAACATATACATACAGAATGAGAATAAAAATAAAAAAAATAAAAAATAATAATTAAGTATGTACTTCAAACTCATGTCAGAAAAAAATGATTGAAAACTATGTTGTGCAGATTGGGAAAAAAATAAAACTCGAATTAATTCATTAATAGGATTATTATTCAAGCACTTTGTGGTAAACGACATTCTTTGTTTTTTGCTCAGGCACAAGAACAAATAAAGCGGATGGTTTGCCGACACGTGAGCATGCCACGTACAATTGACCATGAGAAAAACTTTCATTTTCTAGATTGAGGCCACAAATAGCCAAGGATTGGCCCTGTGATTTGTTGATCGTCATGGGCGAAGGCAAGATGAATCGGGAATTGAATTCGTTTAAACTCAAAAGGCATATCCGTTGGGATCATCGGAATCCTTGGAATAAGAACTTCCTCATCTTTAAATTTTCCTTTAAGTATCGACGCGTGAATCACATTGCTCATCAGTTTTCTTATCAACTTTAAGTTTTTAATTGTGTTGTGAATTAATTCAGTTGGATAATTAGTGGCTTCTTCTTCGTTTGTTACACAGTCGATAGATTTGAATGAATACAGAGTACCTACGATTTGATTTTGAATTATAAAATTGAGGTCATCTACATCTTTATTTTTAGCGGCCAAAATGCTCGCTCACTTAAAAATTTAGTATTTTTGTGGTTAGCAATGATATCCGGGAATACTTTCTTGATAAGCTCGTCTTTTGATGATACGAAATTGCAAAAATTTAGAGGAAATGAAATCAAACCGCTCGATTTGTCACCAGGAACACGGCCATTACCGATAGTCAGCAATTGCTTCGAGAAATCATCAGCAGATAGATCGTTCAACAATTCAACTCTCATATTTACAGACAGTTGAAGTTTCTTTACATATCGCCACAGATTTGATGCTTTGAGGCAAGCGTTTATTTCGTCGGCAGCAGTAGATCTTGGAATGATTGGTAGTGTTTGTCGGAAATCGCCAGATAATAAAATCATTGCACCACCAAAACATCTCGAGTCATTGCGCAGATCTTTTTTTATATTCGGTCTAGTGCTTCCAATGCGCGTTTGTGTGCGATTGTGCATTCGTCGCATATGATGATTTTTGATGCTACTAAAACTTTGGCCATTGCGGAGTGTTTCGAAATGTTACATGTCGGTTGTTCAGTAGTGTGAAGGTTTAATGGCAATTTTAACGCTGAGTGAGCCGTACGGCATCCGTCTAACAATGTGGCCGCTATTCCAGAAGAAGCAATTGCTACCGCAATTTCGGATCTCACACGTACATTGGCCAAAATCAATGACATGAGGGATGTCTTCCCAGTTCCACCGGGGGCATCCAAAAAAAAATATGCCGCCATTTCCATCATCAATTGCATTAATCAGTGTATCATAGACTTCCCTCTGCTTAGGATTCAACAGAGGTACATTCGTTTGAACTGATTGGTTAGTTCATGTGAATCATATTCACGTTCACGTTCCAATTATCTATTAAATGCGTCATTCATTCCGCGATCTGGCGCTGGCATTCCTAACCTAACTAACAAACTGCCGCACAAGAGGTAACACATATCTTCGATCAAGAGCAAAGTCTGGTTATGGATCTCCTCATTCACCGCAAGATCGGAATTTCTTGAGCTGACGCGAATTCGATGTAAAATATCTTCTGACATGTTATCTTTGTATTTGTTCCACAGGTCACGTGGGTTCGATGGGAAGCATGTTGAAATGATGATAGCAAATTATGTGCGTATCTGACTTGGAGATGCAGAAATAATTGCTTCAGCGATTGTCGTGTCCCAATGAGTATCGTTTTCAAGCAATTTTAGCACTTGACATGCTGCACGAAATGTGGGGCACACGATACCATTAACAGTTCGTAGTGATTCAAATGATGTTGGTCCTCGAACATGTACCAGCAACAACCGCAAATAGAAACATTCATCATTCTTCGGATGAACTGTGTAAATACGACCAAGAGCATCAATAGAACGCATATCTGGATGACCAGGAACTGCATCGCCTTCCTTCCGACGTTGAAATTTCTTCGATGTAGCGTTCCAAGTGTAATAACTTGGCATTTCTGAGTAAAGCAAAGTTCGTGCGAACGGATCGCTTTGACAAATCGCAAAGAAACTGGTCAGTGGTGTCGCTGGAGGTGTTTCGGCACGTTGAGCAGCATTCTACGCTGTGAAATATAGTCTCTGACCGTTCTCTAGATGCACCCCCAAATGTAAAACAGTGGGATGACGTTCGTGAATAGGGAATGAAAATATACGCCAAATTGCTTCATTGCAGTTCACATATCTACCAACTTGATAGCGCGTGATTTCATCGTTGGTATTGGATGTTTGGATACCAAAAACCGCCATGTCGCTCCCTTTCGTGACATATTTGCAAATATATTTAATTGACTTGACCGAATTGCAATACTAAACATTACAATGTGCTTTGAATGTTTTGGAAAGAAGTGGCGAATATGGAACAATCCAACTGTTGTCAACTACGATATTGTTTCCTTTCACTTTAGTTGTGATAGTTCTACCATTATCATCGGGCGATCGACGCCGATACAATGGATAACCATCGTTGCCTGTAATGGTCTCTGCCGTCAATTTTCGTGGATACCGTTTGGAACTCTTGCCGTCGACCATGCACGGTGATTGTCGGTTGATAGTGCCACACGGTCCATATCATATTCGTGACTACAACATCATGTAGGTCTGGATCGGTTTCAGGAGCAGGAATCTCCGCACATATGATGTCATCTATTTGATCTGGCCGAATTCTTTCGACTAACAAAATCAGAATGTGAGCATGCGGTAGGCCTCGTTTTTGCCATTCGATTGAATACATCCAGCATCGAGTATTCCCAAAGATGTGTTGCTTAACAATGTAATTCATTAGTGACCGAATTTTTTGCCTGAAAACACGTGAGGTGATGTCGTGTCGATCACTTGATGTTTGTCCGGGAAACAGCAATTGAATAATTTCTATCCATTTCAGATTACATGTAAATGTAATGAATAGATCAGGCCGACCATTATGACGAACATATGTCATTGCATCTTGCGCATTTTTCGAAAATTTATGTCTAAAACAAACAAAAATATAACAGTACTTGAACTTTGTAGAAATTTTACAAAAAATAAATTTCTGAACGCACACATGATGTCTTCAGAAAAAAATAAAGTTGTGGCTTAAAGGTCTCAGCAACCAGGCCATAAGCTCCAAAAAAAAATAGTTGTTACACTATTTGACAGGATTGGACAACAAATGTTTGACATGTAATAAACAAATTAGCATCTATTGAAATGATTAAGTATTCATTACACATATCGAGTTTTCATTGTTTTTAAGATGTATTCTGCTATTCGGGACGGAAACAAATCTAACAAATCAAAAACCATGGCAATCGGTCCAGCCGCTCTCGAGTTATAAGTGTTGTAACAAACACGACTTTTTTTATATATAGATTTAATTTAAAGACTTATGAATTATCATAGGTATATACATATGCAAGGAAAGAACGAGAATATTAGAAAATTATGCTAATGAAAAATGAATATGATGTTTTCTTAAAAAAACGTATTCTGTTTTTAAAAATATGTATTTCAAAATGCTGTTAATGGGCTGAAAAATAAAATCGTATTGGTAATGTAAAAAAGTGCGCACTTTTTTTACGAAATTATTTTTCAGCCTTATTTGTAGCATTTTAAAATACAGAATTTTGAAATACAGATTGAAATTGAGATACAATATATTGATCAAAAAGTATTTTGTACATACAGTATTTAAAAATGTAGTATTTTGAGAAACAGTATTTTACATACAGTATTTTTACCCCAACCCATGTAGACTATCAACGACAGCATAATATGATCTAAAATATAAAATTCTCCTGTCACAATGTTAGTTGCCATACTCCTCCGAAACGGCTTAACCAATTTCAATGAAATTTTACATATATATTCGATAGATCGGAGAATAGGTTTTTATCTGTTTTTTTTATATTCCTAAGTGCTATGGTTTTTACATTAATATAAAAAACAAAAATAAAAGCAAAATAATTAAATTTAATTTTAAATTAACAAATAAACAATTAGTTTCACAACTTTTTATTTATTTGTTATATCGCGACGCGTTTCGGATATTCCTTCATCTATCTTCGGGCGTACGTTTTTTTTGTTATTTTTTTTTTAAATAATAAATATAAATTTAAAATTTAATTATTTTCTTTTTATTTTTGTTTTTTATGTTAATGTAAATACACCACAACCGGAGACAACCACACCATGCTATGGTTTAATTGCATCAACATCGTACACGGTGCAACGATCTTACGATAATATGCAGTGACGCTATGTACGTACAATAAAGCATTGATTGCTATTGAGGATCTTTGCGTTATCATTGCCAACTTACCACTCAACCATTTCGGTACGCATTCATTAAATCGAAATGCATCTGATTTAATAGATACTGAATTGAATCGTGAACTACAATACAATACTGTAGAAATCACAGCGATTGTTGCTCGCAATGTTCCACTAATGAATGAAGAACAATGAACCACTTATGACCACATCATGCTCGAAGTTTCTTCAGAACAATCTGAATTCTTTTTTTTTTTTTTGATGCACCAGGTGGAACTGGCAAAACATTCCTTGTTTCGCTAATTCGTGCTAAAATACGATTAAATAATGGTATCGCATTGGCTGTTGCATCTTCTCGCATTGCGACAACTTTATTGGATTGTGGCAGAACAGCTCATTCAGTATTTAAACTGCCACTGAGAAATTAACCCAGACGCGGTGTGCAATATAAAAAACAATCATCGATGGCCACATTGCTGAAACAGTGTACAATTATTGTCTGGGATGAATGCACTATGGCAAAAAACTTTCGCTTAAGGCATTGAATAGGATATGGAAAGATATACAAAACAGCTACAGACTATTTGGCGGCACTCTGTTATTCCTTTCAAGTGATTTCAGACAAACACTTCCCGTTATTCCGCTTTCAACGTACCCTGATGAGATCAACACTTGCTTTAAATCATCGCCACTGGTGGCGTAATGTTGAAAAAGTACAACTGAAAGTAAATATGCGTGTTCAAAGGCTTCAAGATCCATCCGCTGAAACATTCTCAAAACAACTATTAGATATAGGCGACGGAAAAGTTACTACAGATGAAACTGCATGCATAAAATTACCGGTCGATTTCTGCACGTTTATTGATTCATAAGATGCTCTCATTGACCAGATATTTCCCGATGTACACAGACAATATACAAATGATGAGTGGCCGACAGAAAGAGCAATTTTATCAGAAAAAATGTGGACTGTGGATATCAACGAATTAAATCTCAAGATACAACATTTGTTATCAGGAGACTTGGTGTCATACAAATCTATTGATACAGTTTGTGATGCCACCGAAGCTGTAAGTTATCCAACTAAGTTCTTGAACTCTTTGGATTTACGACATATTTGAAGTCACCGAAAACACTGCTACGTGCTTAGGATTTTCACGACGCCGATGTAAGAAATTTTGTATCCCTTCTGATGCCGCTATAATGTAAAAAGCCGAAACTCGAGTACAATTCCCATATCTGAACACGTGCTCCAAAAATCCACTTGAACCTGTTCTACAAAATTTAATAAAGAGCTTTAAAAATGATATGTGATCTTTGTCTTACTGAACATTTTGAATCTCTTGAATCGACGGTGTAAGGTTTCAAGTCTATCATTATTTTATCGCTATTTTCATGAATAGTCATTTAGTAAAATAGCCAGTTGCATTCCCCCCTCAAACAGTTTAACAGTAATACTGTTTTTTAAAGAATGCTCATCAGTTTGCTCTTGAACCTGATTTCGGACGTACTGTAAGGTACAGAGATTTATTTTTAAGTCGCACTATACGAATGTGAAATGCTTCACCAGACTCAATATTTCTCACTCATTACAATGTACAGACATTCAAAACCAATGTGCATCGGTTTCTGCTTTCTAATCCTCTACTTCCTTCCTAATTGTCCGCTTTTTGTTTAATCCTTGCAAGTTTTTTCATATCCCCTCGAGTGTGCACAAAATATACAAATAAAAAATAATTTAAGAAAATAGAGAAAAAGCTCGCTGCTCAGCTCTTTTGTTTAAAATAGATGAGTATTATGATATGATGATTATACAGACGCGGCGCAGAGACATAAGGCCCAGGGACATAACGCCCAATTTTTTTTTTGTATGTCCCACCCGAGTGGGACATAAAGCCGAATTTTAAATTGGCCCTAAGTCCCACCCAAGTAAGACCTAAGTCCCAAATTTGTTTGTTAAAAATGGGACATTGTCCCCAAATTTTTGCAGAGCCAAAAAAGAATATAAAGTTTTTGTATTTCAATACAATGAACAATAATTTTTTGATACGGTGATAATACAAAAATTAGGAAAAACAAAAAAGTTTATTTTCAACATTATTTGCGGGATCTCAGGATTTTAACTCCCTTTTTCGGGGTCACACCCGCTCAGGCAACTCCGTTGCTCCGCTAAGGGTTTGTAAAGTCGCCAGGCAGGCGCCTATATCAACAACTTCTTTCAATAAAAGCACCTGAGGGTGGCGCGCTTCGCGGGTTCTCAGTTGCTCCGCTTAGGGTATGTAAAGTTGCCAGGCAGGCGCCAATATCAACAGCTTTTTTGAATAAAAGCACCTGTGGATGGTCTTGTGGTATTGAAGTGCTCCAAGTTGTGTCATTTGGTGATTCTTATTAAGTGGGACATTAGCCCCAAAATTTTTATTTGGGGCTTCGGTCTTACTTGGGTGGGACTTAGGGCCCAAATAAGATTTCGGTTTTATGTCCCACCGAAGTGAGACATAAGCCCCAAAAAAAAAGTTGGGCGTTATGTCCTGGGCCTTATGTCCCTGCGCCAAGAAATGCAAATGGCAGTAATTTCATTAATTTTAACATTAGGTATTTCAAAATCCATTTTTCTCATATATTTGTTTCTCTCTGCGTTGGAAAACATCATCTAGGCCAGAAAAACTAAATAAAGTTATATAAAATTTTTGAGTCCAGAAACCATTAAGAACACAGAGTAAAATTCTTTTTTAAATACATACAACCCTTTCTAGTAACCCAATTTATTATTTTTTCTGTTTCAAAATCAACACAAGAACTTATACGAGTACGAAGGTCGATGAGCAGCAACGTCGAATTAAATTCTTCCGTTATTTCATCGAAAAAATTTTCTTAAGTGAAGAAGCCTATTTTCATATCGGAGCTTACGTTAATAAACGTTAAAAAGCAGAATGTTTAAATTTGAGACTTGAAAAATTGTTGAAGAGCCTCTCCATCCATAATGTGTCCCTTTTTGGTGCTATTTTTGTACTGGTGGATTGGAACTTACTTTTACGAAAATGAGGGTCTTCCAATTGCTACGGTGAATCGTGATTGCATTTCTATAAACAGCTGGGATTAACGATTTTCAATGTCTTGAAGTTGGAAGATATTGATAAAGGCGATGTTTTTTTTTTAACAAGACAAATGAACTTTTTTTTCAAGAAACATTTTATTTCTCGAAAAAAATCACAATTGCCCACCAGGATTTAGTTTTAACTCATTTAGAAATTTTACTTCGAGGCACTATGCTCTCATAAGGTCTATTCTAATGGTTTACACTAGCTTTATTACCATAATGAAGGATTCGTGAAGTGTAGAGGACGTACAATAGATGGATTGATCCAGGGTTTTTGTGCTGCAAGTAGTGGTATTAAGAAGACATACCTTCTTAATTACTATGAATTAAGATCTATTTTGACTTCTCTTAAAAAAAAAACTTTTGTTTTTCAGCCGCTTATATTTAACAACAATAAAGTATCTGAATATTAAAAATCTTAAAAACAGAAACAAATAAAAAGTTGTTAATTATTAACAGACAAAAGTTTTCTCCTTTAAATCGAATAAAACAAAACTTTCTTTGAGAATCTTTCTTTGAGAATCTATCCAGTTACTTAATCATCTGATACCCCTTATTTAAAATCACAAAAAGGCACTTAAACTATCTCTATCATGGTATGATAAGAAATTCAACCTTAATATTCTGCATTGGATTGCAAAAATGGAGAATCCTTTCATAATTTATTGCCTCGTGTCAGACCATTTGACATTCAAAGGGCCATTTAAATTCAAACATCGAAATGTTTACAAGCCATTTAGTAGATATACATTTCTAAGGTAACAAATACCCTAGAATTGTGCTGACTGTATATTGTTGTTTCTCTGCGATGTCTGTCCTTTTGTATATGTATGTATATCAGCCCTTTTTCAGCTAACTGCGATGTCTATGTTCATATTTATCCATAACTATAAGTTAGGTCTATAGTTAAAGGACGATCAGGACGACGACGAGGTCGACGACGAGTAACACTAGGTGACCCAGATTCATGAGATATTTATTGTTTTATTAGTGTTCGCGTAAAATGGGTCATGTAACGGCACCATGTTACCGGTAGGTTTTTGATTATATACCCATCACCATCGCCTCCTCCGCACAGCAATCAAATAATGAATGCCAATACCACATATTACCTGGTGCCAAATGTGGCCAAATAGTTTAAGCCCTTTCAATTCCAACTACATAATACAGGAACATATTACAGGTAAGGCATGGTATACGGCTCTATCGCTACTAATGCTGTTAAAAATTATTGATAAAATATTTAAAACTATATCCTTGTCGGCACGTTATCCTTTTTTAGAGTGTGATATTTTGATTTATAATTCCATTGAAATTTTGTATCTGTAGTTATTTTTGTAGTACATGTATCCATAAATATATTCAAATAAAAAACGGTTGTAGAGGTGAAATGAGACACATGTGGCAGATTTATAGATAGATTTAGAAGTATTTTGATAGCTTGTTTACTGTTGTGGAATTTATTCCATTACATGACATATTTTAATAGACTGGATGATAAAAATAAATAATATTTGAGAGGTTTTGTGTATTCTTCGTGTTCTGAAGCTAGGGTGTTTTAACATTAGCATTATTTAGTTAACTAACATTTTTTATAGCAACATTTTGGAATTTTTCCTTGAAAATCTGATCAAAGAGAACGATAGTGCTCAGCCAATTTGTGGTCCTACTCGCTACGTACTGAATCAAACCCAATCAATTTGGCGGTTTCTCCGAAGAAGGTTAGGGGATAATATCTAAATTTGCTAAATTTATTTCTGAAATACTTCAATTAAACTATGGTGTAAGGATTCAGATGTCAGGTAATTGAGGGAAATTATGGCTTCAATAATCTCTTCGGTTTTTTGGTAGTACCGTCCATGGTAATAGGTTCACATTTTGCCCCTGAATTCAGGCTTTTGTTGTCCGTGAGGTATGTATTGGTGCATTATCTTATTTTAAATCCCATTTTTGTCCACCAAATAATTTAGAAAATTCCTTTCCTGTGCCGTTTTTCAAGATAGATTTCTTCGTTTCTTAAATTATGAAAATAGCAGCAGGTGGATTCAGGCCCGTTCAAATTATTAACTTCTCATAGGAAGCTATTGTAATGGGTCCGATTTGTCAAATTGAAAATTTTCACATTTCTCGACGTTTCAAGGTTCCTAGAGTCGAAATAAAAGATTTTTAGAAAGATGTCTGTTCGTGCGTGTGTACGTATGTTCGTACGCTCGCGACTTTTATTTAATGATCCATTTCATTGATGAAATTAATAATAAGGTTAGGTTAGGTTGGAGTGGCTGTCCAGATGTCATTGACTCACCTAGACCTCAACGGTCCGTTGTGATACCACTAATGAGGTTACTCATGGGAGAGTAATGAATTTAAACAAACCATTTTGTGCTTTTAATAAAGTTAGAGATACATTTTGTGTCAATCGTTGCCAGTTCACTGGTATTATCGAAGAAGGGATTACCGAGAAAGCTATTCCTTCTAATGGAGAGTGCTGGACATGTACATAGAAGGTGTTGGACCATGCAGCTTCTACAGAAGTCATTTGTGTAGACCCCTAGCCTCAGAGCATGTCTTCCTATGAGGCAGTGTCTTGTTATTACTCCAATTGAAGAGCTTATATTTTGTCTGCTCAGGAATATCAAGCCTTTTGACCGTTTTGAGTCTATGCTTGGCCATATTTGCTTGGTTGCTAGGCAGGTGGTACTATGTGACCATCTAGCATTTGTTGCTTCTAGAGCATATTGTTTGAGAATATATTTGCATGTAGCAAGTGGTGTTCCTATGTTATGTTTTTGTCTAACATTAGGCAGTAGTGTTCCATTTTTGGCGAGCTCATCGGCTTTGCAATTTCCCGGAATGTCCCTGTGGCCCGGCACCCAAATGAGGTGAATATTAAACTGTTCTGTCATCTCATTCAGAGATGATCGACAATCGTGGACTACTTGAGAGTTTGTGGAGACAGACGCGAGAGATTTAAGAGCGGCTTGGCTGTCCGAGAAGATTCGTATATCCTTCCAAGATATAACGTTTTCTTTGATCCAGGATAGTGCCTCTTTAATCGCCATTACTTCTGCCTGGAATACACTACATTGATTGGGAAGTCTGTATGATAGACTGAGATTCAGTTGTTCCGAATAGATACCACTTCCAACTCCGTAATCGGTCTTTGAACCATCTGTATAGAAGTGTACCGCATTGTCTTCCAGGGGTCCCTCTTCTTCCCAGGAGGATCTTGAAGGGATGGACACATGGAAGCTTTTACAGAATACCATTTTAGGGGTGGTATAGTCTAAGCGATCTGGGATAGATCTGAATTAATAATAAACTAATTTATCTTTTTGTACCCGACGTTTCGCTTGATATTTTTCAGCTTATTCAGTGGATTTTTTATTTTATTAGCTGAAGTTAAAACATTATGTTACTATAAGGAATTTTTAAGTTTAAAAATGCTTACCTTTGCATAGTGTTTATAACCTTTTATGTACTTCCTTATTCATGATATAGGGCTAATGTGAAAGGCTTTGAGTAATTGTCAAAAAAGTAAATGGTATTTTGAAGACTTTATTCAATTTCAAAACTCTAATATTTGTCTTTATAAAAGAAGAAGCTCTTAAAATTCAGTTATGTCTTAAGTTTTCCAAATTAATAAGATCTTATTTTTCTGTACTAAAAGAGATTTATAAATCGTACGTTCATTTGTTTTAATGTAGTTTGAATGCTTGACAAACAAAAATATCATTAACTAGCGGACCCGACAGACTTCGTCCTGTCATAAAGATTTGCAAAGTGGCAGTTTTTGTTCCTACGTATTTTATACTCGTGGCTAAACATTCTCCTGAACAGAACCGTCACCCTGGTGATGGGGCGTTGTGAATAAAAAATAATTAAATGAAACATATATCAACACCGACTCCATCCAAGATATGCAGAGCCAAATAGCTGAAGCACTTAATCCATCTGATGTCCTATCTTTCCAGCGCATCAAAGAAGTCACACTAAAACACAACAAATTCAAAGAAATATGAATGTGTTCTATATGAAATTGTTCTTTTCTTTCTAATTCAATTTTACTTTTTCGTTATATGTACATAAAAATAATTAAACATACACAATTGTACTCCAAAACGTTTATATCTTAACGACATCTATGGTCACGTTGCCCTGATGTCTTTCTAACAAATAACTTATAAATTTACTTTATATGTTATTTTCTTTAAATAAATAAATAAAAATGAAACATATATAACGATTTAAAAGTAAGTAATCGCTTTATTGTTAATCATGTGAATCATAATTATTAACAGAAATCAGTTTTATTATCATTGTAGTGCTTTGTGATATACGATGTTTTTTATTTGATTACTTGGCGCATAGACAAACAAATCTGATGGTTTTCCAACACGGGAACAGGCAACATACAATTGACCATGTGAGAAACATGGGTTTTCTAGATTAATAGCACAAACACTTAATGATTGTCCCTGAGACTTGTTTATGGTCATAGCAAAATCAAGCCGCACTGGAAACTGTAGTCGTTTAAACTCAAATGGTACATCAGTCGAAATTATTGGGATGCGCGGTATAAGAACATCTTCTCTTTTATACTTTCCTTTGAGTATAGTTGCTTCGCTATATCTTATCGGTAACCGTGTACCGTTGCAAAGACGCGGTTGGTTAATATTTCCCAACACTATAACTATTGATCCAACCTTTAATTGAAGATTGTATGGTGACAATCCTGGCAAATCCAGCGAGTTTAAAAATTCCGGTGGATAATTGACTACATCATCTTGGTTAGTAGCCGAATCAACTGATTTATACACACATATGTATATCCTCGATTCGCCGGTAATTTGTTCTTGAATTTTGAAATTCAATTCATTTACATTAATGTTTTTTGCAGCCAGTATAGCTCGTTCGCTCAACCAATCATGGTTTCTGTAATTTTGAGAAACATCTGGAAACACATTCTAAATAAGTTCGTCTTTTTATTGCTTTATACGTTGTAATTGATCATTTCGACGATGTAAAACAATATCACGGGATTTCGAGTTTTCTCCAACTACAACGATAGCAACTTCATCAATAGTTGGTTTGTTCTACAATAGACCTCTTTACTAAATTGTTATTTGCACAACGCAGATCAATTTCTTGTGGTGAATTGCCGTTGTTGAGTTATGCGGTAACCAACGTCCAACACATTTTGCGATTCATTTTTATATATAAGATTAGGCATACTTGATTTAATATTTCTTGATTATTTTAAAGGTTTTTTATGAGGTCTAGACTCTCCTTTTACGGTCAAATTGATTGGACTGTGTCGACTCATGAACCGTGTACGGCTTGTCTCGTGGTTTAAATACGCAATTTGATAGAATACTCTTTATGGATACTTTAAATAGTAATTTGTATTTCAATTGCCATAAACTTACAAAAGTTATATTAAGAATAAAAATAACTACGAGTCTTGCTTTTTTCGAGCATATTTTCTTTTATATTTTTCTATCAATGCAAAACTTTTCAATTTATTTGCTTTTAAACTGTTTGAATTTGTATTCCTTGTTGACCTTATTTCATGTCTAAGGAAATAAAAAAAAAAAAACTCTTCCAAAATCAAATAAACCAAAACTCTTAACTGCCATGTTGAATCCCAATCACCTTTTTCTTTGGTATTTTTATATTTTCATTTAAAAATCAAACTCAATTACCTTACCCCATTTCTCGTTTCGAGTTTCTTCTTCTTTGAAAAAAGTAAGTGTAAACAGGTGTTGACCCTTAAGTCCTTAGAAGATTCAGCAGTCCTGGTTCTCCTGGCTTCAGCTTCTCCCGATTCTAGATCCCAGCCAATATTGCCTTAATTTCCATTCCCCAAGGGTTGATTGTTAATATTATGTACCTACGAGTATATATACTTATACAGTTCCTGGTATTTTTCTAATGTCCTACTTTAATATGAAAGGAATAGGATCCATCAAAAGGGTACATTGTATGGTATTGATTTGTTGTCCTTTTTCCAGGTTGGTTTTTGCTGGTTGTTAATAGGTTTGGCAACTTAGATGTTTCCTATATTTCCTTCGTCGGGGTTATGTTCCAGGTTTTTCTTTGAATTTATTCTTCGTTGAAGATGTTTTTATTTTTGTATTCTTCTGGGAAACATTTTAATTTCATTTAAATGATTTTCTGGACATGGAGCTGTTACTTTATGCTTGACTGTGTCACCACTGGCACTGATGGTGTGTTGGAGATTGAAGTTCAGATTGTGTTTTCTTAGGTTAATGTTGTTTGTCAACCTTTTATTCACTTCAGAGTGGTCAAGACGTTTTTTTTTGGACTTTTGAGTGGAGGAAAAACATTGATGCTTTCGAAACTTCTTTTTAGGCCGTTTTCTTTGGATGATTTTTGTTTTATTTTTAACGGTCGATTAGATGTTTTTCACTCTGCAAACATTAGAGATGATTTATTAAAAGAAAAACAGTCGTTTTTAAGGTCGGGTCGTTATCAAACAAATACCTAATTAATAAAGGTAGGCACAATTGTTGTATATTTTTATATACCCCTGGTATATAAGATAAGTGGTTTCGTAAATCATCCTCATACTTTATTTAAAGCACAAAATTTTATTTACCATGATATAAAAGTACATAACATATATATAAATAAAAAATGGTATACTTGCTCGAAACTCAATTTTCGAAACTGGTACTCCAAGTTTTATGAACAAAATACTTATAAGAAGGTGCTCAACTATTGAGAATCCATATTATTATGTTTGATGAGTACATGGGTGAATATAAACTTTTAATCAGAGGGGTCACACACTTATTATAATTTCATAAACTGGAAATATGAAGGAATTCACACAAAATGATGTTTTCCGCTTCAAATATGTCTTCTCGAGAACATTCAAATATTAAAGTGAACCAAAATGTTGTGATTTTTGTAATGGCTTCTGAAGGGTCAAATTTAAAGATACAAAATTGAGTGTGGAACTTGTTGCCTAAATGTGAAAGAAGTCATTTAAATGTGACAGAGATCAAAAGAACTTACAAATTTAAATGTAAAACATCTCTGACGTTAGTTAAATGTGGGTGATTTTTGAAACAAAACAAAAATTGGAAGAAATGTAATTTTTGTATATAAAACGAACATTCTAAAGGTTTTCACGTTAAAATATCAATATTTAAGAGACTCTTTCTTTGGAGAGAATACAAATTATTTTCTTAACTTTGACTAAAATTTTGATAGATAAAGTAGCTAAAACGGTCATTAAACTGGAAAATATGTTGGTATTGTATGACGACTTATGATTTTAATAAAATTTCAATACCTAACAAAACATTCTCGTTATGAAAAATTGTATTGCCTTAAAAGTATTTTAAATTCCAAATCTTCAATTTCATCCAATCAAAAAATATCCAACATCATCGTAGAGTAAGTGAAGGTTTGTTTTTAGAAGGTAAAAAACTCTGAAGGGAAATTACACAAAGATGAATTTTTAAAACCAAAGCTGTTTAACATCAAGCGATGAACGAACAAGTCAGTAATCATGGCTCTTAGTGGTCACTATTAACTGCGCCGTTTTTGCCAGCTCATCGTTTCCAAAAAAGTACATACCAGTTATTCCATCAGGCCATAAAGCAGACCAAACAGTCAGTCAACATTCAATTGAGGATTACCATCGCTCCAAATAGGCTAGTTTTGTTATGATTTTCAAAATAATTTTGAATTTTGTACGTGTTTCAGGTGTCAGTCTATTTATGATGAAATGCCAAACCAAACTTTAAATAAGTCACTTAACAGTTGACAAAATGGCCGCCAGTTACAATTTTTGTGACTTCTTTAAGTTATCTACCTCTGAAAAACACCTCTTACATTTAAGAGCAAGTATCTCAAGTCTTTTTCATAATTGCTCCAGAAAAATGGCATATTATAAGTGCCAGGGGTTTCTTTTTCTTCTATTTGTAGAATATTGGAATTTCAGCATTAATATTTTTATAACACATTTTTGAAAATGAATAGAAAAAAAGAGTCTGGGGTGCGACCCACACTGATAATTTCCCATCCCGTCTGTCGGTTTGTCTTGCTTAAAAGTTTGTAGGTTTTCGTGTTTTGTTAAAAAATGTGTCATTTAAAAAAATGTTTAAATTACCAACAATAGTCTACATTTGATGAAATGGTTTGATTTCAAGTTTGATTTTTAGTCGAAAACCAATTTTTACCAATTTTACATAAACAAATAAAAATTGGATGAATGAAATTAATTTGTAGTCAATGTCTTCTATTATTCACGAGATATCGAAAACATAACATCAATTTTTACCAATTTCGGGTACAATTTTTTGTAGATTTTAATTTTGTATGAAAAAACCGACCGTTGGATTTTTATAAATAATTTAATGAATGTCAAAAACAATATTTTCTGTGAGATAAAAATAGTTTAAAGCCAATGTTTTTAAATTTTGAAAAGATATTTAAGCCGAAAGTAAATTTTTACCAGCTTTTATTAATGTTTTCTTTTAGGTTTTTATTTTTTATTATTTTATTATTTTGGGGATAAAATCATTTTTTGTTCGTAAAATTTTCGAAGTGAAAAATATTTGTTTTAAATTTGTTTGATTTATAAAAATCCCGTTTATTGAATTTTTTTCCAAAAATATATTTGTTAAGTATCACTTTACAATATATAATATAAAATTTAATTCAAGTCTCTAGCGTTCGGGAGATATTTAGGGTTAACCAAAATGTTCACCTTTTTTTTAAATTGCTGTGGTAAAAAAATCACCTAATCAATTTTTTTGAGAGTCCTTTCTGCATCTTTCTGCTTTATTATTTGGATACAAACAATTTATTTGAAGCCAATATTTCTACTGGTTCTTGAGCTACGAAAAAACGTCACACGCACGCATAGACATCTCTCTAAAAATATATATTATATATGTATATAATATATTTTGACTCAAGGGACCTTGAAACGTCGAGAAATGTCAACATTTTCAATTTGACAAATGGGACCGATTAACAATCAGCCCTATTATGGTTATCAAATATCAACACGATATTTTTGATAATAGTTGATAATTATCAACAAAATTAATGAATCGGTATTATGGTGATCAATTATCAATATGTTTTGATAAAAAGTGAATTAAAGATTCTATTGTGAATTGTTTTATTGATAAACTCGGTATTAAAGAATTGTAATTTAAATACGATTTATAGAAGTTTTTTGGTAGTTTTTATTGAATATACAAATTGAAGAACGAAATGCCTTCACTAGAATTGTTTCTCTATTTTTAAATTTATTGTAAGTTTTTTTGGCATACTATTCAGTGTTACGAATGGATGATTTCATGCTTTGTAAGTTTGTGTCGATATTGCTCATTAAATTACTCATTTTGTCATAAAATTTTTCCTGAGCCGACGTTTGCTTTCAAACATGGCCATTCTTTCTTTTTCATTTGTGTCCTTAAATGTTGTCTTATTTTTCCGATTTGGCTTTGTTGACGCTGCAATCACTTCTTCGACCTGCACGGCCGTGACTACTTCGGTGTCCATTGCAAAAACTTCTTCGACTCCTTCATCTTCGTCAATGAGAAAACTTGGTGATTTCAACCCAAATTCAACTCCTGGTGGATCAACACAGGCAGGAAAATGTATAAGGCGGCTATAACTGCTTCTTCGGTGTCAGTCAATCGATGCAATTTATTGCACCCTCCACCGGTCGCATTGAGTTCAGTTTTACTTTGCGAATTTTTTGTTTTAATTTTACATTTTAGATCAGCCCATACCTAAAAAGGTTATCAATAAAATTAGACAAATTATAAATTAATAAATTAAAATTAGCCAAATTAAAACACTCACTCTTTGCCACTTAGCTGAGTCCCGTTCTGGAGGCCCCAAGTTATTCAGTTCCAGAGCGATGTCTTCCCATTTTTTGGTTAGGACTGGCTTAGCACAAATGCCTTTTGCAACCTCAGGATTTTCCTCCATTAGTTCCACAAGCCTTTCTATTTGTTTTCTGTTGCTAACTATTCTACTCCTAAATAAACAAAAAAGAGACATTTATTTTATGAAAACAACTTACATTATTCCGCCGAAATTATTTATAGACCAAAACACAAGAACTCAACACAAATGACAAACGTCAAACACCAAACAAAACCTATTCACAATCGTAAATTGATTAGTATTCATAATGGGTGAAAAATTATCATTTGATACTCATAATACCAAATTATCAATAAATTGATAGAAGTTATCAGTTATCAAATAATTAATAGTTGATAGCCATAATAGGGCTAAATAACTTCCTATGGGAAGTTTAATATTTGTGGTAAGAATTTTAAAAGTTTAATTTGTAATCAATTTTGGAAATATTCCACTCTTTAAAGCATCCAAACTTTTAATGATATCAAAAAGACTTTAATACAGCTGATTATGAGTTCCACAAATTGCAGAAAGTGAACAAAAATTCATAGGGAACTTCAGTATGTGATCGCCACGACCAGTTCTCCTTTGAATCCAACACTTTTCAGTTTGAGCACAATCTTCATAACGTCGTATAAATAAATCGAAGCAGGTATGTTCAAATGGTAGACATGTGCATTCAAGAGGACACAAGTGTCCACAGGTTTTTCTCATAACCCACTTCTGTCTATCAACTCCTACTCTCACCTCCCCGCGGTGAACATCGGGTGCCTAGTACCTCAACTGGAGATTGGGTTCTTACTCCAGTGGAAAGTTGTTAGGGACAGCAAACGAGAAAGGGGGGAGAGATGTTTCCACTAAGGCACCTCTTCTTATCCAGACGGCAGCGGGCGAATTCTCGAGATGGAATCAACGGTGGCATCTACAGTTCCAGTAAGGTCGAACTACATAGTGAACACCTTATATGGCTTCTACGATATATTTGGAGCCCAGGACTATAAGAAGCGGTTTATCTGGCTCCCAGTCCTTGAAGTTATACTCCTCCAAGTTGGGGGTTGTACCGTCGGGGTGACCTCCCGACCACGTACAAATATCCTAGATGCGAAGCACCAACAAGCCTCGGATACGGACGGATTTACTGTTGACAACCCACGCAAACGAAATAAGACAACGAACTTCGGATCTGTACGTGGAATGTTAGGTTCTTAACAGACCTCGTGCAGCTGAACAATTAGCGGCAGCCCTGAACTGCTGCAAGGCAGATATTACCGCCAAGAAGTGCGATGGGATGGACCGGACAAACGCAAACTAAAAGACTGCAATGTATACTACGACGACTGCTACCGAGAACAAAGACAGCGTGGATTTGTTGTTGGAGATAGACTCAGGCAAAAAGTCTTGAGTTTTAACAGTTAAAGAATGAGGAAGAAATCACTGCATACAAAAATTGTGGCCTTCTTGATCGTGAAATCGCTAGAAAAATAGGGAGATCCAACAAAATTATCATAACCTATGTGCAAAAATTATCATAACCTATTTTTTCACTATAAGCTTTTACTCGCTGCACAGAAGTAAAAAATCATTGTATAAATTAAATTAAGTTAGAGGTGAATCATATGAATTATTAACCAAGGTATATATTATATATACTTATACTACTTTTATTATTAATATATATTAAATACAAATATTTTCAGAATTTTTAAGCATCCAAAGTGGAAAACCATTGTTTTTTTCTTACTTAAGCTATAGAAACTTGAATTACATCTTTAAACATAAATGCAGAAAAAAAGTGAACTATTTTTATTGATATACATTTTCTTTCATAAACAAATATGTATTTATATTGATATGAATACGAATAAGCATATCTTACATTAGACATCAAAATACTTGAAAAAACAAACTTTGTCGAGGTAGGTTACTTACTTCCTTAGGTCCTCAGACCTGTTAAGTCCGTTGGGAACTCTTTAAGGGGCATAGGGCCTTGACTACGCCTACGCTCTCCCTCCAACTCTTGCCTAGTAACGCTGATTCCGCCTCGACTGTGCTTCTCGATCGTCCAGCTCTTCTTCCTTCTTGTATGAGCGGATTCCACTGCATTGCTTTTCCTTTATCTTTTCGAAGCGTATGTCCAATCCATTGTCACTTACGCCTTCGTATTATAGAGTCTATAGGTTCCTGTCCTTCTATGAAGGACCTCATTTGATATACGGTTTGGCCATAAAATCCTTAGGATGTTACGAAGACATCTATTCACGAAGGTTTGCAGCTTTCTTAAAATGGCTGAAATAACCTTCCAAGTGCTGTACCCATAAAGAAGCACAGATTCGACATTTGTGCGAAACAATCGTAGCTTTGTTCTTAAGCTGGTATAATTATTACTCCGAATTTTCGACAGCATACCAAACGGTGTTCGGCTTTGCCGATGCGGCAGATGACGTCTGGTTCGGTTCCGCCTTCGATGGAGGCGATACTTCCAAGGTATTGAAAGCTCTCCACTTTTTCCACCGGTTGCGAGGAAATATTTATTTGAGAGGATGGTCGGATTCCGAGGCTGATCATTTTTGTTTTGCCGGTATTGATTTTCAGCCCCACAACTTCTGCTTCTCTCTCCATACTTGTTGTCATTTGATGAAGATCCATGATTCTATCTGAGAGTAAGCAAACATCGTCTGTGTAATCCAAGTGCTTTAAATAGGATGTCAAAGTCCATTGGGTCCCTCCGCTACCTGACAAAACTGCACGCAGTACATCGCTTATCACCAACAAAAACAATATTGGCGATAGAATACAGCCCTGTCTGACTCCGCTACGGATTTCAAAATCCTCTGACAACCTACCATCGTGCAGAACGTGACATTTGGATCCATAATTACGTTGATGTTATAATACCAATTAGTTTTTGTGGGATGCCTCTCCTCCCCAAAGCTAACCAGTTGTACTCGCTGTTGACGCCTTTGAAGTTCTTCTCGAAGTCGATGAACAGCAGGTGTAGTGGTGATCGATATTAAACGCACTGCTCAATAATGATTCGCAGGGTGTTGATGTGATCAATAGAGGAGGATCCAGCATGGGATCCTGCTTGTTCGGCATCGAGTGTGGCCTCAAGGTGTTCTCTGATGCCCTCCAGTATAATTTTTGCTACTATTTTGGCAACAGCAGGTAGAACGCAAATTCCTCTCCAGTTCTCGCACTTTGTAAGATCTCCTTTTTTTGGAAGCTTGACGATAATTCCCTTCTTCCACTCATCGGGGAAGCTTTCGGTGGTCCAGGCTTCTTTTATGAGCGGGTGAAGCAGTTGTCGAAGCAGGTGCTAAAATATAGTTCACATTAACACAAAATCTTTCCAAAAAGATACACAAAGTCGAAATACAAATTTGAGAGATATAAACATTTTAATTATTTCAAGCAATTTCCCATTGTTTGTCTTTTTTAACGATAATTAGGAAACGGACACAATTTCCAAATTACCTCAATACATTGCATTTTCTATCCTACTGACCCTATAAAGATTTTTAAGTCATTGTTGCAAAAGCAATTAAAGCATTTGGAGCAATAAAATATCCCAAGGCAAAAGAAATAAAAAGAAAAGAATTAAAGATATCAAATAAAATCTTTTATTTTGTTCCTGCGTCATTTCCTAATTTGTGGAAATCTTATAAAAATAAGAAAAATTACGGACCGTGTTAATTTCACTACTTGCAATTAATATTTTAAATTATTTAATTACACCCTCAGGATTAACAAATTTATAGAGGGCCGGGTGGTGAGGTTTTTGTTTTTGTTTCTGTTTCTGTTTTTCTTATCGTATCTATGGTAAGCCACGAAAGTTATAAATGCGAATTTCTTTCTTGTTTTTCTTATTTCATTGTGCCTTCGTATAATTTCCTTTGCCAAAATAACAACGAACGGTTGATGACACTTTTTTATCCTCAGAATTTAATTAATGAGACATTATAAAATCTAAATGGTTTGCGTGGGTGGTCTGGTGTGGTGTGGTAGTGCCTCGTGTCTCGTGTATTTAACTAAGTGCTTGAATATTAATTTTTTAAAACCTTACAATGGGCTTGCTAATTGGCAGTAGGCTAAATGATTTAATTTTGTTTGTATATGTAAAAAATGCCCGGCTGATGTATTTAATAATATGTAAGTAGGGTAGAGGCGCGTGGTGGTACTACAGGTCACTCTCTTACTGCGGTTACTTTTTTTCTTTTTTGCAAAACTGGTTAACCAACAGTTTAATTTATTTGCAATTTAATTAAATGAAACTTAACTTGCCATCAATTTATATTCGTCGGAGCTCTTTATCGAAAAAGTGCTAAATTCATGCTCAATTTGCAGTTTTATACAAAACCTTACCAGAAAATAAAAAAATTAAACTAACAACAACGGAAACGGCCCTTGTGGTCATAAAATTAATTAGAATCGAATGTTTGAGTGAAAATGTCCTTCATGGCCCATATACCACAGCGCGGCGTGGTGGCGGCGGGCGGCGGATGACCGGCGCGGCGGTGTGTTGCAGCAGCGGCTCAACCGCATACACAATGCCGCGGGGAGAACTTAAACAATATACACGCAAAGAATGTAATCAGTTGGTTGAATAAATATAATTAAAAATACCGGCAAGTTCATAAATCTTTTGCAGGAAATTCATCGAAAAGCAAAGGAAAATACAGCAAACGATTGGAGCGGCAAATATGTGCTGTGCTCGCTCCCGCTAAAGATCCAGCTCCAGCTGATACCGCCCGTCGTCCGCTCGTCCTCACTTCTGCTACTGCTATACTGCTGCTGCCGTTTACCAAAACGAATCACTTAATTATTTTAAGTGCTTTTGTTTGGCAAATAAGTTAAAGGGATTAAATCGGAGCAAGGACCAAAAAGGATTAAGCGATTCTGCTATGCTTCGATTAGTTCGTGTACTTTTTTTTCTTGCATACTTTCGGTTTTTGTTTAAGTATATTTTTTGTTGAGCTTTGTTCCAGTTTTCCTTTCAATAGAATTGCAGGGCTTTGAGTTTGGTGGTTTTAGTATTTAAACAAAAAACAAAAGAACTTTTTATTATGAAGGGTTTTAGGTTATAAGGAAATTGATTAGTCTGGACTCAAATGATTTATTTTGGGCCTTTTGATGTCAGACACGAGATATTGATCCTCTTTGAATTTTCAGATAATATACTAAAAGTTTTTCAATCTCTTTATAGAAAGTAAAGTGTTTAAGGATTTGCAAGAAAGACAAGGGTCATTCTTTGGTGTATAAAATTTTCCAGATATTAATTAAATGGAATATTAAATAATTTAGTATAGTTTTGATTGGTATTTAACAACAAAAAAATTAAACTAAAGAAATAAAAAAGACCAGGAGAGAAATAAATTCTTTTAAAACTAGATAAGAAAAAACAAGGCTGAAAAAAGGACGAAGAAAATAAAATTACTCGTAGGTACTTGAAATAAATGAACCAATCAACATTTTCTCATCTAATCTTTAACTACATTTGTGTTGAAATGGAAAGGAAAATCTTTGCTGAGAACACGTGTATCACTTAAGTTTACAAGTGAGATAACATGTGGAGGAGTGTGGATAATTGAACATGACCATTGAGTCATGGATTTGTGTAACATTTTTCGCTTGTGAGGAGTCACAAGTACTTGTTAAAGTATTCCTTGTGGCCTACTGTAAAGGATATATGTAGGTATCACTGAGAATAAGGCTGTATAACACTAGGCTTCGATCAAAATCAAAACAGGCTAGATTAATTACAATCGTTTTATTTTTTTGGGAGTTTGTAAATACTCAAGTATTAAAAGCCGTGGTTTTGTTGTGACTTGCAAAGTTATTTTAGCACTAAAAACTAATTTTAAGAATTTTTTGATGAGTTGATTAATATTCTATTAATCTATTCTATATAAGTGGTATTAAATAAATATAAATTGGTAATTTGTACATAATTGTTTTAATCTTTAGGTTATTGCTATAAGTTAGAAATATTTAAATAATCTAGATGATTAAAGTGGAGACTTTATTATCAAATGTAATGTGGCTAAGATTTCTAAAGTTCAACTATTGTGTTTATAAGGCTATGGAGTCTTATTGAAGATAATAATATTAGTTTAAAATTGTAGAGAAAAAGAGGCTGGGATGCGACCCACACTGATAACTTCCCATCCCGTATGTCGAGTTGTCTTACTTAAAAGTTTGTCTATATTTATCAATTTTTACCAAATTTGCCAACTATTTTTTCTAGATTTTATTTTTTTATGAAAAAACGGGCTGTTGGATTTTTATAAAAAAAATACTGAATATCGAAAACAATATTTTCTGTGAAATAAAATAAGTTTGAAGCCAATATTTGTAATTTTTAAAAAGCTATTTGAGTCGAAAGTAAATTTTTACAAGTTTTAGTATTGATTTTTTTTTAGGTTTTTATTTTTTGTAAAAAAACTATCTATTCGATTTTTCTCAAAATTTTATAGAATGTTGAAAACAATATTTCTTAAAAGAAAAAAATTATTTTGAAGCCAATGTCTCAAATTTTTGAAAAGATATTTTCGTCGAAAAACAATTTTTACCAACTTTTATAATTTTTTTTAGGTTTTTATTTTTTGTAATAAAACTGTCAATTCGATTTTTCTCAAAATTGTTCCTATTCTTGAGAACAATATTTTTTATAAGCTAAAATTAGTTAGAAGCCATTATCTCAAATTTTTGAAAAGATATTTGAGTCAAAAATCAATTTTTAACAATTTTTGTTTAATTTTTTTTTTTCGGTTTTTAATTTTTTGTAAAAAAACCTACAATTCGATTTTTTTCAAAATTTTACATTATTTTTGTTTCGAAAATGATTAACAATTTTATATAAGTATAAAAAGATCACTCAAGAAGCTTATGGAAAAGTTGTTTATTTTTGTTTTCCAATCTTTCCTTTTTAGTCCAGTCAATGAACGAAAAAAATTGCCTTCACCTCAAAAAAAAAAATCCAACAGGTTAGAAACTTGCACACTTACTAAGGGATGTCTGGTGATGACCGAAAAAAAAAGTCCCCAAGAATCCGACGTGAGCTCTAGCGGCAGTTAAGAGAAACATGGAGTTTGTTTCAGTTTTTCACGTTTATCTTAAACACAGTTTATCGTATCAAAAAATGTCGTTCTACAAAATTAAAGCTTATTAAATTTATAAAAAAAAGCTTCGATGAATTTTTTCGTATCTCTTATAGTTTAGAAAATAACTCTAGCAGCAGTGAAGAGAAACATACGGTTTTTTCGGTTTTTCGGTTTTATCTTGAAAATTATTTGTCATTTAAAAAATAATCTTCTACAAAAATAAAACTTATTAAATTTCCGACGGAAAAAATAACTCCACATTGAAAGAAAACAATGATTTTTTCATGCTTATCTTGAATACGGTTTCTCGTATCATTAGGTTTATTTTTCAAAATAAAGCAACATAATTTTCTGCAAGAACTAAGTTTATATATAGCAAAATCGAACTTGAAACAAATTAATTTTATGAATGGCTGATGGTTATATGTATGATGCCAAGGTGATGTCACATCCACAACCCATGCAAGAACAGAATGCTTTTGAATAAATTTTCATTTTGCAAAACTTTACTTGAATAAAGTTTCCTTTCAACGTTGCCATGGCTTGGCTTTATGAAAATTATTTCCTTTTCTGGTGGTGTTAAAGCCATAAGTAGAACTAACAGATCAACATCTTCACCTATCAGTGCAACGTTTGCAGTCTTCACAGATTTTTCTATTGCAGTTTGAATAATTACTATGTCAGCATCGTCAGGTGCTTCTCGCACCTCTTTTCTTTGGTTACGAAGTGCCGTGAATAGAAAAGATATCAATCTTTGACTTATTCTTTTCGTTGGAAAGAAAATCTATTTGTTTGATGTTTATCACTGTTACATGATCAAATTGAATATCGACTGACTTCTTGAGTCTATATCTTCGATTTTGTTCTGCTCTTTTTGTACTGTATTCCAAAGAAGAGTAACCATCAAACACTACAATACAACTTTTTGCCGAATAATGTTTTTGAAGGTACTTAATGTAGGAATGGCAAATTGTTGAAAAATCTGTTGTGAATACTTTAAATATGACGTATAGCGCTGACATATTTGTTTTTCGATTCCCTTTTTAATCAAACAATGATAAAGGAAAGGGAGCCAACTCATATTCCATATAAGTCTTTAAGTCTTCATCGGACTGCTTACTTATACATATTCTTTTGAATATCATCAAAGGATCTATTACCACAGTTTCACCTCGAATCTTTACAGAATTTGACATAAAAGACAAAGGTAGTGCTCGATTTTTTTGCGACAATTTTACTTCTGAAACTCGTTGGACCACTATATGGCTCATTGCCTGCATGCCTAGAGAATAAGCATTGTAGCAAGTTACTTTATCATATTCAACGAGGAGTTGACTTTGGAACCAGTCTGAGAGCTTTGCAATGTCTGTATTATCTCTAATTTTATACGTGCCTCCCCAAAATCTTCATGTTGCTCACTAGTAGAAAAAAGAACGCCAGTGAATTATTCGAGTGATGAGCAAATTTCATGAGTGGCAGTCAGCTCTAGAACCCATTTCCTAAGTACACTAGCTGTGATTCTACGCCCTCGTGTCAAGTCACCCATACTCTTCATTCTACGCATTAGAGTTTGTTCAATTGTCTGGTCCGACCACACCCCTGTCCAAAATCGTTCAGTTCTTCTCATAGTTAACTAACCATCTTGCACAAAGTTTTTAAATTCATCTGATGTCATCACAGAAGGCACTTTTATAATGTCCTGCAAATACAGATGACATGATTTGGCGTACGAGAAGTGTCCGGAGGCGTGGAAATATGGAATCATATTCTTCATACAGTTTATATGGGCATTCCAATCGCCAGAACGCTCAGCGTGAATAAAATCTTTAAGCAATGTAATCATATTAAACAACTGAATCGATAAGGCTGCTGCTGGTCCATTAGATTTGAGTTTGTTAAGATTTGTTTGTAGGTTCTCATTAAGATGGATCAAATGAGGGTTTTGTTTTAGTGCACATAACGAAGGAGACTCATCAAGAAAATTTTTCGAGAGATTTTGGATTTTCTCTAATTCATGTAGTCTTATCCTTATGTCGACTTGCTCCATTATTATATTAGCTAAAGATGTCTGTATTAGTATTAAAGCACGAACTGCGCTAGCGAAAGCTTTTCCTTGCAGCATCTTTTCAACAGAAACCGGCGCGTATATAGTATTTATTAACTCTTGCAGGCCACTTCCACTCATCAGAAAACCTATTCAACCAATATAGGACATTATAACAGGTGAAATCCCCCAATCATTAAATGCCGATAGAGATATTTTACAAACTAAAACAAGTACAAACAAATTAATCATATTTTATAAGGAAATTTAATAAGCTTTAATTTTGTAGAAGATTATTTTTTGATACGACAAATAGTTTTCAAGATAAAACCGAAAAACCGAAAAAACCGTATGTTTCTCTTCACTGCCGCTAGAGTTACTTTATAAACTATAAGAGATACGAAAAAAATCAGCAAAGCTGTTTTTTATAAAATTTGATGAGCTTTCATTTTGTAGAACAAAATTTGTTGACACGACAAACAGTTTTCGAGATAAACGTGAAAAACTGAAACAAATTCCATGTTTCTCTTAACTGCCGCTAGAGCTGACGTCGGATTCTTGGGGACTTTTTTTTAGGTCATTACTAGACATCCCTTAGTAAGTGTGCCAAGTTTCAAAACTATTGGATTTTTTTTGAGGTGAAAACCTTTATTAACTGGACTATTTGTATGTGCATCGCATACAATTTTTTCATCTTTTGGCATAATTTAAAAGCTCCAGAGATATTATAACTGTACATGGAAGATATTCTTTTTTTTTTCATTTTACCAAAGTTCGTATACGTTTTTTAAAAATGAATATTTTACAAAATTTTTTAATAGATGTTAAAAACGATATTATGGGCAAAAATTTAAGAAAAATTGGATCAATGGCTTCATTTAATGACAAGAACCTACAAAACTACATATTGTGTAATTTAAAAATTGTTTTGCAACCCAAATATCAAACTTTTTATATTTAAAATAATATGGCTCAAAAATATAAACGATTAAAGCCATTTTAAGACGTTTTTAACGTATTACCATCTCTTAAAATGTTGTTAAAGTAAAAATTACGGAATGGCTTCATTAACTTTTAGCAATTTGCTAAGCCCATATGGCATCTTTCATTATCCTAGACCAAATGTCTTGCTAATTTTTTCTTTAAAAAGTTCTTTGTATGTTTTTTATAATTCGTGAGTTACAAATATTTTTTTTTTAGTTGAACAAATGTTTACAGAAGACGAAGATCTTAAAATTTTTAAAGATTAGGTTTTGTTGAAGGACTGTACTATGTTTTATGTCCCGAGCAAATCCTTTCGAAGAGGTGGATGATGAAGAATTTAAATCTAAGTATAGATTTGAAAAATTTAAAGTTCGGTTCTTGGTTAAAAACCTGAACTCCTAAGACCGAATTAGAAATCGTACTCTTAGTTTTCACCGGAATTACAGGCACTTGTATACCTACACTAAGGAGAAATATGCTTTAGACTTATGATAGTAACTAAACTTTCTAATGGAACACGAAATTTTACCTATGTCCAATTAGTCCCATTCAACTCAACAGCTAGCAATTCCAATTAATATGTCCTCTTAAGTTGTTTTGCTTTCTTAATTTTCCTGAACTGCCACTCTTTGGACAAATGGATGTTCCGATGCCCGTCTTCTAATAAAAAGAAACTAAAAATGAACTAGTTATTTGGAGCTTAAAGTATAACGTGTAATTTTCAGGTCCACCGATGCATCAAAAGTCCTTTTTTTAAATAAATTAAAAATTAAAATGTACTAAGCAAAACAGAAAGAAAAAATCAGAATGGTAGCATTTCGCTTTCTGACAAAAACCTAAGTTATAAACTTTAAACTTATTAAATTCCCATTGGATGTTATAGGAATCGATCTGTCAATTTGAAAATTATTACATTTCTCGACGTTTCAAGGTCCCCAGAGAGATGTCTGTGTGTGCGAGCATACCTCGAAAACCAGTAGAGATATCGACTTCAAATAAATTTTGCGATACAGATAATAACATAGAAAGATGCACAAGGGACTTTTGAAAAATTATTACAGCAGTAGCAGTTTAATGGTTAACCCTAAATACCTATCTCACGAACCAATAATGCTAGAGACTTGAATTAAATTTTTTATTATATATTTGACGTAATAACAAAGAAACATATTTTTGTAAAAAATTCCAATTAACGGTTTTTTATAAATCATTTATCATTTATGAAAAAAAAAAATATTTTTTACCTCTAAAAATTTACGAACAAAAAACGATTTTATCTCCAAAATAATTTTGTACAACGAAGAATACGTTTTCAACATCTGTTAAAATTTTGAGAAAAATCGAATTGATAGTTTTTTTTATAAAAAATAAAAACCTATAAAAAACATTTTTACTCAAAGTTGGTAAAAATTGATTTTCGACTTAAATATCTTTTCAAAAATTTAAGATTAAGGCTTCCAACTTATTTTATCTTTTAAAAAATATTGTTTTCAAAAATCGAATGGACATTTTTCTTACAAAAAAAAAAAACCTAAAAAAAAAATAAAAGGTGTTAAAAATTGATTTTCGACTCAAATATCTTTTCAAAACTTTGAGATGTTCGCTTTTAACTACTTAATCTTTCAAAAAATATTGTTGTCAACATTCAGTAAAATTTTGAAAAAAATCGAATTGACAGTTTTTTTTACAAAAAATAAAAATCTAAAAAAAAAACAATACTAAAACTTGGTAAAAATTTACTTTCGACTCAAAAAGCTTTTCAAAAATTAAAAATATTGGCTTCAAACTTATTTTATCTCACAAAAAATATTGTTTTTGCCGTTCAGTAATTTTTTTATAAAAATCCAACAGTCCGTTTTTATATAAAAAAAAATAAAATCTACAAAAAATAATACGAAATTTTGGAAAAAATTGATGTTCGGTTCTAGATATCTCGTGAACAATAGAAGATATTGACTTCAAATTAATTTCATTCAATCAATTTGTATTTGTTGATATAAGAAATAATGTTTTTTAGGAAATGCTACTAAAATTGATAAAATATGGTTTTCGACTAAAAATTTCGTTAACAAAAAATAATTTGGAAATCAAACTATTTCATTATATGCAAAATATTAGTGGTTATTTTTAAAGTTTTAAGAATAATTCAACTGAGAACTTTTTTAATAAAAAACGAAAACCTATACAAACTTTTAAGCAAGACAAATCGACACACAGGATGTGAAGTTATCAGTGTGGGTCGCATCCCAGCCTCTTTTTATTTTGACGTGATGGTTAGTGCGTAGGGTTTGGGCTAAATCCCTGCCTGTGCTATCTAAAGTTTTTTTCACAGATGCTGATACTTGCGAGGAATTGACAATTCCTCCAAAAGTAATTCTTGCCATGCTAACTCAAATCAGCCGTTCGGATTTGGCTTAAAACTGTATATAGGTCCCCTCCATATCTAGCAACATTACTCGCACACAGAAATGGTTGAGAGGTGTAAGTCACAAGGCCCTAGTTCTCAACGGACTCACCTAATTTATTTTTAACTTAATACCAAACTGGTATACTCGTTATTCTGAAAAAAGTTTAAGTAACGGTTTTTTTTATAAAACAAAAAATATTTGTATGCAATGAAAACAAACTGTTTTGACATTCGATAAAATTTTGAAAAAATTGAAATAAAAATTTATTTTCGACTCGAATATCTTAGCAAAAATTAATAAAATATCATTTTCAACATGCAAGAAAATTTTAAAATTTACAAAATTACCACACAAAATTGATTAAAATTGATGTTCAATTCTTGACATCTCTTGAATAAATGAAGATATTGACTTCGAAATGATTTCACTCTGTGCTAAATTTTTTCGTAAACGTCTTTGAAAAAACAAATGTATATCTTTGTATATAAGACTAGCGGCCCGTCACGGCTTCGCACGGGTAGACATAAATAGGTACAGATATTTAAGTTATAAGCATGCTAATTAAAACGACCATGAATCACTAAATTAGAAAACATTTTTTTGTCCTATATCATTAATACTCTTCGCAGCGTATGCGATGAAAGACATTTTATGGGTAATTTTTTTTACACCTTCTTTGGTTGGTTTTAATAGGAATTTCTAAAGATTTCTATAGTAATCTAGTACTAAATATAGCCTATGTTACTAAGTGATAATGTAGCTTTCTAATGAAAAAAAAAATTATTAAAATCGGTCTTTCCTCTTTATAATATTAGGGTAGATATGAAAATCTCCTCTCTTATACATACATTTTTTACATTTATGTCTTTCACCTTTCAATAAAATTTTGCTCAAATCCAAATTCAGGTTACTATTTTTGAGTCAAAATTTTTCAAAGCTGACGACGTTTCTGCTTCTGCATACAGTATACCTATGCCGTCGTTTTTTTGCTTATAATTTTTGAATAAAGCATTTTAATTCAAATTTTACTATCAAAACTTTACACATATTGGTTAACGTCCGTCCAGCATAATGCTATGTATGTTTCTAAAACAAATTTTGTTCCGTCTCTGAAAAATGGCATAATCGACATAAACACACATACATTTCTTAATTTCCTTATACCAGTATAGATACATTTATTTTGATTCATTTCAAAAATTCTATTTTAATTATCACCTAAAGCTAATAGCAGTTAAAACGAATGGAAATAATTCAAACTACTTAAGAGCAAAACAAACTTCAAAATCTCTTCAATATTGCCTTAACATTTACATATTTAGGAACATTTAGATAGATTGTCAAATCATGTTCCTACTTTACGCTTACATTTTGTACATTGGATGTATGTAATAAAGACAGACATGCATGGATGGGGATGTAGATAAATTAAAGCAAATGTAAAAATTATATTTTTAAAATTTATCTTACACGTGTTATCGTATATAAAATGATACTTTCGGTGTGAAATAATCATTTGACATTTTGTATGTAATTAACTTGTTGTTGGATAAGATAAGCCTCCAGGGAAACACATCAAGGAATCATACAAGGAACTGACAAAGCACAAAAGTATCAAGCCCATTACAACCATTGTCAGAGAGACAGAGAGAGAGAGAGAGATAGTGAGACAGTGATATAGAGAAGCAAAATATGTAACTTAATAATACCAATGCCACATCCTTGAGCAAACATCAGCAACCTCGCAATTAGTCGGAAGACTGCAGAAAAAACACATCCTTTTTTGTTGTTGTAGAAATTAAGAAAGGTTAAAGTTATTTTTCTGTTTTGTATATATACATACCATACATACATATATACACATATAAGAGTACATAAAAGCACAGGTATTATTTACATAAGGTTATAAGTTTTATGGTATAATGTTTGAGTTGGATATAATTAAATTATAATTCTGAAAGGATTATGCAATCAATAAAGTTACGCACTATGTACCCTTGTTATGTCAAATTGGATTGTCAATATGAATATGGCTTTTAATTAATATGAATTAGAGTGTTGTGTTGGCCAAGCAATTATTATTCAGTAGCAGGAATACACAATGAAAAAAAAAGAGGCTCGGATGCGACCCACACTGATAACTTCCCATTTCGTCTGCCGATTTTTCTTGATTAAAGGGTTTGTAGGTTTTTGTGTGTTGTTAAATGAGTTCTTAGTTGAATTATTCTAAAAAATACAAATTACCAACAATATTTTGCAAATAGCTTGATTTCAAAATCAATTTTTGATAAAGAGATTTTTAGTCGAAAACCAATTTTTACCAATTTTAGGTGCATTTGCGTACTATTTTTTGTAGGTTTTAATTTTTTATGAAAAAACTGTCTATTAGATTTTACTCAAAATTTAACAGAATGTTGACAACACTATTTTTTATTTTATAAAATTAGTTTTGAGCCAATAACGCAAATTTTTGAAAAGATATTTTTACCAATTTTTATTAAACTTTTTTATCTTTTTTATTTTTCGTAAAATTTTACCAAATGTCAAAAACGTTATTGCTCCTTGCATAAAATTATTTTGGAGATAAAATCTTTTTTTCTTCGTAAAATATTTGATTTGACAAATATTTTTTTTTTCAGATCTTTAACTTCCCATAGGAAGTTATTGTAATGGGTCCGATTTGTCGAATTGAAAATGTTGACATTTCTCGACGTTTCAAGGTCCCTAGAGTCGAAATAAAAGATTTTTAGAAAGATGTCTGTGCGTGCGTGTGTCCGTATATTTTATATAATAAATTATAATAATATTTTATTTCAACTCTAGGGACCTTGAAACGTCGAGAAATGTCAAAATTTTGAATTCGACAAATTGGACCGATTACAATAACTTCCTTTGGGAAGTTAAAAAAGTTAACACTTGTTGTCACACTGCTGGTTCAAGGACATTGATAAAGCTTATAGGAATGATATTTATTAGAAATAAACAATAAGTGTTTTAATTATGATTAAATCAAACCCTTTTCCACCGTCATCGGTTAATAGGATATTGTGAGACTTTCTTGCTAGATTCAGAATGAATTCCTGCTGTAAGAAGAATTTCGAGCGATAGTTACTTTTCAAATTATGTACCAAAATAATCGGCCATCAATAACAGCACAGTAAAAAAATCTACGTAAGTAAGCCTATAATTAGTTTTATACCTTGCCTCCATCCATCTGACATAATATTTAATAATAAAAACCTTAAAATTACCAACCAATGTAATATTTATGTATTGAGTACATATACTTTTTTCGAATATTTATGTAAACAATACATACGGTATTTCAATATTTATATAAGAAGTAACAATTTTTATGCAATGATTACATATATTTATGAAATTAATGTAAGGTTTGTAATATAACACATAATCTTTACTCATCACATTATTATATTAAAATGTTGGATTGCTGTCAGATGTAATAAGTCCATTCAATATTTCAATTAGTTTAATCAATACATATACTAGTGAGCTCAAGCTTAGCTAATTACAAACTCAACACAAAAAATCCACAAAATTTGTTTAGATTTGCTGCAGTTGCGGCTTCACCAGAGAAAACCGATCCTTTTCTATGTTCCGAGCAGCGTTGCCACAATGTTACAAGTGTGTTACAAAAGTGTTAGACTTTTCTTAATTTTTTTGTATTTGTTACCTACTATGTTATTTTTTTTTCTTTTTGTTACACTTTTTTCTCCAATCTTTTTTTTTCTTTTAAAATGTACTTTATGATTTTCTTAATCAGTGTGAAGTGCGCTTAAACAACACTTCCACCTACGTCCTAAATTGAGTTGAAATCACCTTCAATTGACTCGATCGAACCAATTTAACCAATAGGTATCACTTAAATACCATTAAATCAATAATGTTTGCAAAACAAATAAAAGATCAATTCTCTTAATTTGCCTAAACATGTTTTATGTAAAACTTAAAATGTGTCTTACTTATAATAATTTATTAAGTTATTATTTAAGGTATATTTTTGTACTGAATTTAAAAACTGTGATGAAGAAAACTTATGTTCCTATTAAAAATAAAAAATTGAGTTCAAGAGCATTCTTTGATTTAAATCATTTTTTCAATTTGTTACATTTTTTTCGCTTTTGTTACGTTTTTTAAAAAAATGTGTTACACTTTTGTGAAGCCCAGCGGCAACGCTGGATTCGAGTCCAAAAATTCTTAATGTACTCAGTAAAAATTTCATTATATAATGATTACAAAAGGCTATGCGATGAGTAAATACATAAGACGTTAAGTCTGAACATAACAAAACTATAATCATTTGAAACTAATGTTTCCTTAACATAAATTTACTATACATATTTATTTACTGCAATGTTGAAGACCAACTGAGCTCACTCGCAGATGTGAGAACAGTGAGAAGATGCTCCTCTCGATGGAGTACCTGATTTATTTATACAATTTAATGAAGAAAGCCTGGAAAGATGGTCATGCATTGGTGTATTCAAATAAGGACGGGTCGCGAGGATCACAAACTCAAGTTCACTTCATTGCAATTTATGAAACTCGTAATCAACTGTATTTAAATCTTTAAGTTGACATGAAAAGTTTAGATCCTTTTAAAAGTTGGTTATTTCCAAAATTGGTTTAAAATTGGCTGAAATTCCAATACTTTACAAATAGCAGAAAAAGAGACAAATTTATTATGAAATAGACTTGAAAGAACTGCTCTTGTATGTAAAAAGTGTTTTTAAGAGGTATATAACTTAAATAGGCAAATATATTGGTACTGACAACCATGTTGTCAGCTGTTAAGTGACTAATTATAAGTTTGGTTTGGCATTTAAACAAAAAAAAAGACTGAAACCTGCAACACGTACAAAGTTTATGAAATCTATTTTGAAAATAATAATTATTTTATTTTTATAACAAAACTATCCTATTTGGAGTGATGGTTAAGCTTGCTTGCCTATGTATTAGCGGATCGCTTCGCACGACCTCATCTGCGGAACTGAATACCGTACTCTACCTAACACCTCCTGATATATGTATTTAGGAAACAAACAGCTGCAAGCTCTGTTATTAGGCTCAAAGCAGTGGATTAACAATAAAATTGTCCACTTCGTAACTACAATTCGACAGAAACTTTCATATAAATCTAGATCTTTCTGAGAGAATAGAACATTCCTGGAAGATGAGTCAGTCAACTTTTATACACACGGATCAAAAACAAAAGAAGAGGTTGGTGGAGGTGTGTACTCTGAACGACTGAAATTAAGACTCTTATTCCGCCTTCCCAATCATAGTAGCGTGTTCTAGGCGGAACTTTTGGGGGATAAAAGAAGTCTTATGCTGGCTTAAAGTAAACGTGATATCAACATCTGATATCCATATTTTCTCAGATAGTCAGGCCGCTATCAAATCTCTGAACTCGGTCTCTACAAACTCTATAACAGTTCATAACTGTCGATCATCTCTAATGGAGATGGCACAATAGTTTAATATTGACCTTTGCTGGTCGCCGGGCCATAGAGACATTCCAGGAAACTGTAAGGCAGATGAACTCGCCAGGAGTGGTACAGTACAACCCCTTCCATCACGTTTAGAAAATCCTGGCATACCAATCGCTACATGTAAACTATTTCTAATGCAGGACGCTATGATCCTATGAATCATATATTAATATAATCAGCCTCTCACGTTTCCTAAGGGACTTAAACTGGTTCCATTGAGCTTTGAAGAAATCCCTAAGATTCATGTGGTATCACAATAGGCCATTAAATTGTCCTAAATGTGTCCTACTCCATCACGAGCAGCCACTTTAACCGAACCTAAACCCAAATGTTATTTTTAGTCTTAAAAATGAAAAAAAAACTCCTAACACGAATCTGCTTTAAACCTTAATTTTCAAGTTTGAACTTAATCGACCCAATAGTTTGGGCTGGTCTGGTAGGGACAGAAAGACATTCGGACGGAATTTTCAATTAAAAATAATTTTTTAACAATAATTTTATTTCTCACTTTCAATCCAGAAGTGTTTCCAGCTGGTGTTTTTCCATACGAAAAATAACTAGTAGTAACTAACGGTGTGGCGTAGAAGTGCGATTGATAGAAAATACTATGGAACTCAATTTCAAGATGATACAAAGAACTCTATTGAACTGTTCTAAGTCTCAAACAAACCTGTAACAGAACCCTCATGCAATGAAACCTAAAAACTTTCCGATACAATATCTTTTGCTTTCCATTGTTTCCTCTGCAGTCAATATTTTCTTTGAATGACTGCATTCCATGACAATTATCAGAAGTGTTCCTACTGCCACATAATAATTCCTTAAATTCTTCATGAAGTAAAGCTTCATCTAGTTCCCAATTCTTTTTGGCAGCTCTCATTCTTGAACGTAAAACCAAAATTTCCTCATCATTTAACAAATTCTGAACAGCCGAAAATGCAATAATTACTATTACAATCTTCCCATTACCCAATGGCAGATATTTACCACGTTAATTTTTTGATGAACCTTGATTTCGAAATATGAATGTGTAATTCAACTTAAATCTCGATAATTCACCAAAGCTCACAATTATACTGAAATCAACAATTCCCAAAATCAACTAAAATTTGTCGGTGGTCAAAAAAAGATATTGTATAAAAATGAATCCTTTTATTGGAAAACCTTATATATTCCATCTAATTAAAGTTAGACCGAAAAACTTTAAATGCTCCAAAACTGACTCCATCTGACTTTCTTATATCTGCGTCTATTTACTATTTAACCATTCAAAAAACGTACATAAATGTAATTATAAACAAAAAAATCGGTCTGGTGGTTTGATTAAATCCACATGAAGCTTAACATTGATTTAACAAAACAAAGTTGTCATTACCTTCACCTTACCTTAACTTACCTTAATAACACCTTGCATATCTTATAATGTTTGCTCCTTATAACAAGAAAATAAAAAGGACGAAAAATACTTCGTAAATAATTTATAATGTCATTGGGTCATCAACCATTGCTTCTTATACTTACCTACATACTGGTATATATACACAAGTTAAGTTTCACAGGATCCAAAATGAAACCCGCCCCCACAACGAAAGCGTATATAAGCATCAGAATTAATTCAATCACAAAGTGAGAAAAGGGACTGTCACCAGAAAAAGGAGAACAGAGCAGAGTACAGAACCCGAGACAAATAAAAAGGAAATAAGAAAAAGAAAGAAAACAATTTTGATATAAAATAAAGAAAGAAAAAATGAACGTTGTAGCTGTCGTACAACAGACGGGATCAATGAATCCATTTATACTGAAGACTTGTCCAATAAGGATTAAACATAATATAGACTTGAAATGTACATAGATATACATATGTATATGAAGTTAGGGCTTAATAGGGTTGAGATATGGACAAGAAGTAATTTGTTCATGTTACTGACCTTCAGTTTCAATTTTTTCATTAATTTTATAAACTCATTTTTCATTCTTTACATGATATAATATTATTATCCTTCCAAAGATCCTTAAAACAATTTTGAAGTTTTTGTTTTGTAATTTTTTAGGGATCAATGTTTTCTATACCTTTTTATGTGTAGATCTCAAAACTGGCCCATCGATTTTAAAGGGAGTGATTGCTTCTTTATTGATAAGCAATATACATCAAGGACGCTTTAATGCAAAATATCATCATTATTTTTATAACAGTCTTACATTTAAATATTAAATAAGTTTAAGATTATTATCAATTAGACATTTCTTTCGTTGGTAAAGTGACAAACCTTCTAGAAAAATTCTTTAATGTCCTTCTACTAATTTGTATTAAAAAAAAATTCTGAACATTCTGATAACTCCAAAAGCAATTAACATAGAACTACCTAACGTAAGGTGCTACCAAAAAGATGTTTCAATTTGAAGAGAAATAAATCAATAGACGTTTAGTTTATTGAGAAAATTAAAAGGTATAGCATAGCCATTGAGAATTATTTCATATTTATGAAGTTTTCTATGACCAAATTGCACATTTGCGGCTGCATGTCTTGGACATCTTGACGAATTCCATTTTTAAGGTATTCTCCCTTCTCTTCTTTAAAATTACTATTGTTTCGTTGCTTGTTAGACAAGTAGAATCGCATGATGGCGAAAACATGGAACTAATTCATTTTCTGAAATGATGTATTTTTAAAATGTTATAGTGTCAAGGGAGGTAATTGTAAACAGGGGTAATTGTAAACACACTTAATTTTCTCAAAACCGTTTATAATTTGAAGCATGCCATGAAATTATTTGAAAAGACATTATATTTAAATCATATTGACGCGTGGAAGGCCTAATCTGTCAAAGGGTTATTTATGTTTTGTTCGTTTCCATGAGTCTTTCTAATTTCTGCGTTTTTAAGTTTTTCAGTGCTAATTACAATTGTTGCAAAACAAGCAAAGGCGATCGAAGTAAGTTAAATTTTATCTTTAAGAAAGTGAAATATGAGTATAAATGCATGCTATATGTTTTTATTTGTCTGTATAACAAAATTTAAAAGTTATTGGCTGTTTACAATTACCCCATTATGTTCCTATCATGGGTAAATGTAAACACCAAAATGGGGTTGTTGCGGTAAATTTTACCACAACAAGTTTCACCTCCCTTTTTGCTAACCACCCTTAACAATTCTTACTGCGGCCGCAAAATTCTGGAAGAGTTTAGTAGAAACCTGGACGATAGAAAAATCACTCCAAGAATATCTTAATAACTTTATTTTAATTATAGGCTTGGCTACCGACTTCCTTCAACACGACATAAGTAGTTTTCCTCAACCAAAATCTAGCGCGTGTAGGTACTCGGTAATGCGAGGAATTCCACACGATTTTTCCAGAAAGCCTTGGCTGGAAAGTGAAGAGCTGAACTCACTCATTGAGCTACTGGGTGATCGCATCAGCTTTTTAAAGAGAATGCGTGCGATGAAAGATACCTGGTTTCTCGGTCGCTCACCCCAATCTTATGGATGGAGGAAGTTGCGGGACCGAGACAGATCGATCACCATGCAAAAGATCCGAGAGGATTGCCTGAGGGCAGGTAGCCGGAAGGGTCAAGCTCGCCATGATGATGGCCACTTTTTAGATTGCGCCCAAAGCTATTAGACGAAGGAAAAATTGTGTGAAGGATTTTGTTTTAAAAAGACCTACGTAAAGTAATTTTGTGTACGATAATTTTTTTTCTTTAATTTTTTTATTGAGTTGAAGATTTTGTTCTACTGTGGAAAAAAGTTTTTTTTGAGGAAGGACTACGATAGCTGTTGTGGAAGTGGAAAAGTTAAGTATAGTGTTTTCTTTGTTTTTTTTAAGGATATTGTTTTTTTTTTGTTTTGTCCTTCTTTTCTTTCTAATTCGTCCTTTTGACCCTCGCGTCAAAAGTCCGTTTTTCCCGGTATTACGGGAAGTGTTTAACCGTTTGGTTTTGATTTGAAAATTTTCTTGAAGTGATTTTTCTTTTTGTTTTCCAATTTTGTTTAACAATTAATAATCTTTCTTTTTGTTTGCAATACATTTATCGAGAATTGACCTGTCAATCTCCATAATTCAATTTGTATCTTTTCCTTTTGTATAAAAGATCCTGGTTTTTAATTCCGGCTTCGGCCAAGGTGGCACCCGTGGCATGATGGTTAGTGCGTTGGACTGTCATGCCAGAGGTCTTGGGTTCGATCCCTGCCTATGCCATCTAAAGTTTTTTTCACGGGTACTGCCTCTTGCGAGGAATTGACAAATTCTCCAAGAGTAATTCTTGTCATGAAAAGTGTTTTCTCAAATTAGCCGTTCGGATTCGGCTTAAAACTGTAGGTCCCCTCCATCCCTGACAACAATACTCGCACACCGGAATGGTTGAGAGTTGTAAGTCACTAGGCCCTAGTTCTCAACGGACTGTTGCGCCACCCAATTTATTTATTTATTCGGCCAAGGTTTTCCAGGCAATAAAACATAATTTTAATTTCCCATTTGAAAAACAAAACCTTTCTTTTATTTCCTAACTTAGTTTAAAGACTAATTTTTCAGCTCTTGGTTTTGGTAAACTTCCATTAAAAAGTTTCCTGGCGCCCATGGTAATCCATACGACTTGGTGAAATTCACCCCTTCGTATTTCGATATCATTTTGATATCAATTTTATTTCAATTTTATTGATCACCTCGATTAATAAAATATACACCTAATCGAAACCCCCCCTTAAGCTGAGCTACCGTGCTGGCAATACTTTTATTGCTACCTGTGGTGAATTCTTTCATCCAATTGATATACCGACTGACGTTTCTTTTAAATTGTCAAATTAATTCTCGCGGCACATCGGGTAGTGCAATTCAATTTAGTTAATCTAAAGTAAAATAAAAACAAATTAAAACGAAAGAATTTAAAATCGTGTAGTTAATATTGGATTCGGAAATCCAATAGTGTTTAAATTATATATTGATATATTCAATCAGTCGGGTCGGAATAGAGGTGGAAAAATTCACAACAGGGTAAAAGTGAACAATTTGGGGTAATTGTAAACATTCATTTTCAATGGCTTTGGTGTTGATCTAACAATATTTTATATCAAAAAGATGCCACGTACGTATCAACCAAAAACTGCAGCTCCATTATACACGTCAGAGGATCGGTGAAGGGAAAAATCCTACTGTCAATATATCTAGAGGCAGAAAACCAGCACTTTCGACAGACGTGGAGGACATTATAGCAAGTAGCCTTATTTCAGATCTCGTGCTGGTTACCCTTGCGATAAGGATGATCTCCTTGGTCTAGTAGGTACCTACATATGTATATGTATAAGGACAGGGAACTAGGTTACCCCTTTCCACAATAGTAGGACGACTGAGTAGATTACTACTCTTTGATAGATAATACAATCCAAACTTAAGTAGCATAAACAAAAATGTTCGACATTGCATGGTTAAGCTGTTAAAAACATTACAAGTGAAAAAAAAATAAAAAAATGCAAAATCGTTTACAATTACCCCCTTTGACCCTAACAGGTTCTAAATAAATAAAAAAATACAAATAAATTAGGTGGCGCAACAGTCCATGGAGAACCAGGGCCTAGTGACTTACAACTCAACTAACAGGTTCTAAATATTTAATATTAATAGTTTACATTAGATAAGATAAGTTTTCATTTCAAAATTATTAATTATTTTTCTTATTTCTAACTTCCCATAGGAAGTTATTGTAATCGGTACGATTTGTCGAATTGAAAATTTTGACATTTCTCGACGTTTCAAGGCCACTAGAGTCTAAACAAAAGATATTTAGAGAGATGTATGTGCATACGTGTGTACGTACATACGTTCGTATGTCCGTACGTCCGTACGTTCACGACGTTTTTTTCGTCGTCCATAGCTCAAGAACCAGAAGAGATATCGACTTCAAATAAATGTTGTTATACAGAAAATAATGCAGAAAGATGCAAAACGGACTCTCAAAAAATTGCGTGGATGGTTTTTTTACCATAGCAATTTAAAAACAAAATTGAAAATTATGATTAACCCTAAATATCTCACGAACCAATAACGCTAGAGACTTGAATAAAATTTTATATTATATATTGTAACGTGATACCAAACAAATATATTTTTTGAAAAAATCCAATCAACCTTTTTTTATAAATCAAAAAAACTGAAATAAAAATATTTATCACCTCCAAAATTTTATGAACAAAAAAATGATTTTATCTCCAACATAATTTTGTGCGACAAAATATAACGTTTTAAGATCTGTTTTTGAGAAAAATCGAATCGACAGTTTTTTTATAAAAATAAAAACCTAAAATAACATTACTCAAAGTTGGTAAAAATTGATTTTCGACTCAAATATCTTTCCAAAACTTTTGGTTATAGGCTTCAAATTAATTTAATTTTATAAAAAATATTGTTTTCAACATTCTTTTAAATTTTGAAAAAAAATCGAATTGACAGTTTTTTTACAAAAAATAAAAACCTACAAAAAAAATAATAAAATTTGGTAAACATTGATTTTCGACTCATACATATATATCTTTTCAAAAATTAAAAATATTTGCTTCAATTTTATTTTATCTCACAGAAAATATTGTTTTCGACTTTCTGTAAAATTTTTATATGAATCCAACAGTCCGTTTTTTCAAAAAAAAGAAGAAATGTTACTAAAATTGGTAAAAAATGGTTTTCGACAAAAATCTCGTTAACAAAAATAGATTTTGAAATCAAACTATTTCTTCATATGCAATATATTATTGGTCATTTTTATTTTTTTTTTAAATAATTCAACTGACAACTATTTTAATAAAACACGAAAACCTACAAACTTTTAAGCAAGACAAATCAACATGACGGGATGGGAAGTTATCAGTGTGGGTCGTATCCCAGCCTCTTTTATTTGTATGTTATTATGGTTAGTTTGTTCCTGTCGATGTCATCGAGGATTTCAAAGACTTTAGTGAGTTCGAGAAAGTTTTTGTGACATTTACTTCGTACTTTTTCCAGGAAAGGATATTTTGCGATGAAGTGATTAAACAGGTGATCGGTAGATCGATGAAATTATAATAAGCGAAATTAGCTTTCTATTGTTCTCGATATCAAAGATATTTGTCTGTACTAAAGTCGTCTTTAAAAAAGTTCAATTCCCCAAAAAAAAAACATATGACTACTTGAGTTTTTTTAGGTATATATCAGCAATATTTGAAGGACTAAAAGTGTGGTCAACTGTCGATATCGCGAGTAACATTTTCGAAAACCTATTTGGAATTCGCTGAGCTAAAACTGACTAGGGACCCCAATGAATAAAATCTTAGAATTTCGATGAACATTTTAGGAGCAGACTTCAAAAAATGAAATGCCACGATAGTTCGAGGTGTCCCCCAAAATGTATCCCCATTTTCGAAAATTGAAAAGATAATAATTGACTTCTTGAAAGCTTCGGGAGCTTCTCCAAACTTTAAAATTTTGTTGTAAGCTATTATAAGATGTGAGAAAAACTCATATCAGGCATTTTTGAAAAATTCGTTTGGAAACGCTTTACTAGCGTACTAGATATCCTGAAACAGGAGATACATATGTATTATAGACTTGCTTCTCAAAATGTTTCCGAAGAATTGAACAGGACAATATTGAAATTTAATTAAATTGGTGCATTGCCTTGATATTTTAAATCGTTTTTTTTTTAATTCCGACGAGCTTCCATAAACGAGAAGGTTTTAAACTTGTTTTCTTTCATAGTTTTGTTTATTCCGTTTTCAGATTTTCTTGAACTGCCGAAGCACGTATTTCAATACTTATGGAAAATCTTGAGAAGATCAAAAGATTTCTTGTTTTGCTGTCCGAAATTCTAAGTCAACCATGGGGAACTGTGCTTTTTTAAATCCGTTTTGTTTTGCGAACAACCGCTGGCTAAACAAATAATTATTTGTTGAAGCCCGATAATTGTTGTGTTATAAACTGTAAAATGATTTTCTTCAATCCCTCGATTGAGGTTCCTCCTTTCTCTTCATTTAAACTTATGTAAAAGTAGATTGTCTAATAATTGATCATTGATGCTTTTAGAGGCATTTGTCGGAGTACAATTGATTGCCAACTTAGAAGCTTAGCAGTAAATACTAACAATCAAGAGGAAATAGAAGACAGTATAAAAAGGTCAAAATCATTCTGTAAATCCAAAATAGTTATACCTAGAGCGTTAATTTCAAAGCCTTTTGAAGTTCTGCCCGCAAAATCGAAATCACCAATCGGTACACTCTGCTAGTAGCCGCTGTTTACCCAATATATAATTACCGTTTGTTTAATAAACTACATAATATGCATAAGTGAGTTCGGAGACCAAACCTTAAAATTAAAACAAATTTATGAAATTTGCATCGTTTTCAAACGGTCTATATTTTCATTCAAACGAAAAGAAGTTTCACGACAATCTAACAGTGGCTTAGTGTCAAAATGCCATACGAATTTTCTTAAAAGTTTTTCAATAAAATTTATTTTTATCAATAAAATAACTATCAAAAGCGTCATTTCTCATCGTATACAATATTACTTTCTTATAGAAACACTTTAATATTAAAATAATTTTGCTTTTCCCATACAAATATTTGTTTGTCAAGTTAACCAAAATTAAAATCTCTCAAATATAAAAAACCAAGAAATGTCATATGTCAGGTACTCAGGTACGTTTGGTGTTCAAAAATATTAAGAAATATTTATGAAAGTGAAGGAAGTACTAATTTCATTCATTCATTCGAAACAAAAAAAAATCAATGCCAAAAATCACTTTTTGTCATCTTCTTTATCGTAGTTATGTTGAGTTTGAATAAGATTTAAGATTCAAGATTAAAAAATTTAAATACAATTTTTAATTTTATATTTTTAATATTAGTTTTTTATTGAACAAAACAAATACTTTGTTTTAAAATAACATTATTTATACGTACATACATACCTACATCATTTAATTTGTTTCCTATAAAAGGGTATAAACTTTTTTTAAATAATTAAATAAAATTAAATACAACATTTTTACCGAACAGCATGTTATTTTAGATAAAAACAAACAAAATTTATTTTAGTTTAAATTCCATTCAAAATTAAATCAAAAACACGGTCTTCTTGTGCTCGGTTCTCTTCAAGAGGGCATAATATCATTTTTGTTAAAAAATTAAGAATCCACATGAAAATTGTTTCACAAGCTCCAAATGTAGCAAATTTGCATTTATTGAAATCGAATAGAAGATTAAAATAACGTTCTTTTGAAAATCTAAAAATAAATATTTATCGTTTTCTTAATTTAAAAACATACAAATATAAATACGAAGAATACCTTTGGTTATGAGATAAGACTTGAAAATTGCACCACATCAAAGTATTAAACAAATGTTCTAATGAAAACTCCTCCTTTTGCTTGCTTATGTTTTCCAAAAAATATCCAAACCTCCAAAAAAGGATACAAATAAATCGAAAGCAGCCAAGTTGAATATTTAAGTTAGTTATATCGATTGTGCAGACTCCCCAAACTATTTCCATTGTCTTCAAGCACAAAATGGTACATTTAAAATTTCCAACATCAAAAACTTTACACAAAATTAAAAATACGTCATCGTCAAAAACATTTAGTTTCGTCTGCATAGACCTCTTTCGTATGATAATCCAAACATCCTTAAAAATAAGAAAACGTTTTCAACAAAAATCTGCCTTAAGAAAATTGTATAGGTAGGTACTTACTTGACAAATAAAAATGATATCCAATATAATCTTTATTGGTCCAAGAGCTTGGATTTTAAAAATCAAATATTTCAAAATCACTGATATGTAGAGTGAAAGTGATGAAAAAGATTCCAATGGGTTATATTCGTTCCCAATAGAAGCAATTTCGTTTAGCCCCGGCAGCAGCATGGCTTTAACGAACTTCTCAGGTGTATTCATTTTCGAGTTTTGAATCAAAGTTATCCATTTACTTGGGTATTTATATACTTACCGGGACAAAAATCAGACAATCTTTTAAAAAAAATTCCCTATCTTGAAATATCATAAATAAATAATACTGTTTAACAAAGGAAGTGTAAGTAATGTTAAGAAAACTACGTATAAACCATAGCTAATACCCATCAAAAAGTTATCAAGCACAGTTAAGAGCAAATGTGAACCGATATTTTTGAAAGCTTGCTTTCAATGCGTTTTGAAGTCAATTTGAGTAATGGTATTGGTTGAAAAAACAATGTAACACATTCAAAATTTCGGACTTTTTGTAATTCAAGATAAAAATATTTTAATTTAAGGTATTTTCATGTTAGAAAACTTAATTCTGTTAGTTTTATTGATGATTCGGTATTGCTACAAAATAATCTAAATTAAGTCAAAATAGTTAAAAGCAACATATTTGAATGGAATAATTTCTTCTGACTTACTTAAACGATGTGAAAATTAAAATCTGGAAGAAAGCTAATTTCACTTTATTTGTGAATGGTATATTAAGATACAAACCGAATAACAACCTTCGAAAAACAATTTTCAAAAACTTTTTCGAAACAATGTTTTTGATGCTTAATATTACAAATATTCCCCAAAATGCATTAGTCACTCAAAACTTCTTTTCACCCTTCCCAATCTTAGACTAATCAAAACCTTAAGAAATTTCTTGAGAGCTTACTACTGGATCCATTAAGATTGAGCTTAGGCTGTTTCGGACAATGTAAATACATTATTCCTACCATCTGAACTTAATTTTAAAACACAACGAATTTTGTTCCCGTTAAGTAGATGATGAGTTCTGAATACCAATATACTTTTGTACTTAAAAATTCATATAAAAACTCTATTTAGAATTTCGAATTGATAGTTTCCAGCTTTAAACAAATTCATCATACCGATAACGCTTAAGTTAATAATTATATTTTAATAATATCATAATATAATTTTATTAATTAAAAGCAAACATTCAACCCACAACAAATCTACATTTTCCTTGAAATAATGGTTCAGTTTTGTTATTAACTGCGTGGCGTTTTCCCAGAATGTGAACGAGGTGTTATATCCACGAGTAAACAAACAATCGAGGGTTTATTTCTGAGTTTTTGTTTATTTATTTACATTTGAAATACCATCAGAAGGTGAAAAATTGTGTGTTAATAAATTTCAAACAATTATGTTTCATTGAACCTTTGGAAATTGAAAATTTTATAAATAAATTGAAGTTAAAATTAAAAGTTGTACGAATACTAAAAATAGCACAAATGCACATGTATCATGTGTTGTGCATATCAAAACATTTGTTAGAAAAAGTCTTATCTTAATCTTATCTTATCTTACTTAGTTTCTGAAAATTGTAATTAGTTATGAGATTTTAATCTGACTCTAAATATGAAGTTTAGAAAAACTTTGAATTTAATTCCTCTATAGTTTCGAAAAAAAAAAAACGTTTTTTAAGTTAATTTTTAACGCTGATTTGGTATTCGAACTTCGATTTCACTATTTGCTCAAGTTTTTAAAGTACCCGTTTTTAACATTATTTTTATACCATTCCAATATATTTTGATAACGTGATAACAAACATTTTATTTCAAACGGTTTTCTTAAAAACCGTTCTAGTATAAATGATTCAGCGTTTCTTAAAGGTGAAATTAAAATATTGCAGTTGGGTAGTCTAGATGTGAAAAACCATCATGAGTTTTATTGAAAAAAAAATCCTACCAACATAGCGAAAGTGGAAGTGAATTTTCAGAAAAACTTTTTCTTCTGACAATTTTTATCTTGCTTACTTACTTACTTAAGATGGCGCTACAGTCCGGGCGGACCTGGGCCTTAACCATCAAGTGTCTCCAGCCAGCTCGGTTAATAGCTAGCTGTCTCCAGTTTCGCACGCCAAGTTGGTTGAGGTATTCACCCATTGGTTGAGGTATTCACCCATTGGATTGGATTCGAAGACCTTCCGGGCTAAATCGTTGATGTCCATGCACTCTACATGACCCAGCCATGTAAGTCGTTGGACTATAATTGTCAGGTCGCTTTGCAGCTCTACATAGTTCGTCGTTGTATCTTCTCCTTCACTCCGAATCACACGATCATCATCTTTCTTTGACAGAGTTCAGGTGTCAGCTCCACAAATGAAAACCGGGATGATGAGTGTCTTATAGATGGTGATTTTACATGCTCGAGATAGAACTTTACTACTCAGTTCCTTCTAAGTCAAAAGAAGCAGCGATTTGCAAGAGTTATTCTTTGTTTGATTTCAGAGCTGGTGTCGCTGTCTGAGTTTATAGCGGTGCCTATGTAAACAAAGTCCTCAACTACATACTTCAAAGTTATAGCTGTCCATGGTGACGTTTTGTCCAAGACGTCGTTGTTCAATGTCCTTCTTTGATGACAGCATATACTTGGTTTTAACCTCATTGACAACTTAACCCATCTTCTCCGCTTCCGTCGCAATGCTCAATAACGCTCAATAACTCAAGCTCCACTGACATCACGCTTTGATCTTTCAATTATGAAGATTGTGCCTCTAGTTTTGACGGTTGAGTTTTGCACAATTCTTCCCAGAACGATGTTGAAGAAGTCGCATGGCACTGCATCGCCTTGTCTAAAACCTTTTTTGACATCAAATGCATCGGTGAGATCTTTTGCGACCTTGATAGAGCAGCGTGCATTCTCCATCGTCATTCTGCACCATCGGAAAAGTTTGACAGGGATGCCAAAACTAGATATTGATCTGTAGAACTCTTGCCTATATACATATATGCTGTCATACTTACTTACTTACTTAAGGTGGCGCTACAGTCCTGTGTGAACTAGGGCCTCACCCAACAAACTTCTCCATCTAGCTGGGTCCCTAGATGTCTCCAGTTTCGCGCTCCAAGTTGGGTGAGGTCACTTTCCACTTGTGCGCGCCACCTGATACGCTGTCTTCCTCTACTGCGCTGTCCTGTGGGTGTGGATTGAAAGACTATCCGGGCCGGAGAATTGGTTTCCATGCGCTCTACGTGCCCCAGCCATCTTAGTCGTTGGATTTTACCCTTCTGGCTAAGTCTACGTCGGTGTACTGTACAGCCCGTACAGCTCGTCGTTCCATCCTCTCCTCCACTCCCCTTCTATGTATACGGGACCGTATAGTAAATGCTTCTGCACCGTATAGCAGTACAGGGATGATGAGGGTCTTATATAGCGACACTTTGGTCCTTCGAGAAAGGGCTTTGCTACTCTATTGCTTTCTTAGCCCAAAGAAGCAGCGGTTAGCAAGAGTTATTCTTCGTTTGATCTCAGCACTGGTGTTGTTTTCTGCGTTCATAGCGGATCCTAGGTAGACGAAGTCCTTAACTATCTCAAAGTTACTTCTGTGTTGTAAGTCCTTTCTCGACGACAGCATGTACTTTCTTTTGAACTCATTAACCGTTAAACCCATTTTTGCCGCCTCTGGCTCAATACTCACAAACGCCCCATTGACATCACGCTGAGTTCTTCCGACTATGTCAATGTCATCATTGCTAGTAATTGGACAGACTTTTGAAAGATAGTGCCTCTAGTGTTGACGTGAGAGTTCTGCACTATTCTTTCAAGTAAGATGTTAAACAAATCGCATGACAGGGCATCACCTTGTCTAAAACCTTTTTTGACATGGAAAGGTTCTGTTAAGTTGTTTCCAACCTTAATATAGCAGTGCGAATTCTCCATGGCCATCCTGAACAAACGGACGAGTTTGGCAGCGATGCCAAAACTAGACATGGCTCTATACAGCTCGTCCCTGTAGATGCTGTCATAAGCGGCCTTGAAATCAATGAAAAGATGGTGGGTGTTGATTTGATGTTCGTGAGTTTTTTCCATTATCTGCCGTAATGTGGATATTTGCTCGACTGTGGACTTTCCTATTCTAAAACCACACTAATAAGGACCTATCAGGTTGTTGACGATGGGCTTTAGACGTTCACATATTACGGCAGAGAAAATTTTGTAAGCGATTTTAAGTAGACTGATGACTTTATACTTGGTGCCAGTTTAGAGGGTCTCCTTTTTTCAGAATCGGGCAAACAATACTGAGGTTCCATTCATCGGGCATGCTTTCTTCTGACCATATCGTACAGATAAGTTGGTGCATGCCTAACCAACTTATCTCCAGCTGCTTTAAGGAGCTTGGCATTCAAGCCATCTGCTCCAGCGGCATATGGCAGTAACTGCTCCTTACAGGCCTGGGCTCCGAATATTTCACAGTAGCTCTATAAGCTGTTTACTTGGTAGTTCAACTGCACTGCCACTGTAGACGCCACCGTTGATTCCATCTTGGGAATTCCTCCTCTGCCGTTTGGCCGAAAGGAGAGGTGCCTTAGTGAAAACACCTCTCCCAACAGCATCCCACAGGAGTTGGAACCCAATCTCCAGTTGAGGTACTAGGCACCCGATGTTTAACACGGGAGGTGAGAGTAGGAGTTCATAGACAGAGGTTTTGAGAAAAACCTGTGGACGCTTGTGTCCTCTTCAACGCACATTTTTACCATTTGTTTGAAATTAAATTTTTTTAAAAAGCCAAAGAAGTATAAAATTTAAAAAAGGTTATGGGACATTTAAAACTTTTGGTGGTGTTTCATCTTATTTTCTTCACTTAAAAACAAAAGAAAAATTTAACTTTTAACCAATTATGAAAACCTTTTAATTTTTTTTTTTATTTTTTATTAATACAATTACTTAGCTATGGTAACCAATTAATTAATCAAGTCACGAAAAGCTGTTTCTCTGCCCACATTAACATAGTCACGCTCTTCCTTGTTTTTCTGCAGAAAATATTTCCATAAGCTTTATTATTTGTCGTCGAAAAAGTTCAGAAGCATCATAAAAACACTGTACACAGTCTTAGAAACCTAAAAGAATTAAACTACATTATTGAGGATTCTATACATTTAAGTTGATATTAAAAGTAAAAACCTGTAATCCTGTACTAACTGAAAGTCGAGCAACCCCACCTACGCTTATTTCTTTGGGTGATTGTGCTTTCATCAACATGTATCGGATGCATTTTTGTTGCGGCACTTTCAAAATATACCAATGAATATTATATATTTCATCAATGATTCTATCATTCTAAAAAGAAATTAAATTTTAATTAAATACGATAAGAAGGTTTTATCTAAAAATAAGTTATCACATAACTATGTAGGTAAAGTCTGATCCTTTAGTGGTTAGCAATCGCCTTGAAGATAAATCAAAACTACTTACAGCTAATTCGACGAGAGTTCCCATGCCACAGTACAAATAGAGCATAGTGAAGGATATCAAAATGTAGGCGTACGCTCCAGGCCAATCCCCAATGAACAAAATGGCCAGAGTCAAAACAATTGATACTCCAGATGTTGTGATTTGTGTAAAGTTTATCCAAAAGTACATAACATCAAGGTTTTCGATATATCTAAAATTAATTTGATTTCCTCAAATGTTTTTGGAGAGCTATTTCCATGTGCTTTTTGTTCTTTACCTTGAATAAGTTTGATGCCATTCAATGACTTCATTCAACTTATGCTGCACCTTTGCGTCTTTGCAATCGACAGCTAACTCGCTAAGTTCCTGTCCTTTAAGCATAAAAATATCAACCAACATATTGGCCTGTGCGAAGAACACCATTAAAAACATATCCCCAGCGAAATTACCAAATCCCCCAAAAACCAGGCACACCGATTGCATTCCAATTGTCGCCAAATACCCCAGTAATGTATTTGTGTCCAGATACGGGATGAAGAATTGCATTGGAAAAAACCGTTTTCCCGTGAAAACCCAAATCACAATCGGAACCGAAATTAGTGAAATCACCACAACAGCATACAATAGGGCGACACTTTTGAGGACTGCACGAGTTCTCGAAATACATTTATCCAGGATGTTTAAATAGCTCTCGCCTTTATTTTCATATTCCGAATAGACTTTTCGAAGAAACTTGGAAGTAACTCGAAAATAATTCTTATAAACAATACCACTGGTGAGTTTTGAAATTCCCTACAAAAAAAAAAAAAAAACATTTTTGGAAATTGAAAAATATACATATTTTTTTGATAACTAAGAAACCTGCAGGACACTTCCAACCATACAAAAAGCCTCCAACACAACACTCCAATTTTCGGCTATTTTAAGATTAACTGTATAGGCCGAAAATATAAAATAAACCGTTATGCAAAATATCACGGCTCTTGTTATGTTGTTAATTTTATACTTTTCATTAATTATATCACACCCACAAACTGCAGAGCAGAGCCTTACAACTCGAATAACATTTGCAAACTTTTCCGAAGGACGCATTCTAATACTCTTCTGTGATGGGCAATGGTCATTATTTTGCACAAGAAGTGTTATTTATATTGAAGAATAGAATGGATTTCAATCAATTTAACAGGCTACTTAACAATTCCAGTGGTAAGGAAGAATATTGTGAATAATTTAAAGTGTTTTCGCACAGAGAATGTTCGATTGATTGGAGCGAGGTCAGGATGTATGGTAATCAAATAAGTTTAACACTGCTGCGGCCATGTCTTTAAGGAGTAAAAAAGAGTTTATGTTTTAGTCTTACATTTGTTCTAGTTTATGTAATCGGCAGACGTTATTTTGCTTTAGATGAAACGAGTGCGATAAAAGAGCAAACGAAATTATTTATTTCTTAGGAAATTTCACATTTTTAAATTTTAATTATTAAAGTGTAAAAGAAATTGAAAATATTTTTGTTTCTAATTTCTTCGCTTGTTTCATTTAAAGTAACATATTGAATTTTGACATATGTATAAACTATATACTCTTTAATCATACACTCCGCTTCAACTAAAGGGTTTTTGAATAAGGGCGGATATATGTTGAAATGGAATGAATTGGCGTTTGCTGTGTGGCAATTTTGCTTGTTAACACATCCATTCAGCCGTTTGGATTCGGCTTTAAACTGTAGGTCCCCTCCATCCCTGCAATTACTCGCACACAGGAATGGTTGAGAGTTGTAAGTCACTAGGCCCTGGTTCTCTACGGACTGTTGCGCCACCTAATTTATTTATTTTATGACAGTTGGATATTTTACTGGTATAGGCCAAAGTCCCGCCAAGTTTAAGTCTGCTAAAGGCCGAGTTATTGTGCACAGCGAGGAAAAGACTGCCTCGGGTTCTGCTGTACACTTTCACGGACCACTGCGATGTTCTCGGCCGAAGAGTCGACTATAAAGGGCCACCACGTATACCGTAAAATCCGCGCAATGCGCGCAACGTTTGCGTTAACGAACACTCATTTTGATAATAAAGTTTTATCATTTGAATGTGCTGTTCATTGCCATGATGATTTGACATAAACAACTGAATAATAAACAAAAAATTCGACAGATGTCACCAAAACCAAATGAACGCCACGGCGGCGGGCGAAGCGCCAAATACGTAAAGAAGAAGTTTTTCCGGAGTCAACTGAGTAGGTGCAACGACAATTTTATCGTTGTTTATGAACGTTTTCGAGTACTGGATAGTTTAAATCAAAAATTTAAGTATTTTAAACAAAACTCAATTTCTTATTCAAAGTTTTAAGACCATTGGTTAAGTCACATGCCTTTGCTGTGTTTCAAAAGCTAAAATCGGCATGATTAGACACCAAGACCTAACGGAACATGCAGCATTTGATAAAATTGTCCGAAGTCTTAATTCTTACTTGAAAAATAAAGGTTCGTGCAAATAAAACATAAAAGGACGTACAAAAATTGAAAGGACAGCTTGAAACAGAGAAATTTTAAGGAATGCATACGATTCTTTTGAATCTTGGGCAAAAATAAAATTTAAAAGAGGCTGGGATGCCTCTGTCTGTCGATTTGTCTTGCTTAAAAGTTTGTAGGTTTTCGTGTTTTGTTAAACAAGTTGTCCGTTGGCAAAAATTGATTTTTGACTCAAATATCTTTTTAAAAACTCAAATTAAATTAATTTTATCTTATAAGAAATATTGTTGTCAACATTCGATAAAATTTTGAGAAAAATAGAATTGATTTTTTTTTTACAAAAAATAAAACCTAAAAAAAAAACAATACTAAAAGTTGCAAAAAATATATTTTCGACTCAAATATTTATTCTAAAATTTAAGGTATTGGCGTCAAACTTATTTGACCTTATAGAAAATATTATTTTCGACACTCAGTCAAATCAGTTTTTTTTCATAAAAATTTAAATTTGCAAAAACTAGTACCCAAAATTGGTAAATTAATGTTCGGTTCTCGATATCTCGTGAATAAATAAAGTTATTGACTTCAAAATGATTTTATTCTGTGATAAGTTTTCTTAGAAAATCCAATCTGTATTTGTTTATAAAAGAACTAAAAACTTTCAAAAAATGCTACTAAAATTGGTGAAAATTGGCTTAGACAAAAAATCTTGTTAAATATAATAATAAGTGTCAACACTAATAACACTCAACGCCCCCTTACACAAATAATCTAATGTTAATTCTAAAGTCACTTAAATACAAAATACATTTCCTGTAACCTTTTTTCCTTTTTTACTTTTTAATATACTTGTTACTTGAACTGTACTTAGCGTGGTCATTTTATTTAATCTCTGGACATCTTCTTTCATAACTCTGGTATTCTACAAATCTCGTTAACAAAAAAACATTTTGAAATCAAACTATGTATTCCATCATATTATCCAAAATATTGTTGGAAATTTTTAGTTAATTTTAAAAAAATATTTAACCGACAATCTTAGTTAATTTTAAAAAAATATTTAACCGACAATCTTTTTAACAAAACACGAAAACCTACAAACCTTTCAAGCAAGACTAATTGACAGACGGGATGGGAAGTTGTCAGTGTGGGGTCGCATCCCAGCCTCTTTTTTTGTACAATAAGCGCACACTCAAGGGGATATTTCTACCCTTATTATGTAAGGACACAGTGGGATCCCTAAGAAAGGGAGAGAGGGTTTGAAAGGAGGTGTCGGTGCACATTGTTTTTGAATTGCTGAATATTGCAATGACTGGGAAAGACAGTGTGGTAAATAATTCCACATTCACGTAGTACGGCTAAAAAATGAATCTCTGTACTTGACAGTATGACCGAAGTTGGGCTCGAGGGTATATTGATGAGCATTCCTTAAAGCGCGAGTACTACGGTTGAACTGTTTAAGGGTCGGAATTTAATGAGCTTATCATATTTTGTCGTTGCAGTTCCACATCCGAAGAAGAATGATGTGATTCTGAAAACGAATATAAAAAGCTAAGAGTATTATCGTCAGCGAAAGAATGTATTGGATTAAAAGTTGCAGATAGGATATCATTAATAAAAATTAAAAAAGAGTGTTGGAGATAGAACAGATCCATGGGCCACACCAGCATTTATTTTGTGGTTTTCAGACTTGAATCCATCCAATACAACTTGTATTGAACTATTCGAAAGGTAATTACTCCAATGAAGAAGAGCTTATGAAAACCGAAAGCACGCATTTTCGATAAGAGAGCCTGATGCCAATCAAATGCTTTTGAAATATCAAGTGCAATAATCTTACTTTCTCCAAAACGATGTAAAGATTTGATCCACTGTTCGGTGACATGAACAATGACCATGGTATCATTAGTGGACCTATTGCTGTGAAAGCCGTATTGTCGGTCATTAAGAAGCTTCCGATCTTCGAGATATTTCTTAAGCTGATAATTAATCAGCGTTTTCATGGCCTTGGAAAGAAGAGACGTAAGTGCAATCTGTCGGTAATCAGACAGTGAGAAATATTCACCTTTTTTCGGATAGGCTGGACAAATGCGGTTTTCCATCCGCTCGGAACGAGATCTGAGGAGTAGGACAGATGAAAAAGCTTACGCAGTGGTTTTGCCAGCGTTGAAGAACACCAATTCAGAACAATAGATAGATAGATAGATAGATAAGATAAATCCTTATTCATTCGAACATGTTTGCCTCATAAAATCAATTCAGAACAATAGCGGGAATACAATCCGGACCAGCGAATTTATGTATGTTAAGATCTTTTAGGACTCTCACCACAGTACGAGTGCGAAAAAAGATTGGCCCCAAAGAATAACTAACGCTCTCAACGACAGGTGGAGTCATATCACTCACTGGCAGCGTTGAATTGGCGGTGAACTGCCTAGCAAAGAGATTAGCTTTCTTTAAAGAGCTAACAAATAAAGTATCATTGCTAACGAACGTGGGAACCGAGGAAGAGGAAGAATTCCTCGTGTTTTTTACGAATGAGCAACAAGTTTTACTGCCTTTGGGACATTGCAGTATTTTTTGCCACAATTGTTGGTCATGTAAAAATTTGGTCCGTCGTATATGGGCGTTGCAGGTCTTCCTGGCTTGTTTGAAATTTACCCCCTTAACCCTAATAACCTCTTTAGATTTCGAAAGAAAGAATTGGTGCAAAGGCAATATTGTGTTAACAGCTGATAAGCAACATCATTCCTAGTTTATATGGCGAGGCCATATGGTGGGAAAAGAATAAAGGCACCAAGCTATACCCATGAATAAAAATCCAGCAGGATCGGAATTCTCACCTACTTGCGTTTCACTCAGTGCCAAAACAGCTGACCTATTCAAAACAGTATGGAAGTACGCCGAAAGAAAATTAGCTTTTAGCCCACGAATATCACAATAATCTACCCTTAAATATCAAATATCAAAAATATCAAAACCCATTTTTGTAAAATTGAATTTTCTATTTTGACCAAAAAGTTTGAATGTTATTGTTAGTCTTAAAAAAACACTCAAGGCGACAAAAAGTCAGAAATAGCAGCTTAATTTATAAGTTGAGAAGTCAAATTATAGTTAACTTTGCACCCCATTCCTTTAAACATTTAATGCACATACAACCAAACAAGAACCATTAATGCCCTGTTTATGGTTCTGTTTCTCTTAGAATGAAGCTTGTAATTCAGTTCAAAGTACTTGATATTTTGCCCCCAACTCTCTAAATAGATTAACCCTTTATTTTATTGTTTGACCTATGAGCGTGTGTGTTAAATTTTACCCTTTCTATAAGTTCATTTACATTACAAGAATAATCACCCTCTGCGATTTCATAAGAATCCCCATATTTCTAACTAATTTATCAAAGGATTTTTTAAATGGAATTAAGAAAAATATCACGCACGCAAGTCAGAAAAAAACATATGCAGTTCCCAGAGAATCATAACTCAGGGGTTGGTTATACGTTAGCAGAAATATAAATAGGTTTGCGAGTTGTTTAAACAAATAAAAATAGCAATAACCTTCAATCGGTCACTTATAGCCGAAGCTATTCCACCATTAAGTTTCTTTAATTCTGAAGGTTCTTTTACTTCAAAAATAAAATGAAATCACTTTCAAAAAACTTGCAATCAGAAATTGTCAATTGTTTGAAACAGGGAAAAACAACTCGTTTTTTAGCTCATAAATATAACGTTAGTCAAACTTCTGTAGTAAGATTGAGAAGGAAATATTGTCGAAGTGTTGAAAAGCATCCCGGAGGTCGACCCCGAAGTCTTTCTCTCCAAGATGAACGATCTTTGGTACGTTATGTGATGTCCCAAAGTGTCTCCTCGGCCACCGAAGCAGCCAAAGAACTAGAAAGGGCGACAGGAAAACGAGTCAGCAGATGGACTGCACGTCGAGCTCTTCAGCATCTCAAACTTCAAGCTATCGAAAGAAAAAAGAAACCTGCGTTGTCTAGGAAAAATGTCAAAGCAAGATTGGCATTTGTGAGGAACTATGCAGATTGGAGTGATGACGATTGGAGAAATGTGATTTGGTCTGACGAAACCAAGATTAACCGATATTGTACCGATGGCAGATCATGGGCCTGGAAACGCCAGGGTGAGACCCTAAAACCCAGGCATGTAAAGCAAACTGTCAAAAATGGAGGAGGTTCAATTGTCCTCTGGGGTTGCATGAGTGCTTATGGCGTAGGAGAGTTGCACTTAGTCGATGGACCAATGGACCAGTATATATACAAAAATATTCTTCAGCGTCATTTGAAGAAAACAATGGACACGCTTCCAGTGAAACAGGAGTGCATAGTATTTCAGCATGACCGGGATCCGAAGCATATGGCGATGAAAGTACAAAATTGGCTAAAGCAACAACCTTTTTCGGTGTTAGAATGGCCAGCACAAAGTCCCGATTTGAACCCAATTGAAAATCTTTGGGCCTATTTGAAGTCAGCCCTTCACAACGAGTACAGTTCTCCAGCTTCTTCTTTGACAGTTCTCTGGGAGCGGGCAAAGGAACAATGGAATCGAATTCCTGTGAGTTATTGTGAAAAACTTGCCGAAAGCCTTCCACGACGAATGAAGGCAATTCGCTCGGCCAAGGGGCTTTGGACAAAGTACTAATTTTATATTGTGTGTGAAAACTTATAAAGCTTAATAAAATTATTTTTTTGTGAGTCCTTATTTTAATTTTACACGTGGCACAGAGTTTTTGGCATTTGGCCATAATAAAGTAGGCATCAAAAATGTTACAAACATACATCCCAACAAAGCTGTCAAAAAGTTTGAATAACCATAATTCAAAGTTTAAAATGGTTTACTTCCGAGACAATCTATACGACGACGACGCGATAAAGACGACCTGGTGCTGGTGGCGACAACGAGGCGCGGTGTACCTATGTAGGCGCTGTGGGGGCAACTTGATAATTTTGTTAAAACTCTTTAATTTTATTTATGTGCTTATGCGTTGTTGTTGTAGTTGGCTGACTGTTAATTTATATGCTTAGAGGGATGATTTAAATCCATGTGAATAGAACAGGACATGCTGCTTTCTATCTTGTGGCTTGGGGATGTAGGATAAAAATTTCCCGCATAATATACACGAAAACAACAACGTTTGGCAGAGATCATTGTTCTACGCCACCAGAGCGCCACCATGCTTCCAAAAGAGACCAAAATATAATGTTGAAGGATGTAAACCATGCGGTGTTGCAGTTGGGGAATCATCCCAAGACCTACATATTACATATATCCATATCACTTCCCTATCCCCCCGCCGCCACCGTTGCCACGCCGCCACCGCTCCGTATCCTGAGTGAAGCATGGTCTTATAGCCATCGGCATAAAGTAATACATTATAATAATTTTGAAAGGAAATATCCTCGAACGTTTTTTTTTTTAAGCGCGAAAGCGATGAAAGCTTAGGAAGGAAGGAAGACAGAGGAGAATTTTGGTAGGGTTTCAGGTCGAAATCGCTTCCTTTTAAACGTTTAACTCTTCTTTTCAAACCAAGGACGTACACGTGAATACGAGGACGGACGTGGCTTGGTATGGTGGTCGTATCTTGTATACTTACGCCTCGCCATACGGTATAGCAGCAGCGTATAACACGTTAGAATCTTAGCATGTTATAGGAGTTCTAAAGAAGCGTTTTTTGTCGATTGACTCTTTTGTAAACCGAAAGACCAGTGGCGTGGTGCTGCGCGGTGAAGCGATGCGAACGAACGATGGCAATGGCTATAATGTGATGGTAGGTATAATGTTATATGCCCCCAATCCAGATTTCCTTATGAACGAACCCTTAAAAAACCTGGACGGGCGGTAGCTCCAGCGGCCGCCTTTTGTGTGCAATATTAATCGCACTATTGTTTGCTGCTCCGATGCCAAGGACTTGTTCGGTGGTTCAAGATGTTTTTATTTTAGATTCGTTTTTGTTTTTAATTCATTTTGCAGGTGCATTGTTACACGATGTTGTTCCGGTGCCAAGGGGATAAATACACCCTGCTGCTGCTGCTTCTGTTTCAGTTCTGGTGCTGCTGATGGGGCGAAAATATATATGACGGGCCATGAGGAAAATCGGTTCGCGGGATCCATTGTTTTCCATAAAAGGGTTAAATTCTGTTCGAAATATGTATGAAGGTTCGTAGTTCTATATTGTGTAATATTAAATCACAAAATTTTAGAAGCAATACACAGCACAGCTGTAAGGAGCACAATGTCAGGATTATTATTTAGACAAAAAATGAAGAAAAAGAAGAAAAAAACTTTAAACTGACAAGTATAGTCACGAAAGGGTCTTTCGTTTGCGTTTAATTTTCCAATTTGTATGGATTTAAAAAGTGATTTTTGACCAAACTAAAGGATATTTTTAAACCAAATTTGTTTTTGTTAAAGACCAAAGGAGGTCGTCAAAGTGCTTTCAAAATTAATGTGAAAGTTCTTTTAAAATTCAATGAAAAAGGATATCAAAAATAATTTCACATGAGCAAAGTTGTTGTGGATTATGTATATGAATAAATACCTCATCTATTTTCCAGTGCATGCGGGAAATTATAAACTTAAAGCAAAATTATTTCATAAATTTAAAAACAGCTAAATTCTCTAAGAAGTATTTCCTAAGGGTATAGACTATGAGATTGTGAAGCGGTGGAATAGATTTTGAAGAAAATAATAATTAAGTACACAAATCTGATGAATAAATTTATAAATATTTAATTCGTAGTATGTGAAACTTGGATCACTATGGTTTTTAATAAGATTATTTTTTCAATTTTGTTCCTAAAAAGATGTCAATGATAAAATAACTTACCTTGAGCTTATTTCCAAGAACCAGTAGAGATATAGACTTTAAATAAACTTACAGATAATTAAATCAAAATATGCACACAGAAAAAAAAAGTGGTCATATTAACAATCGTCGCTAGTCAACTAGAAATTTGGCCAAATTGTTGCAATGACTACCAAAATAGTAAATATGACAACCTTATTTTAAAAAAATGAACAGAACAATTTTCGACTGTCAATTTTGGGTAATCAATATGACAACAAAAGTAGTCAATAGAACAACTTCGGTAGTCAATATGACAATTTGGTTTTCATATATTGACTACCAAAATTGACTTTCGAGGATTGTTATATTGACTACCCGGTAGTCAGACTAGATTACGGTTTACATCAAAAATTGTCATTTTGACTAACGCAGATCTCATATTGACTGCCGCAGATGCCGTATTGACTACCACATTAGTCAAAACGACAACCGTACTTTCAACTTCTTTTAACCAAAGTTGTCATATTGACAACCGCAGTTGTTATTGTTATTGACTACCGTAGTTGCCATATTGACTACCGCAATTGTCGTATTAACTACCACATTAGTCAATGTGACAACTGTAGTTTCAATATCCTTCTACCAAAAGTTGTCATATTGACTACTACAGTTGTTATCTTGATTGTTCAAAAATTTCGGACCCCAAAATTGACAACCGAAATTTGTTCTATGGACTATCGCGGTTATCGGCTAAAAATTGACTACCAAATAGTCAATTTGACTAACAAAATAGTCAATAGGATGAATTTGTTCGTTCTGTGCAGAAAGGACTTACAAGAAAGTTCTGTATTTTTTTAATTAATTGCAATATCAATTTAAAAAAAGTTAAAATTTGGTTGACTACAAATATCTCTCGAGCCATTAAAGCTAGCCACTTCAATAAAGTTTTAAACTATAAGTTTAAAACGTAACAAACGGAAAAATATTTGTTAAATGTACTCATCAAAAAACCGATTTTGACATCTGTTAAAATTTTGAGAAAAATCGAATTGACAGTTTTTTTACCAAAAATAAAAACCTAAAACATACAATACTAAAAATTAGTAAACATTTACTTTCGACTCAAATGTCTTTGCAAAAATTTAAAATATTGGCTTCAAACTAATTTTATCTCCCAAAAAATATTGTTTTCGACATTTTAGTTTAAATATGTATATTATGTATTTGTTTATATAAGAAATAAAAACTTTTAAGAAATGCTATAGGTACTATAATTGGTAAAAATTGGTTTTCGATTAAAAATATCGTTAACTAAAATAGATTTTGAAATCAAACTATTTCATCATATGCAAAATATTGTTGGTAATTTAAACATTTTTTTAAATAATTCAACTGACAACTTTTTTAACAAAACACGAAAACCTACAAACTTTTAAGCGAGGCAAATGGACAGACGGCATGGGAAGTTATCAGTGTGCGACGCATCCCAGCCTATTTTTAACTTCCCATAGGAAGTTATTGTAATGGGTCCGATTTGTCAAATTGAAAATTTTGACATTTCTCGACGTTTCAAGGTCGAAATAAAAGATTTTTAGAAAGATGTCCGTGCGTGCGTGTGTACGTACGTTCGTACGTCCGTACGTCCTTACGTTCGCGACGTTTTTTTCGTCGTCCATAGGTCAAGAACCAGAAGAGATATCGACTTCAAATAAATTTTGTTATACAGATAATAAGGCAGAAAGATGCAGAATGGGCTCCCAAGAAAATTGCATAGGTGTTTTTTTTTACCATAGCAGTTTAAAAAAAAAGGTGAAAATGTTGGTTAACCCTAAATATCTCATGAACCAATGCGGCTAGAGACTTGAATTAAATTTTATATTATATACTGTAACGTGATACAAAACAATTATATTTTTGGAAAAAAATCCAATTAACGCTTTTTTTTATAAATCAAAAAAACTGAAAGAAAAAATTTGTCATCTCGAAAATTTTACGACTAAAATATGATTTCATCTCCAAAACAATTTTGTGCAACGAAGAATAATGTTTCTGACATCTGGTAAAACTTTGAGAAAAATCGAATCGACAGTTTTTTTACAAAAATTAAAAACCCAAACAAAAAATTAATAAAAGTTGGTAAAAATTGATTTTCGACTCAAATATCTTTTTAAAACTTTGAGATATTGGCTTTAAACTACTATTATCTTTCAAAAAATATTGTTGTCAACATTCAGTCAAATTGTGAAGAAAATCGAATTGACAGTTTTTTGCAAAAAATTAAATACCGAATAAAAAATTTAACAAAAGTTGGTAAAAATTAATTTTCGACTCAAATATCTTTTCAAAAATTTGAGATAATAGCTTCTTACTACTTTAAACTTATAAGAAGTATTGTTTTCAACATTAGGAAACATTTTGAGAAAAATCGAATTGACAATTTTTTTACAAAAAATAAAAACCTAAAAAAAAATGTATAGAAGTTGGTAAAAATTGGTTTTCGACTCAAATATCTTTTCAAGACTTTGAGATATTGGCTTTAAACTACTTTTATCTTTCAAAAAATATTGTTTTCAACATTCAGTAAAATTTTGAAAAAAATCGAATTGACAGTTTTTTTTACAAAAATTTAAAAACCGAAAAAAAAAATTTAACAAAAGTTGTTAAAAATTAATTTTCGATTCAGATATTTTTTCAAAAATTTGAAATAACGGCTTCTAACTAATTTTAACTCATAAGAAATATTGTTTTCAACATTAAGAAAAATTTTGAAAAAAATCGAATTGACAGTTTTTTACACAAAAAATAAAAACCTAAAAAAAATGTATAAAAGTTGGTAAAAATTTTTTTTCGACGTAAATATCTTTTCAAAAATTTGAGACATTGGCTTCAAACTAATTTTATCTTATAAGAAATATTATTTTCAAAATTCTGTAAAATTTTGAGAAAAATCGAGTTGACAGTTTTTTTTACAAAAAATAAAAACCTAAAAAAAAGCAATACTAAAACAAATAGCTTTTCAAAAATTAAAAATATTGGCTTCAAACTTATTTTATTTCACAGAAAATATTGTTTTCGATATTCATTAATTTTTTTTATAAAAATCCAACAGTCCGTTTTTTTTATAAAAAAAAATAAAATGAACAAAAACTAGTACGCAAATTTGGAAACAAACTTTTAAGCAAGACAAGTGGGAAGTGATCAGTGTGCGTCGAATCTCAGCCTATATTTTAAATTTGTATTTAGTTAAAAAAAAATATATTTGTGCAGCCGTGTTTTCTTTACCTTAAAATTCTTTACTCTCGCAAAAATGTGGTTCTGATGAAAGCTTATTCCACTTATCTGCATCATTTCCCCTTCGTTTTTCAATAAGAATGCAAGAAATAATTTAAAAATTTTACTGAACTTTCTCAGAGGCAGTAGACGTTACGTTAAAAGTATAATTTATATTTATAGATCTGTGGATTTTCATGAGGATTGAGTCCTTCTACATAATATGGATATGGATAAAGTCAACCCATACGAGATAAAATATAATTTAAACTTTAATAATCAATTTTGATGAGACAGTGATTTTTTTAAGTATTGCAACAACTGCACAAAGCAAAACTCCATCATGCATAAAAGTCTATAGTCTTGTTAGTATCCTTCAAATGCACTCGTTACCACCACCACCACCACCCTTCATGTTAACTGTCTCATTTTCGTTTTTCTGAAATAAAAATATCCTCACATCCAAATGCAATTATTATTCATTAAGTATAAAATATCATTGTAAACCTAATTGGCTCAGACATTAATTCCGTAACAAAGAACCCAACATTATGGAATTCAAAAAAAAAAACTCCATAAAATAAAGATTTTCGATTAAAAACAGCCGACGACGTTGTCGTCTGTCGATGCAATTTTTCTCATTAATTTAAATTTCTGTATTTTTGTATGTCATTGTTATTGTTGTTGTTGTAGGTTTGGGCGCATTTCCTCGATTTTTCGCTGTTTGTCGCACGTCCGTCACGCATAAGTAATATTAATCTTAGGTCCCGTTGTTGTTTGTACCTATCCAACCCAAATGGTGGATGTCCTGGCAGACCATCCAACCGCCTCTCGTTTGCCATCCTACCAATTTATGCGGCCGAAGCGATTCGGACGCGACACGGCATAAACGATCTGATCCATCGGACAGAAAAATGAGCCAAATTTTTCCGGAAACAGGCAACATGGCAATTAAAAATAAATTAATCACAATTTTTATCGATTAAAAGGATAGCTCTTTCAGGAAGAAAATTCATATATTCTCCAATCGGAACTATTTACAGGGTGTTCTGCATTGGAAAATGATTTTTGTGAAATTCATATTCATCGCAGTATTTTTTCACTGACCTATATGAACTTCAGCTTTTTAAAAAAGACCGCCAAAGGTCTCTCAAAATTTAGTTAGTTTTTAAAGAAAATCATTGACGTTATTCTGGCAGCCATAATATTTCAAAGCAAATGATTAACGAAAATATAATTTAAGTATCAAATCTTTTCTTAGAAACCCTTTAAAAGAACACCCTTTAAAACCAAGTCAGAAATAAGCAAAAAGGACACGAACCAGACAGCTTGTCGTCTCTGTAAGCATACATACGTATGTATAAATGTTAAGGTATACTATACGCCTTCCAAAAGCCTGCCACTCGTAAATACTTTCACGGTGCGCTTCAACTCGACAAAAGAGTTTCATTATCACCGTTCGAACACCCTCGAATCTCATTTGCTGCTTGCTTTCCATACAAAGCTTTTATGAATATTCCAGTGCAATAGCGTTGCCAGCTATGCATTTTGTTTTTACTGCCAATGGCGGCCGATGGATGAAGAAAAAATTGTTTAAACAAGAAAACAAGGTACCTACAAAAAATACAACAAAAATTCAAACACGTGTTGTGCCATTAATCGAATAAAATATTCAAGCTTTTTTTCGAACACTCGTGATAAATTACATTTTGAAACATAAAATTCATATACGCTAGGCATTTCTTTGGGAAGGAAACTGCAGTACTTGGTACAATTTTTTGGACCCGGACATCTGTTGATATTAATTTATGCAAAAAATCAAAACAAACAGGGTGTTCTATTATGAGGAACACTTTCGATCTGTTAAATTTATAGGTCAAATATGATGGAGAAGTATGAATAAGTGTTTCATTCGATTTGTAATAATGGTAACTCCGTAGAACTGGCATGAAAATGGTCTGGGTTTGATCCGTGCCTGTGGCACCGAAAAGAAGAATTGACAAATCCTCAAAGAATAGTTTTTTCCACAAAGCTTAAAAACTGTATTACTGAAATTACTCGCAAACAGGATTTTCGGGGAGCTAAAAGAGAAAGGGACTTACTACGAGGAAGTTATGATGTAAAATCATTCTTGGGGATTTGAATGCAAAAATAGGTCGGGAGGCAATATTCAGGCATTACACCTAATGATCATTAATGGCGACCAAGGACTTCGAGTCTTAAAACTGGCAGCATTGAACAACTTGGTCGTTGCGAGTACCAGGTTCCAGCGCAAAGATATCTATGCAAAGCCGCCTCCTGGATGTCGCCTTATAAAATCACTTGTAACCAAATTGACAACGTGTTAAAAGACCGTCGCGTCGGTCACCATTATTCGAGGCTGATGACGGTACGAACGTATCGAGGTGCCAATATCAACTCGGATTACTCTCTCACCATCTTGTTGGTATAATGTTAAGAGGGTAGATTGCCTTACGAAGGCGCATTGCATCCGCCGCTCCGATCGGGTTTCGTCGCCGCTCCGATCGGGTTTCGACGTGCCTTCGATGAGGTCGATGGACGGAAAGTAATTCCTTGGGCCAGAATGCTGTTCGTAGAAAAGAAGTGGACAAGGACATGCCTTATAAACACTCTCATGGCAGCAATCGCAGTTATCGCAGGTTCGATGATGAATGCAAACTACTGAACGTAAGAATGTCGCATACCAATTAATGGAAGAAAGTTATAGAACACGTGCACCCAAAGAGGAATACAAGAGCTCTGAAGATCAGAAAAACAGCTTCACAGACAGACAAAATTGGCCAGTGAGAAAAAATTGATCTGTATATTTGAACACAGCCAAGAACCAGGTCCGCACCAGGCACGGAAATTGTGTCAATCCAGCCAAAAAAATGACACAGTATACACCATGCTGCATATATTGCAAGGACAGAGAGGGAAATCGGATTACCGATCCTTAAGACATACTGGAGCAATGGGAAGTGTACTTTAATGAATTGCTAAACGGTCAGCTCTCTGAAGAAGTTTAGGCTCCCGCATTTTAAGAAGGAGCCCAAATGCTACCGCCACTAAGAAGTCGAGAAGGCTGTAAAAAGGCTCAAACAAAACAAATCCCCGGGACCCGATATGGAATATCAGCTGAGCTGTTTCAACATGACGGGCCACCTTTACATCGAGCAATTCATGAAGAAATGCCAGACGACTGGTGAAAAGGTATTATGTGTCCCATACACAAGAAAAGGTATCTCGTTATTGAATACCACCTATATATAGATACTCTCCTCTAAATAATTTTAGTCTGGCTTAATTCCAGGCAAATCAACAACCGATCAAATGTTTACCCTTAAGCCTTACCCTTTATACAGACTAATCAACATCTTGAATGGAGCGGATGGTTTGAACTGCAATACTGCATCCTTCGACCTGGCGTTGGACTGTAGCACTTCAACAAGAGAGATCATATCGTCCATAAGGTCCAGCTAGATACTGGCTTACGCAGCCGACATCGACATCATCGGTAGAACAGAACAAGCTTTACACGATTTCTTCACCCAGATTGAGCAAGCGGCACAAAATCTAGGCTGCACATTAGTGAAGGAAACAAAATGTACATATTGACGTCTACGGCGAGCAGAACAGTTGGTTACTTAATCAATGACTTTAAAGTAGTCAAATCCGTAAAAAACGATGGGTCAATAGTAGCAGCCGATAACAGTATAGAAGAAGGAAAACGCTGGCGGTTGCTCAAAGAAAACAGAGTCTACTTGCCTGTCAATCTATAATATAAAAATAAGTCGGGTTTTCCTTCCTGATGGTTTTGCATTCGTTGGAAAGGTCTCGGGCTCCGTGAGGTTTATAGCAGACAAAATTCAGGAAAAATTTAAACAGAAAACCGGTGAACTCCGTTTAGTTTCCTATAGAAAGCTATTGTAAAAGTTCCGATTTGTGGAATTGAAAATTTTAAAAATTGTTGACGTTTCAAAGGGCCCTATATTCTAAACCAAAGCTTACTTTTGGGAACCTTTTTTAGTCAACCATATCTCTATAAACGTCAGAGATATCGACTTCAAATAACGTTTGTTTTAAAGATAATAACAAAAAATGCAAAAACGACTTTTTAAAAAATTTAGTGAGTTTTTTTTATCATAGAGCAATTTATAAAATTCTTTATGACACATTCTGAGCAAATTTGGTATAATTTCAAAAAATCAGGTCTCTTTTTTTTTATATCAAAAAACTGAAACAAAATATTTGTCACGTAGAATATTTTGAGAACAATAAAATAATTTATAATATAAAATGCCTAGAATACGAAGTGCGAACATCGGCCGCCGCCGCACAAGACATGCAAGTCAGCAACAAGTGTATTCACAGAACTTAAGCGAAGTAAGGCAAAACATGTATGTATGTATATTAAGAGAAAATGACCGATTGAGACAACGTGTGAGAACACGAAGATCATTGTCATCATTCAATCGCTTGACATTTCAATATAATCTCACTGCAAACTACAGTGATGATGACAATTTAGATATTGGAATAATGACGACTGTATGCCGATATTGCAATGCGTTAAATTCAAAACAGAAACGGTTGGATTGTGCTGCGCAAGTGGAAAAGTCAAACTGGATTCATTACTTACGCCACCACATCCACTGAAACCATTGTTCGATGAAAGTGATCCCGATTCCAACCATTTCAGGCAGACGTTGCCAGTAATTTCCCGCGGATCGCCTGCAGATGAATTGAATGCTTGCCTGAAGGCATCACTTTTGTGGAATAACGTAAAAACATTATCGCTAACCACTAATATGAGAGTTCAACTTCAAAATGATCAAAGTGCTGCACAATTTTCCAAACAATTGTTAGCTGTTGGAAATGGAAAAGTACCAGTTGATGTGACAACTGGATTAATTACTCTTACCGACGACTTTTGCCGATTTGTAGACTCTCAATTAGCTCTTATTGAAAATGTTTTCCCAAACATTAGTGAGAATTATCAGAATTATGCTTGGTAAAGTCAACGAGCAGTTCTAGCCGCAAAGAATAATGATGTAAACGCACTGAATTTCACCATTCAATCAAAAATCGTTGGCGATTTGGTGACATACAAATCCGTTGATTCCATAACAAATCTCGATGATGTAGTAAATTATCCAATGGAGTTTTTGAACTCTCTGGAGTAACCACGATTTCCACCACATAACTTGCAAAAGTTGGTTCAGTTATTATGGTATTGCGTAATTTGAATCCACCGCGACTTTGCAACGGTACTCGACTTGCGGTGAAAAGACTTATGCCGAATTTGATTGAGGCAACCATTATTAACGGAAAGTACGCAGGTGAAAATGTATGTATTCCTCGAATACCAATGATTCCGACTGATCTTATGTTTGACTTCAAACGATTTCAAGTCGCAAGGCCAATCGCTTAGTGTTTTTGGGGAATAAATCATTGTTTTTCACATGGGCAGCTATATGTACGTTGTGTGTTCACGAGCTGGGAAACCATCCGCTTTGTTTGTATTAACGTCAGACCAAAAAAACAAAAAATGTGGTTTACCAAAGAGCACTTCAATTAACGGATAATTTGCGAACAAATATAACGCTTCGATTCAGTATTTACTTTGGGTTCACTTTCATTTTTTACTTAGAAGATGTTGATATAAAATTTTTCCTTTTCAAATATAAAACAAAAAAAAAAAATTTGTCTTCATCTTTTAATCCCCAAACGAAATGTTACAAAAAACGAAGCCATCTGGTGGCGAAACGGAGTTCGTCGGGTTTTCTAGTGCTTTTTAAATTCAGAAAAATTCAGGAAAATTTCGTAAGATTCAATGAAAAATAGTGCGCATACGCCCCATATCAATTATTGAGAGGATTATACATACCTATATCTACTTTCGTGTACTTTTAGCATAATTTTATAGACCGACTATATTAAAAATTTAAAAACACATTCAATATATATTATATGTATGTATCTTGTCCGAAAACGTTGTGCAGCATTAAGAAAACACAAGAGATCTAGAGTGTAAAAAGGCCAGAAAATTATCATTTGGATGGTTAAGAGCTTATCGTCGCTCAAGCGATGAGCACTTTAAAAGACAATATCTTCAAGCCAACACCAACATAAGACTTTGTGCTCCCAAAAAAAATACTTTGAGACAGAAGATAGACGGTTATCTAATTGTATGAACTCGAAGGACTTTTGGAATTTGGTGAAAAATTTGAATTTTAAAACCTTTAAAATCCACCCCAAGTTGAGCCCCATGCTCTTGGCAGACCTTTTTAAAAAATTGCTAAACCCAATTCATGAAGGAAACAACTTTTATTTTGCACATCAAAGTATTTATAATGAAGATTTGGACACAGATATAACCAAATGAAGGATGGAAAAGCGGCAGGCTCTAATGGGATACCAGCGGAATTTTTTAAGTATGGAACCGTTAAGTTAATAAGCAAGCTTACTGCAGTTTACAACGAGGTATCGGGAACAGGCATGATTCCTCAAGAATTTATTGAATCAATCATTTTTCCGATCCACAAAAAAGGAAGCTGGTCTGTGATGTCGAACTATCGAGGAATATCTTTTTTAAATTCGTGTTATAAAAAATTTACATCCATTCTGCAAAACACGGCTTAATAAGTGGATTGATGAAAACAAGCTGTTGAAAGAATTTCAGGCAGACTTTGGATCCGGTTACTCAACAATCGATCATATCTTTGTTCTGAAAAGCATTGCGGATTTATTTATAAGAAGATTTTAAGTCTGCATTTGACACGGTAAATAAGCAAGCTCTTTTCTATAAGCTCTTTGGTATGGGAATGTCGTTTAGGTTTAGAAGAGACCTGCAAAGCATATATATTGACACTAATGCAGCAGTTTGGAATGGTACAAAAAGGTCGGAATGGTTCAGAATGGAATCAGATGTTAGACAAGGTTGTACGATGAGCCCAAGTCTATTCGCTCTCTTTATCGAAGACTTAGTCGATTTCTCGCGTCGTCTTCAGAATCACTACAGCTTATGATAAACCGCCTTTTTGAGTACTTTAAAATATTGAACCTAATAGTTAACATGGAAAAGTCCAAGATCATGATTTTCAAATCAAGATAGTGGCGCTTCAAACTACTCGAGAGAGGTCAGGATGGTATGCAGAATGGATGAAACTTGCTAGCGAGTGTAACATGGACCTTTACATATGAGCCGTTTATTTTGAAAGTGGCATAAGTCACTTTTTCAAAAAAAATCGAGTTAATGGCAACACTAAATACAATTGAACGGTATCTTTTCATTTTTAAAAAATGTGCACTTAATAAGTTGAGAACTATTGAGATTTCTTCGAGAGAAGTATTGGTAATTAACGGTATAAAAAATATCTTAAATATCTCGACTTAAAAAAAAAGTGACTTATGCCACTTTCAAAATAAACGGCTCATATATAACTTTGATTTCAATCACGGGAAAGAGACACTCTACTCTACCACCTAATTGCAAAAGCAACTGGGTGTCTGCACAGAGCGATTTACAGTCCACTCAATAACAATTTGGAGGCGAAGAATTATTTTCGAGATGAATACAGCGTAGAGGAGATTTCGATGATGGTAAAGCTACGTGGTGATCTCGTTCCACATAGAGAGAATTTAAAGATATTATGCTCTTTATGTAATCTACAAGAGAGAGAAAATGTATTTCACTTCATGGGCACGGTTGCTAGTATGGTCGTTTACGACCAAATTTGGTAATAATTTTCTTACTTGGTCGCCTGGTGATTTTCTTATTCCATTTGGTCCCTTTTTTTAAGAAATAAAAAAAAAACTCGACTCTATTCTCAAAAATAAAATGCAAGCCTAAAGTACTTTTCATTTGTAAACGGTACATATGTACATGTATTTAATTTAATGCACCCCATAACAAATGCAATTCAATTCAATTCTTTTTTTGAGGCTTTTAAAACAAAATTTTCTCTTATGTATATAAATATATAAATTAATTAATAATTATGAAGCCGGCTTGTAAATATGCCAGACAAAGCAAATAAAGAAATATTTTGTATATAATATTTAAACTTCTCTTCAATGTCGAATAAATCTTTTGCCCATAACAAATGCACGATCATTGAGTGCACAGTGCACACGTTGAATGCATTAATTTCACAATATATTGACAATATATTGACAGATGGCTCAACATCTCAAAATCACCGCATCTCAATATCACCACATCTCAAGATCATAATCTTGCGGAAAAAATGGACATGTCAGAATTTTGAGAAAAGGTCGGTTATCATAAAAACGGTTTAAATGAATATTGTTTTAGAAATTTAGGTAAGTTCGTTTATAACTTGATATTACTTCCTCACAGCTCAGCTGCTGCTAAGTAGGCATTTTTTTAAAATGACTTTGATTAAAACGAAAGTAAGACTTAATTTTGATACCATTAATAGTATAATGCTGGCCAAAGAGCTTCAAGATGAGAAAAATAATCATAGCGTTTGGTCTGCAAAAACATTTTTTTAAATTTATATTTAAAAAAAAAGAGGATGGGATGCGACCCACACTGATAACTTCCCATCCCCTATGCAGGCTTTCGTTTTTTGTTAAAAAAGTTGTCAGTCAAATTATTCTTTTGAATATGATGAAATAGTTTGATTTCAAATTCTATTTTTGTTAAAAACATTTTTAGTCGAAAACCAATTTTATTAGCATTTACGTACTATTTTTTGCAGATTTTTTTTATGAAAAAACTAACTGTTGGATTTTTATAAAAAAAATTATGGAATGTCGGAAACAATATTTTTAAAAAAAATAAGTTTGAATCCAATATTTTTTTTAATTTTTGAAAAGATATTTGAGTCGAAAGTAAATTTTTACCAACTTTTAGTAATGTTTTATTTAGGTTTTTATATTTTATACAAAAAAACTATAATTCGATTTTTGACAATTGTCTTTTTTGTCAATTTTTTTGATTTATAAAAAAAAAACGTAAATTCCAAAAAAAATACTTGTTTATTAACACGTTACAATATATTTTATAATTTAAAATTTAATTCAAGTCGACGGCGTTATTGGTTCGTGAGTTATTTTGGGTTAAACAATTTTTTTTTTTAAATTGCTGCGGTTAATAAAACACCCACTCAATTTTTTTGAGAGTCCTTTCTGTATCTTTCTGCATTATTATCTGTACTTATAACAAAATTTATTTGAAGTTGATATCTCTACTGGTTCTTGTTAACTTTCCATAGGAAGTTATTGTAATGGGTCCGATTTGTCAAATTGAAAATTTTGATATTTCTCGACGTTTCAAGGTCCCTAGAGTCGAAGATTTTTAGAAAGATGACTGTGCGTGCGTGTGTACGTACGTTCGTACGTCCGTACGTCCGTACGTCTGTACGTTCGCGACGTTTTTTCGTCTTCCATAACTCAAGAACCAGAAGAGATATCGACTTCAAATAAATTTTGTTATACAGATAATAAGGCAGAAAGATGCAGAAAGGGCTCTCAAGAAAATTGCGTGGGTGGTTTTTTTACCATAGCAGTTTAAAAAAAAGGTGAAAATTTGGTTAACCCTAAATATCTCATGAACCAATTGTTGTAAAATTAACAAACCCGAAATATATTAAAATTATAATTTATGATGATATAGGTTGGCGGAACAATGATCCGCAAAATTAAACAAAACAAAATATGAAAACGAAACGATTAAAATAATTCGCAATAGGCAGCCGGCGCGCACGAGCGGATACCTATTTCTTATTGTAAACAATTGTAAGTAGTAAATGTCAGATTCCAAAAAGGTTGGTTTGTTAATTCTACCACCGACAGCAAATACAGTGCTGTCACCCAGTAGCTCAGTTTGGGGGTGGGTTTGGTAAAATGTAGATTTTATTAATCGAACTCGATTAATAAAATCGAAATTAATTATAAACCTAATAAAAGATACTACACAGGGGCGTAGCAAAAAAAATAATAAAAATGGGCGCCAGGAAGTATTATGGTACTTACCATCACCATTCAAGAAGAAAATAATAAAGAAAAGAGCGGAAACTTACTTCCCAATTAAAATAAAATTCAAGAGTAATTTTTCACTGAAAACAGGTTAAGATATTTTATTTTATATATCTGGGAAACCTTTATAAATATAGGTAGAAAACCCAGAATTTTTTCCAACAAGATATTGTACAATTTAAAATGAAATCAAGAACAAACAAAGAAAGAGAACAATTGTTGTGTAACAAAGGACACAAAGAAAAGGTCACCTTGGGAAAGTTCCCGAAGAACAATGAATTTTATGGACGCGGGTCCCGCAATCTCGGGAGACAAAAGAAACGACCGAAAGTCTAACAGGTTAAATTTTTGGCTCTTTATAGCCAACCACAAATTATCAGAAAATACGAACGCACAAAAACTCACTCGAAAGAACAAAAAAATACTTAGCTTTGGTTTGAAAAATAGATCCTGCCTCTTCCTTTTCCTCACTCCTCAATAACGCCTTCCTCACAAATTCTATGTTTTTTTTTCTCTTTATCAATTTTTAGTTTTGTTAACACCAAACGCACTAACACGATTTTTCTTTTTTTTTCTTCTCAAAAATCCTTCGCCAATTTTACTTTTCTTCAACCTCACTCTTCTTAGCTTTTTCAAAAAGTGCCATATTCATGGCGAACTTCCCTCATCCAAGAGGCCACGACAAACATGCCATCCTACTCTGACCTTTTATTATGATCTGGTTTTCTCTTTCGGTCTAACTGCGACACCCGGCTTTTTCGCTGGGGTGCATGCCGATTTCAAAAACCAGTCAAACTTTTGTGGTCTCTTTCATATTGGTGATTTGAACACCAACCTTGGCTTAATGGACGAGTTCAGTTCTTATCCGTCAAATCCAATTGGTCGAAAAAGTAAACGAAAAATTTTTGAGAGTTCGCGAATAAAATCCCCAGCCCAAACCGGCCCAGTTTAATAACTTGAGGAAAGCGTTCTTGTAATTAGGAATCTTGGAATTTCTCAACCAAGAATAAGAGGCAGGGTCCGATAGTTTTAAATTTAGACTCTAAACCCTTAGACTTCCGTGCAGACAATTTTAAGGGAAGGGAAACACATCGCAAGGTGACCTTACTTGGTATTCCGACACTTTAGGGTGGGCATTAAGCCATACTAATTTTAGGGTGGTGTGCCAATTAGATAAAGGATGCACACTATCGTTTCTCCTTGTGTGGACCACCTGTCGCACACTCGATAAATCCGTCTTAGTGACTCATCCGTCACACAATTATGTATTTTCTGACCGCCCGTCATAAATTTTGAAAGTTAATGAAAATGTGGACCTCCTGTCACACAACTCCGCATTACCACTGAAACCTATTTTGTTTGCTTTTCCAAAATACAATAAGAGCAGGGCACTAACTGATGGAAAGCAGGACTCTACTGAACTCTTAAAATATTTTGGAGCCGCAACGAAGAACGGAAGGTTAAAAAGGGAAAAGGATATACAATAGGCGAGTGAAACTTGTTGTGGTAAATTTTACCGCAACAAATCCCACCCTTACCTCCTAGGAAATGTGCTTACAATTCTGTAACACATTTTCTAAAAGATGCCAAGGTAATGGAAAACAAGATTAAGGATTTTCCATCAAAAAAAAAAATCAAATGGAAAACGTTACATAAGAAATAATTCAAAATAACTACAAAAAAAATAAGCTACTTTACTGATTAATCCTCGGATGCATCGGTATACGGTTTTAAATCCTTAACGTGCCAAGTTCCGCGTTCTTTACCTTTACTGTCTTTTAACACGTATGTCCAAGGTGACACACGCTTTTTCACTTCAAACGGACCGACAAACTTCGGTGCTAATTTGGCAGCATAATAATTCGCGGCATCCGACAACGAAAAGTTTCTACGCCATACAAGATCGCCGGGGTGATATTGAACATCACGCCGTCGGAGATTGTAGGCCTGAGCAGCTCTTTTGGATGCTACTTCCAGTTTTTTCGCAATATCTTCCCTTAGTTCCTTGAAACGTTCAGCGATCTCACTCAGATCCTGAACATTCCCTGAACCATCTTCGACTAATGGTACTTCTCGACCTGAAGTCACCATATCCCTCCCAAAATTCGCGTAATACGGAGAAACTCCCAAAACCTCGTGTTGCGAAGTGCGTATAGCACACGCTACCTTACTCAATTGTGAATCCCACAATCTGTGGTTTTCAGCGACGTAAGCCCTCAACGTCGTCTTAATTATTTGATTTATTCTTTCCGCAGGATTCGCCTGCGGATGATAGTGGGCTGTGAATTTTAATTGTGACCCGTACGCCTGGCAAAGCGTTTCCAGTTCCTTGGATCGAAACTGGGGACCGTTGTCACACACGATCACTTTTGGCACGCCAAATAAGAGGAAAACGTTATCTTCAAGTTCCCTAACTATGGCCCTTGCAGTGGCCGACCTTAAAGCAAACAGAAGCGGAAACTTAGTAAAATAATCTACCACCGTCAAAATATAAATAAAACCCCTACTCGATTTAGGAAGCGGACCTACCAAATCAACACAAATCATTTCCCACGGTGCCTTGATTCCTACCCTCTCAGTCATCAACCCAGCTGGCTTCTCATTCACCGGTTTTACCTGTTGGCAAACTTTACAGTTCCTAACGTACTTTGTTATATCGGCCCTCATCTTTGGCCAGTAAAACTTTGCTCCTATTCTAGAAAAAGTTTTCCTAACTCCCATATGTCCCGCTAGAGGGCCATCATGGTATTCCTGCAAAATCCCTAACCTTTCGTTTTTCCCTAAGACTCTCTTCCATTCCTGATTGTTTTCATGCACTATCACATGATTTGCCTTCACCAGTTTGAACAACTGACCTTGTTCAACTCTCCAGGCCGGATACCTAAGCGGATTAGACTTGATTGCTAAAATCATTTTTCTCATCCAAGGGTCTACATCCTCGTCTGAGATACCACCCAACTGCGGCACTCCCCGAGAGAGCATATCTGGAACTACATGCTCCTTGCCCTTGCGATGAATGATCTCGAAATCAAATTGTTGGAGCCTAATTGCCCAACGAGCTAACCTACCCTGTGGATCTTTAAGATTGTTTAGCCATACCAATGAATAGTGATCGGTCACAACCGTAAACCGAACACCTTCGATATACGGCCGCAACTTCTCAATAGCCCACAATACAGCTAAACATTCCTTCTCCGTCGTAGAGTAATTCCTCTCATTTCTATTTAAAGACCTACTAAGGTAACAGACAACCTTTTCTCCCTCCTCAAAGTTCTGTGAAAGAACTGCACCGATCCCAAAATCTGACGCGTCTGTTTGAACGACAAAAGGTCGTTTAAAATCTGGGCAAGTGAGTATAGGTGCTGTCACCAAACACTCTTTTGCCTTCCTAAAGCTATCCTCGCATTCTTGAGTCCAAGTGAACTTCCTATTCTTTTTTAACAAATCCGATAACGGCCTAAGCAATTCAGCAAAATTTGGTACAAAACGACGGTACCAAGAAACTGTCCCTATAAAACTCCTAACCTCTTTAACATTCCTCGGTGCTGGAATCCTAACCATGCTTTCCACTTTCTCTGGATCTACGTGTAAACCATTTCGATCCACTATGTACCCTAAAAATTTAAGTGACGGCATGCAAAAGTTGCATTTTTCCCTACTAACCTTTAATCCGGCTTCACTTAACCTTTTCATCACCTCATTAAGAATTTCAAGATGTTTTTCAAAATTTTCTGTAATGATGATGATGTCGTCTAAATAGACGAAAACGTATGGTTCGAGGTCGGCACCCAAAACTGTGTCGATAAACCTCTGCCAAGTCGCAGGCGAATTGTGAAGACCGAAAGGCATTCTCCTAAACTGAAAAAGACCCCTACCAGGTACCGTGAAGGCAGTATATGGCTTTGATTCCTCTTTCATAGGAATCTGCCAATATGCTGATTTAATGTCTAGCGAAGACAAGAACCTAGCCCCTCGAAGCCTATCTAAAATTGAATTAATGTATGGAAGTGGATAAGCATCCCTATCTGTATTTTTATTCAGCTTCCTATAGTCCACACAGAACCTATAGGAGCCGTCTTTCTTTTTAACTAAAAGTATTGGAGATGACCACGCACTTGTCGATCTCTCAATAACTCCTGCTTCTAACATCTCGTTTAATTCCCTATCTATGTGTTCCTGCATTGCCGGAGAAACCGGATAATAACGTTGCTTAATCGGTTCCGCCGACGTCCTAATCTTATGCTCAACCATAGTTGTGCACCCTAAACCTTCAGGCATTTTACTAAAAGATTGAGTTATCAGATCTTCTAGACTCTTAATTTCCCTATCACCTAACTCCGAACGTTTTGTTATAGAACAAATCGAAACCGGCTGTTCCGAAAAATTCCAAACGCGTGATCTCAAATCCAGGACGATACCCGAAAGTGCCCAAAAATCTGCACCAAGAATCACTGTGTGTGGAAGAGTTGGTATGACGATACAGTCAACTAAGATTGCCCTATCTTCAACAACTATTGGAAGAGAGACAGTCCCTAACACTCCTACACTTGTTCCATCTGCTAAACGAACGCAGTGAACACTGTCTGTTTTCAAAAAAAGACCTAAGTTTTGGAGAATGTTCCAAGCATCCCTACCTATTATGGTTCTAGAAGCTCCTGAATCTAATAAACCTAAAAATCTAGTACCATAAATGCTAATACTCAAAAATGGTCTCCTATCACTACCGTTTGCCTCCAAAGTAAAACCTAGATGAATTTGGTCTGCCGGCTGGTTCCCAGCAGGCAACCTATTCAATTCCTGCGGACTTCCCGCCCTGCTGGCGCAAGAGCCCGTTGCCCATTTCCCGAGCAGCGACGACAATTCTGTCTATTCACCCCTAACTGCCCACAACCAAAACAACGCCTAGGAGCGGAACACCTATTTGCAAAATGGCCTGATCCATTGCAATTATAACATCTCAGCGAAGAGTTTTGATTTGAAGAACTGGCCTGATTTTTGGTTTGGTCATTCCCCACAACAACCGAAACCATTGGAGTTTCTATACCTACATATGCTAGATCCGGTTCTAGCAGATTCCTATTATCCCTAACACTAAGTGGTGGAAGATACGATTCCACATTTGCCCTAACCGCTTCTAAGTTCCTACCTAATGCGACCAAGTCGGACACACAACTTGGTTTAGCCAAACCAAGCTGAGTTTGGTAGAAAGGTGTCAAGTTCCTTTGAATCATTGACAACTTCCTACTTTCCGATATTGGTTCAGTTAACCTACCAAACAAATTTTGCATTGTCGCCACATAGACTCCGATGGATTCATCTTTGCCTTGTGTACGACGCCTAATCTCATCTAATAACTGATCATCATAGTTCGGTGGCAAGAACTCCAACTTCATCTCTCGAATGAGTTCCGACCACGAACTAACTGATGACCTAACTGCCCTGAACCAAATTAAAGCTTTCCCTACGAAAAGCTCAACGGCTGCCTTAAACAGTTGGGATTCCGAAACCCCCCTAGCAGAACGAATCTCATCAACCCTTTCTAAAAACGCGTTCACTGAAGCACCACAGCGCTCCCCAGTGAATTTCACGTCCCATTTTTTTATATTGAAAAACCTATCCGAATAAACCTGATTTTCACTATCCCCAATTCTATCCCTATTCGAATCTGCCACTCCTAAATTCTTCGAGGTACCGGCAGCCGTACTACTCGACATACTTTGCTGAGGTTCAGCTGAACGCTGCTTTTCAACCTCGCTAACTCTACCACCCGATTTTCCTTTTTGTTTCCTATCATTATTTTCTTCCTCATCGTCGACTTCATCTTCTTCCTCTTCCTCTTCCTCGTCATCCTCTCCCAACTCAGCCATGGCCATCACCAACTTATTTTTAAGAACCTGTTTTCCCTTCTCCTGATTCTCATTCTCTGGAATGCTCCTATCCATCCTACGTAAACCCCATTCAACCTTTGTAATAATTTTCAAATACTCCTTTGAAGTTTCCGACTTCGGCGGAGTTTCTAGCAACTTCCCTATCTCTATCAATTTTTTCTCTACCGCCATCGAATCCTGTTCATACGTAAACGGATAAGCGGGAGGAATAAAAGAATTCCTACGCTCTAACTTTAAAGCTACCCTAAGCGCTTTGCGCATCTCCTCCACTGTCCCTACAGTTAAACCCCGAAATTCTATCTCATAGGTTATCTCATCCTGAGATAACCTATTAACCTGACTCACATCCATATTACCAAAAATAAAAAGAACTAATCTATATTAAAATATTAAATGAAGCGAAACAGAAGAAAAAAAAATTGAACACGAAAAACCGAATCGTTGTCAGCGAAATTAAAAAAGAATATTTATCAAAAAAACAATAATAACTAAAAACGAAATGAAAATTAAATTGCTTCTTATAATAGTAAAAGTAATATTCAAAATATCAAAAGTATTAAACAAAGTACTATTAAAATATAAGTTATTGCGCTGATACGACAGCACTGACTCAATACAACACTACTAAAAATTAATATCAATTGCGTTGACAGATTAATCAATGTGTCTGAAAGAGACAACACTATAATCACTCGCAATGAACAAAATGGTGGCCAAAATATTTTTCTCACCCAAATCAATTTTATATAATTATAAAAGAAATAATTGCAACACGAATAAAAGTAAAATTCTTACTCCGTACTCTCCTATGAACAAAAACAACCCCTTTGCCTCCAATCCAAACACTTGACGGTACCGCAGGTATTTCTGTGGGTATTCCTGTAGTATGTATGTATTTTTGTAGTTGCGATTTCAGATTGAATTTTACCTGAGGAAAAAGAAAATAACACAAAGTAAATTTCTATTCAAATAAAACAAAGGAACGACACTTTCCTAATTACAACACAATACAAATCACGATATTTCAATATAGTGCACTTCAAGCACTTTTTTTGTTGACACTGCCAAAGCGAAAGCCCCACGTTGTGGACGCCAATTGTTGTAAAATTAACAAACCCGAAATATATTAAAATTATAATTTATGATGATATAGGTTGGCGGAACAATGATCCGCAAAATTAAACAAAACAAAATATGAAAACGAAACGATTAAAATAATTCGCAATAGGCAGCCGGCGCGCACGAGCGGATACCTATTTCTTATTGTAAACAATTGTAAGTAGTAAATGTCAGATTCCAAAAAGGTTGGTTTGTTAATTCTACCACCGACAGCAAATACAGTGCTGTCACCCAGTAGCTCAGTTTGGGGGTGGGTTTGGTAAAATGTAGATTTTATTAATCGAACTCGATTAATAAAATCGAAATTAATTATAAACCTAATAAAAGATACTACACAGGGGCGTAGCAAAAAAAATAATAAAAATGGGCGCCAGGAAGTATTATGGTACTTACCATCACCATTCAAGAAGAAAATAATAAAGAAAAGAGCGGAAACTTACTTCCCAATTAAAATAAAATTCAAGAGTAATTTTTCACTGAAAACAGGTTAAGATATTTTATTTTATATATCTGGGAAACCTTTATAAATATAGGTAGAAAACCCAGAATTTTTTCCAACAAGATATTGTACAATTTAAAATGAAATCAAGAACAAACAAAGAAAGAGAACAATTGTTGTGTAACAAAGGACACAAAGAAAAGGTCACCTTGGGAAAGTTCCCGAAGAACAATGAATTTTATGGACGCGGGTCCCGCAATCTCGGGAGACAAAAGAAACGACCGAAAGTCTAACAGGTTAAATTTTTGGCTCTTTATAGCCAACCACAAATTATCAGAAAATACGAACGCACAAAAACTCACTCGAAAGAACAAAAAAATACTTAGCTTTGGTTTGAAAAATAGATCCTGCCTCTTCCTTTTCCTCACTCCTCAATAACGCCTTCCTCACAAATTCTATGTTTTTTTTTCTCTTTATCAATTTTTAGTTTTGTTAACACCAAACGCACTAACACGATTTTTCTTTTTTTTTCTTCTCAAAAATCCTTCGCCAATTTTACTTTTCTTCAACCTCACTCTTCTTAGCTTTTTCAAAAAGTGCCATATTCATGGCGAACTTCCCTCATCCAAGAGGCCACGACAAACATGCCATCCTACTCTGACCTTTTATTATGATCTGGTTTTCTCTTTCGGTCTAACTGCGACACCCGGCTTTTTCGCTGGGGTGCATGCCGATTTCAAAAACCAGTCAAACTTTTGTGGTCTCTTTCATATTGGTGATTTGAACACCAACCTTGGCTTAATGGACGAGTTCAGTTCTTATCCGTCAAATCCAATTGGTCGAAAAAGTAAACGAAAAATTTTTGAGAGTTCGCGAATAAAATCCCCAGCCCAAACCGGCCCAGTTTAATAACTTGAGGAAAGCGTTCTTGTAATTAGGAATCTTGGAATTTCTCAACCAAGAATAAGAGGCAGGGTCCGATAGTTTTAAATTTAGACTCTAAACCCTTAGACTTCCGTGCAGACAATTTTAAGGGAAGGGAAACACATCGCAAGGTGACCTTACTTGGTATTCCGACACTTTAGGGTGGGCATTAAGCCATACTAATTTTAGGGTGGTGTGCCAATTAGATAAAGGATGCACACTATCGTTTCTCCTTGTGTGGACCACCTGTCGCACACTCGATAAATCCGTCTTAGTGACTCATCCGTCACACAATTATGTATTTTCTGACCGCCCGTCATAAATTTTGAAAGTTAATGAAAATGTGGACCTCCTGTCACACAACTCCGCATTACCACTGAAACCTATTTTGTTTGCTTTTCCAAAATACAATAAGAGCAGGGCACTAACTGATGGAAAGCAGGACTCTACTGAACTCTTAAAATATTTTGGAGCCGCAACGAAGAACGGAAGGTTAAAAAGGGAAAAGGATATACAATAGGCGAGTGAAACTTGTTGTGGTAAATTTTACCGCAACACAATGACGCTAGAGACTTGAATTAAATTTTATATTATATATTGTAACGTGATACAAAACAATTATAGTTTTGGAAAAAAATCCAATAAACGGTTTTTTATAAATCAAAAAAACTGAAAAAAAATTTGTCACCTCGAAAATTTTACAACCCAAATATGATTTCATCTCCAAAACAATTTTGTGCAACGAAGAATAATGTTTTTGACATCTGATAAAATTTTGAGAAAAATCTAATTGACAGTATTTTTACAAAAAATAAAAATCTACAAAAAAATTAATAAAAGTTGGTAAAAATTGATTTTCGACTCAAATATCTTTTCAAAACTTTGAGATATTGGCATAAAACTACTTTTATCTTTCAAAGAATATTGTTTTCAACATTCAGTAAAATTTTGAAAAAAAATCGAATTGAAAGTTTTTTTACAAAAAATTAAAAACCGAAAAAAAAATTAACAAAAGTTAGTAATAATTGATTATCGACTCAAATATCTTTTCAAAAATTTGAGATAATGGCTTCTTACAAATTTTAACTTATAAGAAATATTGTTTTCAACATTAGGAACATTTTTGAGAAAAATCGAATTTACAGTTTTTTTTACAAAAAAAAAAAAACAATACTAAAACTTGGTAAAAATTTACTTTCGACTTAAATAGCTTTTCAAAAGGTTAAAATATTGGCTTCAAACTTATTTTATTTCACACAAAATATTGTTTTCGATATTCAGTAATTTTTTTTATAAAAATCCAACAGTTCGTTTTTTCATAAAAAAAATAAAATCTACAAAAAATAGTTCGCAAATTTGGTAAAAATTGATACACATAGACAAACTTTTAAGCAAGACAAATCGACAGACGGGATGGGAAGTTATCTGTGTAGGTCGCAACCCAGCCTCTTTTTTTGGTCCTCTTTTGGTACGATTGGTCATTTTAATTTTCAGCTTTGGTCATGCAGATTTTTTTCAAGTGGTAACCGTGTTCATGGGTGATGTTGGAACGTGTTTTTTGAAAAAAAAAAATGAAGTTGTATCATTGTTGAACGAAGTCGACGTTAAAAAACTTTATATGTAGTGGAAACTGGCTCTAGATTTTAGGGGAAGAATTGTTAATGAGAGTTTCTGCAGAAAATATTTAATCTTATTAGTAAACTATTCAAACAAAAAACTTTATTTATTTATAAATTATATTTCATAGTTTTGTCAACAAGGCAGGCGGCAGAATGCCATGCTTTTTTTGATTTTTGTAATCAATGTTAAATGTTCAAGACGAGCAATACAAATCTATCCATTATATGTATGTATGTTATTTTTTTAGCAGGGACAATAAACAATGCACATTATTTAGGATAGGGTAGTGTTGCCGTCTGCCATAGTAAAATAAAATCTGTAGTAGAAATTAATAAAAAAATTTAAAAAATTAAATTATTAAGTTATAATGTAGCAGGCCTTAGTAATAAGTCTATTTACGTAAATTTTTATTATTTTATAAATAAATATGATATTGTGTTTCTCTATGAAACGTTTTTAGTAGAAGAAGAATATAAATTATATCTTAACCGATTTACGAACTATAAATTTGTTTGGATTCCCGCTGTAACACAGAGTACCAGAGGCAGAGCAAGTGGTGGCTGTTTTTTTGGGTATAAAAAAAGCTTAAAAAACATTTCATGTGAGTTTGAAACTAAAGATGAACTACATTAACTGCAATCACTGGGAAAGGGATTTTGGAAAATTACGTGATATACTTGAACATAGCAGCTACGACAATGTAATGATTATCGGAGATCTGAATGCCCGTATAGGAAAGGGGGAAGAAAGAGAGAATCGATATGCAGGGAAAGTGAGAGAATCAAAAGATACCGCAACAAATTCGAGGGGAATCAAACTGCTGGATTTGTGTGATTCATTTGGGTTTCATATTATGAATGGTGTAAGTGACTTGGATATACATGGAGAATTTACTTTTGTAGGTCAACAAGGCTACTCTGTCATCGACTACTGTTTAATAAGGGGCGAATGGATTTCCATATTTGCAGATTTTGAAGTTTTGTGTGAGCAGTACTCAGATCATCTACCAATCATAGCAACATTTTTAACCGCCCCCATTGAAAACGAAGAAATAACCAACATGTTACTGCCACCAAAGTTGACGTGGAAACATGCAAAGGCAAATGAGTACAGGAACAATCTCCAACGCAACTTAAACACAGAGGAACAACCCAATATAAGTGAGATTGATAATTTAGCTAAAATATCGTATCCATCGTGCACACAGGTTCATAAAAAGACATTTGTTGATAAAGATAAATGGTTTGATAAGGAGCGTGAAGTAACGAGGCGAAAATCTTTTGGTTGGCTCAAAGCCTTTCGTAAATTTGGAACTATTCTCTTCAAGGATCTTTATTCTTAAACCAACATTGCCTTTAAAAGACTATGGAAAGAAAAAAAGAAATGCTTTCTTGAAAAAGAGGCTCTTATGCTTACATGCTGCAAAAATACAAAAGAATTTTGGCTAGCAATAAACAAATTTAATGGTAAAGCACCAAAAATAAGTATTCAAATAAGTGCGAGCTTATTAATGGACTACTTTCAAGCTTTGTTAAACCCAATAACAATCACATTACCCATTCATTATGCTATACCCTTTTATTCAAATGAAATACTCGATTCACCTTTTTCTTATGATGAAGTAAACCAAGTTTTTAAAAATCTTAAAAAGCAGAAGTCACCAGGTCCAAATGGGATTCTCATTGAACTTTTTAAATACGCTACAAATGAACTGAAGGAACAAATGACAACTGCTTTTAATAATATACTGGATACGGGAGTTATACCACCACAGTTTAAAGAAGCAATTATTCCCCATACATAAAAAAGGAAATATAGCCGAGCCAGCTAATTATAGAGGAATATCCCTTCTTAATGCATCCTATAAGATATTTACAAAACTCTTGAATAATAGAATGGCACATTGGATTGAGAGTCAAAAACTTATTCATGAAAATCAAGCTGGTTTCCGTAATGGTTACTCAACCGTAGACAACATTTTTGTGCTTCAGAACATTGCTGGCACATTCCTAGAACAAAAAAAGAAATTATTCGCCTTCTTCATTGATTTCAAGGCAGCCTTTGATAACATCGATCGAAGATCTCTGTTCTATAAGCTCTACAATACTGGAATGAGTAATAAGTTTGGAAGGGTACTCGAAAACATGTATGAAGAAAACCGAGCAGCGGTATGGTGTGGAACTGAGACTTCGGAGTGGTTCGCAACAAATATGGGAGTAAGACAAGGCTGTTCCTTAAGTCCTTACCTGTTTTCGTTGTTTATCAATGATCTCACAGACTGTCTACCAGAAGGAATAGATTTTGTCGGGGTGTTATTTAAAGCACTTCTTTTTGCAGACTGATGATAAACCGACTTTTAACGGTTGACCTTGGAAAGTCAAAGGTGGGAGTTACATCTAAAGGATAAACTTGTAAAAGCAATCAGGCAGACGGCAGAAGCCATGCTTTAATGATTTATGTATAAAAATAAAAAAATGTTTGTATCATAATGAAGAAAATAAAATCATCTATCTATCTATCTATATCATTTTAAAGCAACAACATTAGTTAAAAAATCAATGGAACTGGTGTTTCTAAATGTTTTAGTAATTTTCTTGTAGAAAAAGGACTTTAAAGTTTTAAATTTTCTCTAATTGGTTTACATCAGGTGAGCTAACAAAAAATGTTCTGATAAATAAAGGTAAATGTTGTTGAGCTTCCTTTATTATAACACAAAAATGGTAAAATGGAATGATGAAGGACGCAATATTCTGGTGTTGGGTCACTTTTTCCTTTATACGTATAAGTATAACTTTCAACACTGTTGCTCCCATTAATGTCCCTCGTTCTTTCGTCTGCAATTCTTGTTAATTAATCTTTTCCTTCATATCACACATTAATCTTTGTTATTGAGCTCAAAGCGGTGCCATATTAGAGAAAATTTTATGTATGCTTGAACGTTGCGGCCACCCACTCGCGCGTATAGTATATAGCCTTTTCCACGCACAAACTTCCAACCCCTTCTTCTGTTTTGATGCGAGGCAAGCTTACGGTAACTTTTACGCTCGTTAGCAACATGAAGAATAATTATTATTAAATAAAATTAGAAATATTTTTGTACACTCATACTTATCCCATATGGTTGTTAGTTTGTTTAACTATATAAATACATATTCTTGTATGTTTATGTGTAGGTACTCGTACTACAAACTCGTCCGTCGCGTCACTCGTCGCGTCGTCTTCGTATTATAATCCTCTTTATAAGCGCGCTTAACTTCTTCTTGGAGGTGTGTACGATACGGTACGTAGTAGGTAGGGACTTCAGATGATGTTGGGTGGATAGGAGGAAGGTAAAGGCAGGGCAGGGCAGGCTAAGTGCGTTAATTCAACAAAGCAACCCCTTAGTCATTCCTGCCTTCGAAGGTCTGTCACTTTCGATGATAAATTACGTCGGCATGGTGCATTTGACGTTTGGGTATGGGTTTGAGTTGGAGCCATTCAACGTCTTTAGAAAGATTCTTCTCCGTATCTGTGCCTCACTATTTTTTTCTTGTTGTTGTTGCTTTTAGAGGGGCTGATACAGGTCTCCTATTGTGTGTAGGCATTATGTATGGTAGGTTGGTACATATTATGTTTATCAAGATTCTTCTTCTTCAACTTCTGTGTGTGCCATTGACATGATTCGTGGGGTGTTTTGTAATAAAATCTTTCTTAAAGGTGATCATCTCTAATTTGGGATGAAATTTCAGTTTTAGGGCGTATGTTTCCCTTCACTCTACACAATTCCTACCCACACATAAAATATAAGCTATAAATGAGATCTTCATGTATTCATAATGTTCCAGTTGAGCGAACGATTTCTCAAGATTCATTAATCACGCAAGACGAAATTCACAATGAATAAACGAGGTAGGTAAGGCATATTCTATTTACATACAAACATATCTACATACGAGCAAAGACGACGAGTACCTACATATACAAATTATTATAATAGAATACGTAGAAGAAGAAGGGGCTTGAGCTTTTAGAAACGTTTGTTTGGGATATCAAGCGAACATTGGCATGGATTTGATTATGACACAATTTGTGTTGTGTTGATTCTCATTAGTCGTATAATTAAATGCAAACAAATAGTGTGTTTGACTTATGATATTGAGAATGATTGATATGGTTGATGATAGATAATATCAAGCTATGATTCTTCCTTTTTTTTATTTCTGCTACAATGCTACAAGGGGTGGTTATAATAATTTAATCTAATACAGTCTGAAGGACCTTTAGATGGGGTTAGAAAATATAAATTCAATTCAAACTACATATACCAATAGGGAGTAACAAAAACTTATATCTTTTAAATAGATTAGTCATTCAGTCAAAAGGATTAAGATAAAAAGCCTTCGAACATTAAAGCAGTGTAGGATTTAAAAGCCTGTTCAAAAGTATAAAAACGGAAGTATTGGAAAAGTTGAAAATAAAAAAAATATTGTCCATAATACAAATTTTTTGTTTGGTTATATTTTGATCAAAAAATCTTATTATTTTGTAGTTGAGTTCATTTACGAAGACATTTTTCAATAGTCCTCGAACCTTCAATTTTGTGTATACAGTCCGTAACATATGAATAGCCTCACTCATAATTTATTTTCTAATTAGATTTTTTTGGCACTTCTTTGATGTCTATATATATCGAAATGTTTATTAAATGATAAGGTAAGACTAAGCTCTTGAGATAAAAAAAAAAAATTCAAGCGATTTTTAAAATCTGCCGGAATTTTGTGATGTGGTTTTGTTTGTAGTCGCAAAAACGTATATTTTTTTTATCACATTAGAATAGCCTCACCATGTTTATTTTGGTCAAAATGAAAACAAAATTATTTTTTTTTAAGAAAACAGTTTTTATTTATTTTATGTAGTTAATAACATCATTTTAGTACTTTGTACAGCCACCCTAATTTTGAATGACGTCAAAAACGCGATCTTTTAGGGAATCATACAAAGATTTTTGGAGATCTAAAGAAAATTGTGCCCAGGCCACTTTAATGCCTTCAATAAGCACCTCTTTATTTGCGTACTGCTTACCACCTTCATAAACTTTGCGTGTTAACCACCCCAAACATTTTCGATTATGTTTAAATCTGGAGATTAGGGTGGCCAAGATAATTGTTGAATATTTTGGTCTTGCAACCATGTTTTAATTACACCAGCAGTGTGGATAGGTGCGTTGTCCTGCTGGAAAATAATCGGAATCGGTCCAAAAGTATCCTGGAACTGAGGTAGTGCTGTTTCTAATATAGGCTTGTAGTATGCCGCCGCCATTTTACAGTTCACAAAATATAAGTCAATTTTGCATAAAATGATATTGCACCCCATACCATTACTCCTCCCTATCGGCTATGATGTCTAAAAATAATTGTTCCTTTCTTAAATCATGGAAGTAATAGTTATATCCGTCCGGCCCATCCAAGTTGAATTTTTTCTCGTCTGAAAATATCAATTTTCGCCAATCGTTTGAATGGCTGCTGCCATCGGCATTCCATGCCATGTGAAGTCTTGCAAAATTGAGCCACTGGCGCTGTATATATTACGCACATTGTTCAGTGGTGGTTTTTTCTTTAGTTTTAGGCGCTTCAAGTGTCCAGCACCTTTAATGACTCTACTTATGGTCATTCGGCTAACATCTAATCCAACTTCGTGCCTTATCTTATTCAGAGAGTAGGTAGAATTGGAAGCTAATCTTGTAATATTCCGCTTGTCTCGGCTCGAAAGTACTTTAGAAGTACGTCCTTTGTTTTTTTTTCCATAAAATAAAGGATCTTTAAAATAATTGTTAATCACTTTTGGGCTTTGATTAAGTTTATTAGCTATAGATCGATTAGAAACCACTTGCTCACTATAGGCCTCTATTTTGGCTATTTCCGTTGCAGATAATGAATTTTTTCTGCCCATTTAAACGATTTAAAGAAAAAAAAAATAAACAGAAGAAATAAACTATTAATAAATTCCCGATGGCTTTCCGATACTCACTCTGGCAAATTTTCGCTTAAACTGTGTAATAAGTCAAATGAGGCTATTCTAATGTTACAAAAAAAAATGCACATTTTTTTGACTGCAAACAATATTAGCTCAAAAAAAACCGTTAACTTTAAGAGATTGCTTAAAAACTCTCTTAATCTCAAGAAAACTCTCTTATCTTTAGATCTAATATGTATTTCGTTATGTTCTTATCAAAAAAGCATCAAAAACAGTTAGCTGCAAAAAAAAAGGTGAGGCTATCCAAATATTACGGACTGAACCCTTGATACGAGTATGCCAGACGAGTACAAGTGGGTGCTGGAAAGTACGTACGACTGACATCCCAGATGTATCCCCGCTTCTGCTATCAACTTTTTTTTCACGAGAAGTGCCTCTTTTTGAGAATTTTAAGTCAAAAGTCAGAAGAAATTCTCTATACTACACTAAATGTAATTTGTAACTTTAAACAGGAAGTTATTTTAATCGGTTCGATTTGCCGAATTAAAATTTTGATATTCTCGATGCTTCAAGGAACCTAGAATTTAAATGAAAGGTTTTTGCGAGATGTCTGTGTGTGACAATTACTGACTTAAAATTAACCAAGTGACCTTAATAAATAGGACAATGTTAAACACATGACTGAGTCGTCAATATCCATACATACTGACGGCTCGAAAACAGATGCTGAAGTAGGAGAGGGTTTCTTCTCGAAAATATTCTTATAGGTACACACTTCTTTAGATCAAAACTCAAATAGGTGAAGATTCCGATCATTCGGAATTATAAGAAATGATGTTGCATACCAACTTCTAGCACAATATGGTTTGTGCTCTAACACAAACTTTAACTTCATGTGGTTGAAATTCACGGTAAATAAGCATATCATAGACGCTTGTTTTTTATATCGAAGTCCAAATCTGGATAGAAATTCAACTTTTAACGAATTTGATGCTCTGTCTGACTCCATTCAAAGAATTGTTGCCCATTATCCTCACACTGAAATCGTCATAGCGGGCGATTTCAATGTACACAGTTCTTCTTGGCTTTGCTATTCTGGTCAGTCAACACCCGAAGTAAGGTATGTTGAGATTTTTGCTGAGTTAAATCAATTAACTCAGCTTGTCGATGAGGCAACTCGAATCCCTGACGTTGCAGGTCAATTCGCTAACACCCTAGACTTGTTTCTTACCTCTGACCCTAATAAATACACAATCAGTGTATTACCGCCTCTAGGCAGTAGGCACATCAGATCATTGTAACGTATATGCAAAATTCTCATGTCTAAAAAACTCAGTTAAAGAAAAAACTCCTATTAGAACCGTTTGGCAATATGAAAATGCCAACTGGGACGGTCTCGATAAATTTTTCAGGAACTTTAACTGATCACTATGCTTCCTCGATAGTGACGTTGATTGTAGCGCAGGTATCATTACAAATTTAATTCTTTGTGGAATGAGAAATTTTATCCCGAATAAGGTGAAATCTATCAAACCCAAAGAGAACTAATGATTTGATTCGAGCTGTAAAGAAGTTATTAGGTTCAGAGATGTAAGTTTGCGTTGTTATAAAGCCAACCCGACTGAGGAAAACCGGAATAAGTTCAAACAAGCTAGAAAGACCTGTAATGGTCATATTCGACGAACGAAATTTTTGCATGATCAGAAATTAAGGCAAAAAATACTACAATGTCCCAAAGGTTGTAATCATTTCATGGTCATTTGTAAAAAACGTACGAAACACCACGTCATCCTCGCTTCCAACGCTCACCCACAATGACACTCCCTATGTGAGCTCGATCGATAAAGCGAATTTGCTTGCAGCACAGTTTGCTGTTAATTCGACGCTACCGGAAAGTGTCATGAGCCCTCCTGTTCTTGAGAGTGTAAACGATTCTATGGGACGAATTTTCTTTCGCATTCGTAAAGTTGCAAGAGTACTGAAAGACCTTGACATACACAAATCCGCTGGTCCGGATAGTAACTCACCAATTGTTCTGAAGAGGTGTTCGTCAACGCTGGCAAAACCACTGAGTAAACTTTTCCATCTTTCCTACTCTACAGGTCTCTTTCCGAGTTGATGGAAAATAGCATTTGTCCAGCATGTCCCTAAAAAATTGCGAATCCTCCTCTCGCTCCAACTTCCGTCCAATAGCACTCACTTCCTCAGCTTAAGAAATATCTTGAAGAACGGAAGCTTCTTAATGACCGACAGTATGGCTTTCGTAGCAATAGGTCCACTGGTGATCTCATGGTTTATCTTCTCCGAACAGTGGAACAAATCTTTACATCGTTTTGGAGAAAGTAAGATTATTGCACTTGATATTTCAAAAGCATTTGATAAAGTCTGGCATCGAGCTCTCTTATCGAAAATGCGTGCTTTCGTTATCGACGAATCTCTTCTTCGTTGGATTAGAAATTTTCTTTCAAACCGTTCAATACAAGTTGTTTTGAACGGATTCAAGTCTGAAACCCACAAAATAAATGCTGGTGTGCCCCAGGGCTCCGTTTTGTCTCCAACCCTCTTCCTCATTTTTATAAATGATCTCCTGTCTGTTACTTCTAATCCAATACATTGTTTCGCTGACGATAGCACTCTTAGCTTTTCATATTCGTTTTCAGACTCACAACCCTCCTCTTTCGATGTGGAACTGCAACGACAAAATATGATTAGCTCATTAAATTCCGACCTACACAGCATTGTACAATAGAGAATAAGAAATCGTGTGGAATTTAATGCTTCGAAAACGCAATGCTGTCTTGCATCGTTAAAGCGAGATAAACCCTCTTTGCCACTATTTATGAGTGGCACTTGCATCAACGAAACGGAAAATCTCGACATCCTCGGAATGTGTATCAGCAACCACCTTTTGTGGAGCGATCACATACGCGATGTTGCCAAAAATGCCGCAAGATGTCTAGGTTTTTTGAGACGTTGCAAGAAATGTTTCTCTCCGTCTGATCTGGCTACAATCTACAAAACTTATATATGTACGTCCGAAACTTGAATATAACTGTCATCTCTGGGCTGGTGCTCCAGTAACTTATTTAAGACTCTTGGATAGTATTCAAAGTTGAGCTTTTAAAATGATTGGTGACATTAACATCATCAAATTGTTTACGTCACTCGAACATCGACGCAAGGTTTCTTGTCTAACCCTTTTTTACCGTTATTTTAACGGACTATGCTCTAGTGAAATAGCCAGTTGCATTCCTCCCCTTAAACAATTTAACCGTAATACTCGCGCTTCTAGGAATGCCCATCAGTTTACCCTTGAGCCCAACTTCGGCTGTACTATGAAGTACAGAGATTCATTTTTTAGCCGTAACTAAGCGAATGTGGAACGCCTTGCCACGCTCTATCTTTCCCTATAATTGCAATTTTCAGGACTTCAAAATCAATGTACACCGACACCTCCTATCCAACCCTTCCCTATTTTTCTAATGGTCACACTGTGTCTTTGGCATATTAAAGGTATAAAAAAACCCTTTTAGTGTTCGCTAATTATAAAAAAAAAAACAATTAAAACGTTGCTTAAAGAGATATGTGGTTAGGAAGTTAGCTTAAAAGAACTGATCCTAAATAACTAGTTCTGATAAGTAAAAGTTTCTGTATTTAAATACGAAAATTTAAAAATGAAATGAAGCAACTTTAAACAGATATCATAATGGATTAGTTCCTCTATAAGACGGGAGGCCTTATAACCACGGAGCTTTGCTTAATGCTGATAGCATGGCAGCTAAGCCTCTGAAAGAGATACATCATGCAGACATATTCGTAATCTTTACATTTTTAACAAAGTTTATCAATGAAAATACAAAAACCACTGCAACCAACCATAATACAAATTTTAAAAATAAGCCTCTTTAACGGTTAAGGCTTTTAATGAATAAAACTTCTCTATAAAATACCATCCAAAATTAAACACCTAGACAAATTACTTACATATTATTAATGATACCGCTACGTTTATATCATTTTAAACTCCTCAAAGAAAACAACAAATACCCTTCTTCCACGTTATTTTGACCAGCTGTGATATCTAAATTTAATGGAACTTTCTTTCAGTTATACTTTCTACTCCTAATACAGCCTTTGCTTCCATCAAAATGATACACACCTGCAGAATTTCAATTAAAATTTAAGATAATTTCATAAATTCAGTTTGAACTTCTTCCTTAAATGACCAAATCGTTTTCGAACATTTAATCATATCCAATGTTAAACAACAAAATAACATTCCTCCGCATAATTTTCTGGTTCTTCAAATTCAAATCGAAAGGAATAAGCTAATTAATCAAAAATCTCTTCAAAAACTTTTACAACCGCTACCGCGCTGCCATTCTGCTGTTGCTATACCATTATGGCGGCTGCTACTGCTACAAATGGCTGCTGCTACTGCTGCTGATACTTTTAAATATAATTTCAAATAAACAAATTTAATTTGCTGAAAAGTTGGAAATTCAATTTCAGAATTAAGAGCTACTTCAATGTTCAATCACTTCCTGTGGCCGTCTTCGTCTTCGTCTTCGTCTTGGCGTCGTCATCATCTCATGTCTCGTCATCGTGTTCGTAATTGTTGTTGTTGGGCCCGCCAAAGCAGCCCGCGACACGCTGTTTGCCACAACCAGCACTGATGCTGCCGCATATAATATCATATTTCGCCAACGCGAACGTCACGTTAACGACGACGACTAAAGACGTGTAGCGACGAGCGACGACGACGATGGCGATGACGAAATGCCGTCTTATATTTCTCTCGGGTAATTGAAAAATCCCCACCCACCCAAACTCAAACTTCAAAACTTATACAGCCATACCCTGATATTAAAGAAAAAAGGACCCCAAATGCACTGCATTCCATAGGCAAACTTTCGAGCAATGGACCAACTTTTATACCCACAAGTGAAAACTGTTTTCAATTGAAATGATTCTTAAGTTTATATTAATGAAGTGGCGCGGCGGCGGCTGGAGTCTCTCAGAATTCTGTAACAATCAATGGCGGGCCTCCCGGTTCGGCTCAGTTCGGCGATGATGGTTGGAAAAATGGAAGAAAAAGCAGCATCTTCGCTTCATCGCTACTAAGCTACTACCTACATACAGCCAAGATGCTAAATTATGCACAATTTAGTAAGTTTTTTAATTAAATTGAAAATGCTAACTACTTTTTTGGAATTTTTGAAGGATGCCTTACAGAGTTCATCAGGATAGATATTGTTTGTCGGAAGGAAGGACAAACAAAAATAAATATTTTATAATTTCGACACGTGTGTATTTATTTGAATATATTGAAATAAGAATAAAATGTAGAAAAAACATTTGGGTCAGACGAATTATAATAAACCGGAAGTAAAATTGAATATATGGATCATGGGTTGAATATAATTTGATAGAAATTAGTTTGGCTAATTTTGATCATATGGATTTAATTACTTACTTAAGATTGCGCTACAGTCCAACAAACTCCATATCCTAGCTACGAGTAGATGTCTCCATTTGCCCACCACCTGATCCGCGGTCTTCTTTCACTGAACTTTTCACGTTTAAGCATTGGTGACCCAGTCATCTCAGTGCTGAAAAGTTTATCCTCCTGGCTCGCTGTACAGCCCTTACAAGTCATCTGTTCATATTCTCCTCCCAACACTTTTCATGCCTACGGGACCATTGATCACGCGAATAACTTTTCTCTCGAAACGACTCAAGGTGTTTCCATCCGCTTTCTTCATAATCCGGACTGTATAGCATTGACTCCGATTGTGTCAATGTCATCAACATATGCAATTAATTGGACAGAGTTTTTGAAAGATAGTACCTCTTGTGCTAACGTGGGAGCTCTGCACTATTCTTTCAAGTAAGATGTCAAAGAAATCACATGAGAGCATATCACCTTGTCTAAAGCCTTTATTCACTTCAAAAGCTTCTGTTATTTTGTGTCCCAAGCTTTATAAATCTTGGGCAATTCTCGATGGTCATCCTATACAAACAGAAGCGTTTGGCAGGAATGTCAAAACTAGACATGGCTCTATACAGTTTGTCTCTGTATAGATACCGTCATATATGAGGCCTTGAAATCGATGAAAATATGGTGAATGTCGATTTGATATACTTGGAATTTTCTCAGAATCTGTCGTAATTTGAATATTTCATCAATTGTGGACCTTCCTAGTCTTAAGCCACACTGATAAGGACCTATTAGGTTGTTGACGATGAGCTTAAGACGTTCACATAAGGAGACTGAATCCCCTATAGTTGGTGCCGTTTAGAGGGTCTCGTTTTTTTAGTATCGGGAAAACAATATTAAGAGCACACTTCCCTCCAACCTTATTTTACAGATAAGTTGGTGTCTGCTCCTAACCAAATTATCTCCAGCTGCTTTGAAAAACTCAGCATTCATGCCATTAACACTCATGAAGTGGTCCTTCTATACGGTTCGCCAAATATATTTTTTTTTTGAAAATGCTATAAAAACATCGAGTCAAGCTTCGACTGTGTGGCACGTAGCGCCGCCCGTCCTGTTGAAACCAAATGTTGCCAATATTCTCCTATTTTTGTGAACAAAAATTCATTCAACATGGCTCGATAACGATCGCCATTGACTGTTACGGCCATTCCTTTCTCATTTTCGAAGTAAAATGGCCCAATTATGCCTGTGGACCAAAATCCGCACCAAACAGTGACTCATTTTGGGTGTATCGGCTTTTCAATGTATGCGTGCGGGTTTTCTGTGCCCAAAATGTGACAATTTTACTTGTTTACATACCCGCTAAGATCAAAATGAGCTTCATCTGAAAAGATGATTTTTGTTTGGCAAAATCGGCATCTTCCCTAAGCGTTGTTGCCAGCGTTGTTAAAGCGTACACACAACCATATTCGTTCAGCGGAAGGATAAAACTAGTTATCTGTCAAATCAGACATGAGCTAAGTGTTACCATTCACGAAATAAGCACTAGTTGAAAAAAAAACGTTAGATAGCGGACCCTATATACTTGTGAATTTCATTTCACTTGCTCATAAAATGTTCGAACTTCATTTCTACTTTTGAACCTTTTGGTTTCCTTCTGAGAAGTCGTTGTAAGTGCGTATGGGACGTTCTTGCCAGAGGTCTTGGATTCAATCTCTGCCTGGGCCATTTTAAGTTTTTTTTTTGCTACTGCCTCTTTCGATGAATTCTAAAATCCTCCAAAAGTAATTTTTGTCATGAAGATTGCTTTTTCAAATTAGCCATTTGGAATCGTCATAAAAATTGTAAGTCCCCTCCATCATTGACATGACGCGCACACAGCAATGTTTGAGAGTTGTAAGTCACTAGATTCTGGTTATTTACTAGCTGCACCACCTAATTTATTTATTTATTTTCGAATGAAAAATTGTAACATTTCTTGGCGAGCATTTGCAGAGAAGTTTTGGCATTTCTCGTCGTTTCAAATTCCCTAGAATCTAAATAAAAGATTTTTAGACGCCTGTGCGTGCGTGTGTACGTGCGCTCGTACGTTCGGGACGTTTTTTCGTCGTCCATAGCTCTAGAACCAGTAGAGATATCGACTTTAAGTACATTTTTTTATACAGATAATAATGCATAAAGGACTCTCGAAAAAATTGAGTGGGTGGTTTTTTCACTTACTTACTTACTTAAGGTGGCGCTACAGTCCGCGCGGACCTGGGCCTCAACCAACATGCATCTCAAGCCAGCTCGGTCTTTAGCTAGCTGTCTCCAGTTTCACACGCGAAGTTGATTGAGGTCTTCACCCACCTGCGTGCGCCACCTAAGTAGCGGTCTTTCTCTACTGCACCGTCCATCGGGATTGGATTGGAAGACCTTTAATTCTATTAACTAGGTCAGTGTCGCTGTGCAGCCCGTACATTTCGTCGTTATATCTTTTCCTCCATTCTCCATCTATGCAGATGGGACCAAAAATCACCCGAAGAATTTTTCTCTTGAAGCACCCTAAGACGCTCTCATCTTTCTTTGAAAGGGTCCTCAGCGTCATAAATTAGTGTCTTATAGATTTTGATTTTAGATGCTCGAGAAAGGACTTTATTACTCAATTGCCTTCTAAGTCGATAGAAGCAAGAGTTATTCTTCGTTTGATGTAAGCGCTGGTGTCGTTGTCTGAGTTTATAGGTAGGCAAAGTCCTCAACTACCTAAAAGTTAAAGCTGTCCATGGTGACGTTTTGTCCAAGAAATCGTCGTTCAATGTTCTTTTTTGATGACAGCATACTTGGTCTTTCCCTCATTGACCACTTGGACTCAATCCCTGCCTGGGCCTTGTTAAGTTTTTTCTTGGCTACTGCCTCTTTTGAGGAATTGACAAATCCTCCAAAAGTAATTTTTGTCATGAAAATTGCCCCCGCAGACTGCAGACTTTTTATCGGCCGATAGTTTGGTCGGCTTCTTAATCAGTATAGAGAGGAGCGATTCAGTATCAGCCAAAAAAAGATTGATAGGCTACCCGATTACATTCAAACTAATCTGTCGGCCAACTATCGGCCGACTGTTTAATTAGTATTAGCGCATACACGCCTGCGCAAACATGACGATTGTTTAGTGGGCCGATAGTTCAGTTCGCTCTGTGATTTGGCGTCGTGTGAGTGTATTTTGAATATGGCGTCGCCCAAATCACAATTGTTGATTCGATAATAGTCGGCAGACTGTTGGATAGTCTGAGCCCTGTTCACCAACCAAACTGTTTAGTTGGCTCGGTGTGCGCACTTTCAGCCCAACCCGACCAAACTATCGGCCGATAAAAAGTCTGCAGTCTGCGGGGGCTTTGATTCTAATTATTATCTTTTTTGAATATAATACAGTTATTGGTTTATAATGATTTCTTAAAACTCAGAGCGCGCGTTTTCTACAACACTAATTTTGGGTTCAATTGAAATATAAACTGCAATTATTATATTTATACATTAATACATGTTTAAAATATTATAGATTTTAATTCGTACAAAAGTTTATACTAAATTTTACGCAACAAATTTACAAATTATTCATATGTATGCACATGTACATAATAATATGTAACTTTGGTTTTAAAAGAATCATCAATCCCAAAGCTCCTGTAGCTACTATATTTTTAAGGATGAGGGGTGTAACTTGAAACTACTTCTGTTTAGACTGATCTTGGCAGTTATCATCCACACAAGATTTCATTTGAATAAATTGAAAATACTTCAGTGCATTTTAGAACTAAAAGCATTTCCCAATAAATAATGATTACCAAAACGACATGCGCAAATAAAAATAAACTTATAAAATAGAAATAAAAGGACGAATGGTAACGTGAGTTTGTCAGATTGTCGGCTGTTGTGGAAATGTGGATGCAAGGAGGCACGTTGGACTATTTTCTTTTTCTTTTTATTTTTATTGTTTTGTTGTCGTTGTTCTTGTAAGAAATCGGGTCCTTTTGAAAATCGGAAAGATGCAAGCAAAGCCCAAGGTGCACATTTTCATCGGCGCGGCGAGCAGTGGAAAGACGAAATAATATAAATTGCAGAGGCGAGAAAGAGTTTATGTGTTTTCGTCCTTTTTTATTCTCTACGAAGGAAATCCTTTTCCTTTTTTTGAATTTTTGTGAAAATGTTGGGAAAAAAAAAACAAATCTATAAACATGTCATTCTATTGGATGGAGCTATAAATTAAGTTTCCATTCGTTTTACTATGGTGCTACTGCTGGTTCCATGCAACAACGCTTAAAGCAGCAAAAGTATAGAAGCAGAAGCAGAAGCAGGCCCAATCTTCGAGGGACGCATTCGTTTTGCCAGAGTATAAGAAATGCTTTAGTGTTTTGCTTTCTTATTTTGTAAGCGATTGCAGACATTTTCAGTTAGGTATAGAGAAACACTATAGTTGTTGGTAAGGTATTGGGTACAGGAGCAGAGCACAGCATCATGGTGCGGGCATAGTTGAAAAATTGCACACCAACAAGATGCGGATGGCTGGCTTTTTATGAAATTGCAAGTGAGTTCTCATTCTTTTAGTTATTTTTTTTAAAAAAGGTATGCTTGGTCCATTGTACCTTTTCTTACCTAACTCACTGTGTGCTGTCCTGAAGTAATGTAATTTTTTGTTTATTTCGTGTACCTACGATTTTTCTACTCTGGGATGATAAATTATATATTTTTTTATTTTATTAGATATTTTTTTAAAGGAGAGATAACCCAAAAGAATTTTTTAAAAGAAAACATATGTTAGTTTTGGTTTTTCACACTTGGTTTGGGAATTTGAACTGCTGCACCAAAAGGCGGTTATTTGATCTATGCATGTTTTTTCAGAGTCAAAAATATAATATTCTGTAAGTGGAATTCTCTAAAATATAAAATAACCAGTCGACAAAATTTAAGGCATTCAGTTCGTAAATAATTATTTCTTCTTAGAAAAAATCTCTTAAGCTAGTTCCGTATTCCAAAGTCTCCTAAGAGAACCGTTTGGCAATACGAGAAAGCCAACTGGGAGGGTCTCAATAATTACTTTAGGATCTTTAACTGGTCATTATGCTTCCTCGATAGTGACGTTGACGCCAGCGCTGATATGATCACATGTTTAATTCTCCTGAGAATGAGAACTTTTATCCCGATTAGGGTTAAAAGCATCAGACCTAAGGAAAACGCATGGTTTGACGCGAGCTGTAAAGAGATTATAAGGTCAAAGAAGTAAGTTTAAGTTGCTATAAAGCCAACCGTACTGAGGAAAGCCGGAAAAAGTTCAAACAAAACAGGAAGGCCTTCAACACCCATATTCGACGGACCAAATTTTTACATGACCAAAAATTACGGCAAAAATACTGCAATATCCCAAAGGCAGTCAACATTTTTGGTCATTTGTAAAAAATATGAGGAATTCTTCCTCTTCCTCGGTCCCTACGCTCGTTGTGAATGACACTCCATTTGTTAACTCTTTAGAGAAAGCTAATCGCCGCCAATTCAACGCTGCCAGTGAGTGTTATGACTCCGCCTGTACTTGAGCGAGTTAGTGATTCTATGGGACCAATCTTTTTTCGCACTCGTACTGTTGCAAGAGGCCTTAGAGTTCTTCAACGCTGGCAAAACCACTGCGTAAGCTTTTTCATCTATCCTACTCCTCAGGTCTCGTTCCGAGAGGATGGAAAACTGCATTTGTCCAGCCTATTCCCAAAAATGGCGAATCTTCCTCACCCTCTAATTATCGACCGATTGCACTTAGGTCCCTTTTTTCCAAGTACGGCTTTCGTAGCAATAGGTCAACTGGTGATCTCATGGTTCATCTCACCGAACAGTAGAGCAAATCTTTACATCGCTTTGGAGAAAGTAAGATTATTGCACTTGATATTTCAAAAGCATTTGATAGGGTTTGGCATCAGGCTCTCTTATCGAAAATGCGTGCTTTCGGATTTCATGAATCCCTGCTTCATTGGATTAGTAATTACCTTTCGGATCGTTCAATACAAGTAGTATTGGATGGATTCAAGTCTGAAACCCATAAAATAAATGCTGATGTACCACAGGGCTCTGTTCTATCTCCAATACTCTTTCTTATTTTTATTAATGATCTCCTGTCTGCTACTTCTAATCCAATACATTGTTTCGCTGACGATAGTACTCTTAGCTTTTCATCCTCAGTACTCAAACTCACATCCCTCTTCTTCGGATGTGGAACTGCAAGGACAATATGATAAGCTCATTAAATTCCGACTTAAACAGCATTGTACAATGGGGATTAATAAACCGCGTGGAGTTTAATGCTTCGAAAAACCAATGCTGTCTTGTATCGTTAAAGCGAGATATACCCCGCTTGCTATTCTCCATGGATGGCACTTGCATCGAGGAGACTGAACATGTCGATATTCTAGGTATGTGTACCACTAACCACCTCCTGTGGAACGATCACATACGCGATGTTGCCAAAAATGCCGCAAGGTGTTTGGGTTTCCTTAGGTGATGCAAGAAATATTTCACCCCTTCTGATCTGGCTGTTATCTACAAGACATACATACGTCCAAAGCTTGAGTATAACTCCCATCTCTGGGCTGGTGCTCCTGCAACTTACTTAAGCCTCTTGGATAGTATTGAACGTAGAGCATTTAAATTGATAGATGATAATATCATCATAAGTTCATTTACTTCGCTTGAACATCGTCGTAAGGTTTCTTGTCTCACCCTTTTTTACCGTTATTTTAACAGTTTATGCTCTAGTGAAATAGCCAGCTGCATTCCTCCCCTTAAACAGTTCAACCGTAATACTCGCGCTTCTAGGAATGCTCACCAGTTTACCCTCGAGTCCAACTTCGGCCGTACTGTCAAATACAGAGATTCGTTCCTTAGCCGTACTACGGGAATGTGGAATGCCTTACCACACTCTGTCTTTCCTAGTCATTGCAATATTAAGGAATTCAAAACCAAAGTGCACCGACATCTCCTTTTAAACCCTCTCTCCTCTCCCTAGTGCTCACTAATAAAGGTAGTAATATCCCCTTGAGTGTCTTCTTATTATAAAAAAAAGTTAATATTATTCAGTTCCACATCCGAAGACTTATAGGATGCCCTCAATCGGTATATCTTTGTTTGAAATGTAATTTACCATAACTTACACATATGCTATAAAGAATATTCCAACAACAATGAACTAAAGACATAGAAACAGATAAGTTTTCATCTTTTCGAATACTTTCAAGTACAACTTTCTGTTTTTTTATTGGCGTGTATATATGTATAAATAATTTTATCATTTTTCTGGCACGGGAATTCAATTTTGTGAAGATTATTGCCACAAACAGTAAGCGAGGGCCCTGAGATTTTACTATCGACATCGCGCTGGAAATTGTAACCGTTTAAAGTTGAATGGCATGTCTTTCGGAATCCGTGGAATCAAAACGTCTTCGCCTTTGTATTTCCCTATCAAAATTGTGGCTTCTTTAACGTTGTATATTAATTTCTTCACCGCAAGTCGGGTGCCATTACAAAGACGTGGCTGGTTTATATTCTGCAACATAATGATTACCGATCCGTTCTTTAGTTGCAGATTATAACTATGGTTATCGAGCCAATTCCATCATCTTTGTTTTTTGCAGCCAATAACTCTTTCGCTCAACCATACATGATTTTTGTAAATTGGAGCAATGTTTTCGAATACCTTCTCAGTGAGTTGTGTTTAAGTAAAGTGACAAAAATTGTTAAGAAATGTAATATAACCAGACGATTTGTTTTTTTGTTAGGTTTTAATTTTTTGTAAAAACCTGTCAATTATATTTTTCCCAAAATTTTACCGAATGTTGACAACAATATTTTTTAAAAGATAAAAGTAGTTTAAAGCCAATATCTCAAAGTTTTGAAAAGATATTTGAGTCGAAAATCAAATTTTACCAACTTTTATTAATTTTTTTTTTAGGTTTTTATTTTTTGTAAAAAAACTGTCAATTCCATTTTTTTCAAAATTTTATCGAATGTTGAAAACAATATTTCTTATAAGTTCAAATTAGTTAGAAGCCATAATCTCAAATTTTTGAAAAGATATTTGAGTCGAAAATCAATTTTTACCAACTTTTGTTAAATTTTCTTTTAAGTTTTTATTTTTTGTAAAAAAAAAACTGTAAATTTAATTTTTCTCAAAATTTAACTGAATGTTGACAACAATACTTTTTAAAAGATAAAAGTAGTTTAAAGTCAATATCTCAAAGTTTTGAAAAGATATTTGAGTCGAAAATCAATTTTCACCAACTTTTATTAATTTTTTGTTACGTTTTTATTTTTTGTAAAAAAAAACTGTCAATTCGATTTTTCTCAACATTTTTTAGAATGTTGATAACAATATTTCTTATAAGTTAAAATAAGTTGGAAGCCATAATCTAAAATTTTTGAAAAGATATTTGAGTCGAAATTCAATTTTTACCAACTTTGAGTAATGTTTTTTTTAGGTTTTTATTTTTCTCAAAATTTTACCAGATGTTGACAAAATTTTCGAAGTGACAATTTTTTTTTTCAGTTTTTTTTTTATTTATAAAAAACCGTTAATTGGATTTTTTTCAAAAAATATACTTGCTTGGTATCACGTTACAATATATTATATAAAATTTATTTGAAGTCTCAAGCGTTTTTGGTTCGTAAGATATCTAGGGTTAACCAAAATTTTCACCTTTTTTTTATACTGTTATAGAAAAAAAAAAAACACCCACGCAATTTTCTTGAGAGCCCTTTCTGCATCTTTCTGCCTTATTATATTTATAACAAAATTTATTTGAAGTCGATATCTCTTCTGGTTCTTGAGCTATGGACGACGAAAAAAACGTCGCGGACGTACGGACGTACCGACATACGGACGTACGAACGTACGTACACACGCACGCACAGACATCTTTCTAAAAATCTTTTATTTCGACTTTCTCTAGGGACCTTGAAACGTCGAGAAATGTAAAAATTTTCAATTTGACAAATCGGACCCATTACAATAACTTCCTATGGGAGCGTATCAAAGAGTCATAGACATATTTCTGTTATTAATTTAAAAGAGGAAAGTTTCTTTGAACGGTTTCTTTTAATGCTTTGGAATCACATTTCGTTTTGAGTCAAAAATCTTGATTACACATGATTTCAATCAAAATTAGATCCATTGTACATTTCTTCATAAATTTGCAAATCATCATTTGATGTTCTAACACACTCCTGATGTAATACAAATACGTCTTTGACCATGTGATCTTTATATTTGTTTTATAAACATTTTTGGAAACAATTTAAGATATTGACTTCAAACTTATTTTATCTCTAAGAACAATTTTTTTTTTTTCCAAATAACTAAAAGCTACAAAAGCTACCTTTTAAAAGCTGATAACAATTATCTTGAAAATAAAGAAAGGTATAAACTTCAAACTTTTTCTACTGTACACAAAATGTTGTTTTTAATATTTTGTAAAAATTTAAAAAAATATGGACAGACGGACATGAATGCGAAGTTATAACTTTTGATATAAAACAAACTATTTTACGGAACGATCTTCTTGAATAGAGTAGTGGGTATCGAAGTTTAAGTTAAATTTTTCCAACTAAAAGGGAAGCTTTGCGTCTGTACTTCGTCGCAGTCCACAGTTCTTGGAACAGGTGTCTGAATGGTCTAAGAAGAAATTGAAACTTTGAATTGAAAGTCTATCCGAAACGGATAGCTCTATCAACTTACTTACTTATCCGGCTCCCGATCCATTGAAGTTCTTAGTCTGAGATATTGCGTTCTTTCATCGTTTGCGGTCCCTTGCAAGCTCCCTTTAGTTGGCGATATCAAGCGATCTTGCGTCAATAACCGGCTGGTCTTTGTCTTAATGCGAACATTTGGACTATCTGGCCTGGTACGTACCGATCATAGTGATTCAGAAAGGTTTTAAGTTAATCTCATAGTACGTTGGAAAGGATCTTGTAGGCAACACAAGCAGGGATACGCATCTGTAATTTTTGCAAGAAATAGGATCGCCTTTTATAATGAGCATATTAAGCTATTTGACTATAGTCATCGGCCCAAGGCGGATCCTGACTTTTAATCAGCGGGGGGTCACACACTTAGATGAGTTTTTAATCACAGCTTAAAAATGTTTTTTAATGTTTTGTAAAGGAGGCTAACAAAATTTAAATAACATAATGTGCATAATAACCTTACGTTAACACATTTCAAGGGCTAAAGTGACAACTTTAAATAAATTGGGTGGCGCAACACTCCGTTGAGAACTAGCGTCTAGTGACTTATAACTCTTAACCATTCCTGTGTGCGAGTAGGTACTGTTGTCAGGGATGGAGGGGACCTACAGTTTTAAGCCGAATCCGAACGGCTAATTTGAGAAAGCACTTTTCATGACAAGAATTACTGTTGGAGAATTTGTCAATTCCTCTTTAGATGGAATAGGCAGGGATCGAACCCAAGACCTCTGGCATGACAGTCCAACGCACTTTTTTTTTTGTAAATTCATTTTATTTAATTCAATCTTAAACCTATCTTACAGCTAGACAAAAATTCATAAAACTAGCCTAATTAACCATAACTTACAACTAACTTACTGGTCCCATACGGACACTCTAAGTTAAACAATAATACTTAATGCTAATGCCTTTCGGCCCTAAGATCTATTTAACTTCAATTCCATTTTATTTATTTTTTTTTCATTAGAAAATTTCAAAAAAACTAATAACAATTATATCCTTTTTATTGTTACTTAAAACCTACTTAAAATAATAACTTAAACTACCTATTCCACCTATAAACTACTTAAAACTAGAACAACCACAGCAGCAAATCTAAGAAGCCGCTCAAGCGTGCACTTTCAAAATACTCGTCGTTCGGATAGAACGTTCCGAAAATTAAAATGTTGGTCGAAGACATAGCTCTTGCAATGTGACCTCGAACGAGTTTTATCACGAAATTGTCAATTCTGTTGATTCGAGCCCCGTTGTATATAGGACCTCGTTGGAATAGTAGTGCACGTAAGAAGATTCGGCTGTTCGATATAAGCCGGTACAGCGTCGTAAACACTGCCGCTCGAACACCCGAAACTTCTCCATCTGGGAAGGGGCAACGTTGAACCACACAGGACAACCATAAACGATCATCGGCCGTATGAGGGCCATGTAGCAAATTACCTTCACTCTGGGGTCAAGCCGACTGCTAAAAAACAGCCGTTTCGTCAGAGCGAAGGCTCCTCTGGCCCTGGTCAGATCAACGATGACCATCTGGCGCCAATTCTTGCACTAGCTAGCTTTTTCAAAAATAAAATATATATATATATATATATACTTTTCGTGTTTCCATTTCTATTAATGCGAAGAACGCTACAAAACTTGAAAAATCCAGAAAATGAGAGAGGATCTGATATGAAGAATTGTCGGGCTTTTTTCTATTATTACTATCCCTATCAGTCTGTTTACTCGTATTTTGATCTTAGTCAACATAACTTAAAAATTGGAGAGAGAAAAATGTTTGGTTCTTGAATTAAGTTTAACAAAACTGTCACTTTTGCAGTTTTTAGGACATTTATATTATTGAAATTCGTGTTTAAATCTCAGTTCAGTTCTAGATTCACTTTAAAAGCAGATTTATTTTATTTTTTAATATCTTTTGTATTCAACAGAAAATTAATTTTGAAAGAAATAAAATGCACGACTGGGTCGTTGGAACTTGCTAATTTCTCCCAACAAGTAGGTTTAAAAATATTTCCTATATTTTAAAATTTAAAAATGTACCTGCAAAATAAGTTTTTCTCAAAAATTTAAATACCATTTCATTTCTCAAAAACTCTAAATTAACTTGGTTTTTTTTTCGAAAATCATTTTAGATTTTGTCTAAAAATATTTTTGGTAAGCACTAAATAAATTGCTTATAAATATACATTTAAATTTCGTTAAGAAATGTTGACCCCTTTCTGAGATATCGAGTTTAAACAAAACGGAGATATCGAGTAAACAAAATTAATAGGTATTATTTTTTAAAATTTAAAAAAATGACATTTTTGATCATCAAAAATCATCATCAATTTGATCATTTGATCATCGACAAGAACTTGCACAAAAAGAGAAGATAATTGAAATCGGTCCATTAGTTCTTGAGAAAACTTAAAAACAAAATAAAAGTTATGAGGGTTACCCTTCTTAAGCAATACCAAAATATGTTTCTCTTGTAGAAAGAAGCCAAATTAAGAATACAAAATTTAGAGAAAGTTTTTAAAAATCACATACTTTAACAAACAAATTTGTATGGGAAGTGCTGTTATTTTTCCTATTAATAAAATAAAAAAAAAACGCCTTACGGTAATTGGCTGAAAACCTTAATTTCAATCAACACAATTGTTTGGACTGTAGGGGCCAGATCACATAGACAGACGGACGAAATCGGGGTACCCACGTTTTTCGACTTCTCTACCATCGTAATGTCATGTTTGAAACCACTTTTATATGTGTCAAAAAAATTTAATAATAAAATTGAAGGCTAGTTTTAGGAATTTAAAGGCAACTTAATATCAAGTTGACGATCTCTTATTCAAGGTTTCTTTCTTTCTTTCTTTTAAGAACCTGAATATTTGTTGTTTTTCTTAGAAACAAATTTTATGAAAATAATTTAAAGCATGACTAAACTTTTTTTTCAAATTCTAAATTGAGTGAAAACAATAATTTTAGTTGTTTTAAAAATTTTAAATTACTAACAAATTTTGGTCTTAGCGCCAGGCGCTCAAAGCAATTAATCTCTCTGAGTAGATTGCACATTAGCTACGTTATAGATGTCCTGACTGGGCACTGCTTAATAGGAAGGCATGCTATTCGACTTGGAACCCCTGCAAATGATTTTTGTAGGAGTTGCATGGACGAGGAAGAAGAGGAGACAATCTCTCATCTTCTTTGCACATGCCCTGCCTTATCACAAAGACGTAGAATCCACCTTGGAGACTACTACTTTAATGATACCAGCGATCTAAAAAATTCAGACATTACTTGTCTCCTACGCTTCATTCGAAGCTCCAATTGGTTCAACGAGTTAAGCTGATTAACTGATCCATGTGGTATCACAACGGACCATACTTTGGTCTAAGTGTGTTGGACGCCCAACCAACAGCCACTTTAACCTAACCTAACCTAACAAATTTTGGGATGAAATCTTTAATTATACAACTTAACTGTATAACCTTTTTGGCTCATATGACCCCCCCCCCCCTGGATGGTCCATTGGTCAAAAGTTTATGAATTTGTGCTGTGTTTTTGGAATAAGGCTGAATATCCGATTCATAGTATATTCGTGGTCCAGTCTTCAGTTAAAAGTAGTACTTTTAGAAACAAAGTTTAAGGATGTAAAATACAAATTTTGTTTTCATATACACAGAATATATAGTTCAAAATATAATGGGTCATATGCATTAACGCAATACGATTAGTTTTGAATTGAAGGGAATTCATACAAAAAAACAAACAAATTATCTCCCAGGGGGCATGACCCCCATGACCCCCCCCCCCTGGATCCGTCATTGCATCGGCCATACTTTCCTATTCCCCACATTTGGCTGATGAGCTGGTCCACGCACCCTTTCAAAACATCACTCCGTATATTTGAAGAGTTTCGCAAGTAGGTTATCTGAGCTGGCGAATTTGTTGTTTTTAAGCTTCTGGATGTCTTACTTAACCTTTTCAATAATAATGGGTGCAGAGACTGGTCTGCATGATGCCCATTTAGAATTGCTGCTAAAGCACGGCTACGATACTCTGTGCTGTTTCAAAGAGCTTGCTCTATCAACAATATCTTAAAATTTTAGTTTTTTATGTTTTGTGAGAATATTGACATATTTTTGGAAATTTTTGTAGTTTTCTTATAGTTTCTTATTTTTAAATTTTTTTAATCAGCAAACAAGTTTGTTTTTCATTTTCCTGAAATCAATTCTACTTTTTTAATACTTGAACAAACTTAATCCGATATTGTTCTGTTCAATGTATTCATATAATATTTAATTATTCATTTAATTATATATGTAGATATGTATGTAATAATAAGCCAATACTTGATAAAATCTTAATTACCCAAAACAATTTCTTCATTCTTTTACTGACGGACTCTACTCGGACGTCCAACTTTTAAAGTGAATTTTTGTGGAAAAAGGGTTTAAGATGCCATCCAAACGCTCACTCCAAAAATATAAAAGTTATACAAAATGAATGATGATGATGATGATTTCTTCGAGGCAACTGTAATTGTAACTGCAACTGCAACAACAAAAGCAACAATATAAAGCCCAACTGCCGTTATTTTTTATTGCTGCATAACACTTCCATTGTGTTGTAACAAACAATAAATTTTTAACAAACTTAATTGTTATAGTATTGCCGTTCTTTCTCTTTGTAAATTTGTATTTTCTTTTATGTTTCTGTTGATTCTTATGATTCCTCTTCATATAGTTAAAACCCATTTGAATTTGCGGTATCGTTGTCGTAACGTCCGTCATCGTTGGTTGTATCGTCCGTGAGTGACTCCGGAGCATCAGGACTCTGTATAGTCCTGGAGTTGCGTTTGGTCATCCTCATCATCAGAAGAGAGTATACAAAAATAAGAAAAAGAGTTGTACAGTTGTCCACTAGAAAGCTCTGATTTAATTGCAAGATCTGGAATGGAATTCAAACTGCCTTGCCTTTCAGTTTCCTTTGCTTTCCATCGCTTTTCATCTGGCTATCTTTTGGTTGCAGCATTGAAAAGAAAAACTCATCATCAGCAGCGCCACGATGGCGGTGCGGTGGTGGTTGGTCCTTGGGTTGGTTAACATTTTCGAAGGACCCTCACCCGCACCCGCATCACCATCACAATACAACAAAAGCCAAAACAGGAAATAGTAAATGCGATTGGTGGCTGTGGGTGGATATACTGGAAAGGATATGGCCGGATCGTGAATGTGCGGCATTGTTGTTCCGCAGTGTGAATGAAAATAACAATGAATAGCATTAATTATCGTCCTTCCTCCGACAATAAAGAACAAGCCAAGCAATTTCAATTTGCTTCATCTTTCATTATTGGTATGGTTGATCCTTTTTGACTCCTTTTGTTTATTACTTTGGCTGTTGCGAGATTCCTTTTGGGAAATTGCATAAATAAAAAAAAGAAGAAGAAGCGCAAAGGAACCAAGGATATTTGTGTCGTATATACTTTTCTCATTGCAAACGTGCTTTTACTAAACTTAGTAGCGCAGCGCGTCCTGTCATAGTTATTGTCCTATGTCCTTGTGTATAGTTGCGATTTTGTGTCTTTTAGTATCGCGCGATGACGATGGCGATGGCAATGGCAACGACAGAGGCTGAGGTAACGTTGTGGTGGCACCATTTGCTTCGGTTCATCAGACTCGACCGCATCAAATATTGAATTGAAAGTTTAGTCCGTGTCCGTGTGGTGTGTGAAACGATAAGGATGCCGAGGATCCACTATAACCGTCCTAGTATACCCTATACTGTAGTTCTTTGGTCTTGGGTCTTGCTTTGTTCTGGGATATCTCGTGTCGTACAAAATATGAAAACGACATTGAGGACAACCATAAAATGACCATTTTATCAGGATGAGGATAAAATGAAAAGAACCGAGAGACAGAGAGAGAGAGTGGGTGAGTGAGTAAGAGGTAGAAAAAAAGAATGACAGAAAAATGTCCTCAGTAGACGTTTACAGAGAAAAGGCTGTTATGTGCAGTTTTCAACTTAGAAAAAAGGAATAAAAGTTGGCTAAGTCATCCGTAGCTGTATACCCAAACTGAACCCGGCCAAAACCCAATCGAACAAGTGGTGGAAGCGGCGACGACGGTAACAGTGAAGGCGTAGGGTGGTGGAATTTTTTTTTATATTTGTCTTCTTCTACTTCTCTAAGGGTATTCGCCTTCTTTGCCTTCCATTGTTATCCAGAATTGTCATCTTTTATGTCCTTATGTCGGCAATAACGATGACTTAGCAGAATATCCTCCTAATGTATTCGGTGTAATGGAAGAAAATAGATTTGCGTACGTTGTGTTGGGTCTTGGGTTGGTTTTTTGGTTTGGGTTTTAGGTTATGGTTGGAATGGAATTCAACTTTCGCTTCGGTATACATAATCGTATACCATTTAAGCATAGATCTACACTACATAAGGACATCATACTGGTAGGTATAGTAGATAGGTTAGGTTATACCTATATGGATAGGTACATATTTAAACCTCTTGGTGAATTATTAAATTTTTGGAAAACGCATAGAGGACAAATTCGAAAAAGGAATGAATGCAGATAATGATATTGAGCAATTTGTACTCTGGTATTTGTGGTCGTTAGTGAATATTGAATCCCTAAGGTAGCAAGTAGGGCTATTTGTGATTTTGCTGTTTTCTTTTTTTTTTCATCTTCTTGGAGAGATTTTGGGTTGCCTATAGTCCTATACCATCATCAGAATGTTTATCTTAAATCTAGTTCTTTTTTTCTTGTTATATGGAATTTTGTTGGATCCTTTTGAATTTCAAGGATAATAGGTACAATTAACATTTATTTTCATTATTTTACAGTTGGCTTTTCAGCTTTCACTGAAATTTACTGTCTATACCTTTCGAGCTGTAGGGCTTATAAATTTTATTCAGAATCTTAGACGAAATAAATACATAAGCTTATTTTATTTTTAGATATCTTAAGTTTCAAACTTGTGAACTATTGATCATTATTTGCATACTTTTCACAAAAAGGATATGTTCCACGAAATGCTGAAAAATGCAAGAAGGAGAAAAGGAGTTATTTTTTCTTAAAAAATTAACTTAAAGTTAACAGTGATATTTTGCATATTGATCAAATAAGTTTAATTTCAGTATCTATTTTATTTTAAAGATTGTTATAGGCTTTCTTAAAGCGTTTTCTTCATTCAAAGTTGATTATCTTACTTACTTAAGGTGGCGTTACAGAGTCCTGTGTGAACTGGGGCCTAACTCAACAAACTTCTTCATCTAGCTCGGTTCTTAGCTAGATGTCTCCAGTTTCTCGCTCCAAGTTGGGTGAGGTCACTTTCCATTCGTGCGCGCCACCTGATCCGATTGTAAGTCCATCCTTGACGACAGCATGTGCTTTGTTTAGCCCTCATCAACCGTTAAACCCATTTTTACCGCCTCTGCCTCAATACTCACAAAAGCCCCATTGATATCACGCTGAGTTTTTCCGATTATGTCTATTTCATCGTACTGCACAGAATAGATCTGTTGACCCTGGTATATGCTAGTAATTAGACAGACTTTTGCACTATTCTTTCAAGTACGATGTTTCAATCGCATGAAAGCGCATCACCTTGTTTAAAGCCTTTTTCGACATCAAAAGGTTATGTTAAGTTGTTTCCAACCTGTATGGAGCAGCACGAATTCTCCATGGTCATCCTGCACAAACGGACAAGTTAGATAGGGATGCCAAAACAAGACATGGCGATGGCGCTATTACGTTCGCCCCTGTAAATGCGGGCATATGCGGCCTTGAAATCGATGAAAAGATGGTGGGTGTCGATTTTATGTTCTTGGGTTTTTTTCCAGTATCTTCCGTAATGTGAATATTTGATCGACTGTGGACTTTCCTGGTCTAAACCACACTGATAAGGACATATCAGGTTGTTGACGATGGACTTAAGACGTTCACATATTACGGCAGAGAAGTTTTTGTAATCGATGTTAAGTAGACTTATGCCTCTATAGTTGGTGCAGTTTAGATGGTCTCCTCAGAATCGGGCAAACAATACTAAGGTTCATCGGGCATGTTTTCTTCCAACCATATCTTACAGATAAGTTGGTGCATGCTCCTAACCAAATTATCTCCATCTGATTTGAAGCCTTCGACATTGAAGCCATCTGCTCCAGCGACTTTGTGAGACTTCAGCTTAGATATGGCAATCTTTACTTCATATAAGTCCGATGGACGGGGTTTTGAGCTTTAGTCGTCTATGTTGAATGGATCATCCTGCCTGACAGTAGAATTCGGTTCGCCGTCGCCGTTATACAATCTGCAGAAGTGGTCCTTCCATATTCTCAATATTTGACTGCGGTTCCACTATGATGTTTCCTCTTTCGTCTTTGCAGCGCCAGTGGTTCGAGGTTTATGTACTTGTGAATTTCGTGTCACCTGCTCATGAAACTTTTTAACTTCATTCCTGCTTTTAAGCCTCTCAACATCTTCGACCACAAGCTTATCATGCTCTCTCTTTTTCCTTCTCAGAAGTCGGTGTTCCTGTCGATGTTTCCTCTTTCGTCTTTGCAGCGCCAGTGGTTCGAGGTTTATGTACTTGTGAATTTCGTGTCACCTGCTCATGAAACTTTCGAACTTCATTCCTGCTTTTAAACCTCTCAACATCTTCGACCACAAGCTTATCATGCTCTCTCTTTTTCCTTCTCAGAAGTCGGTGTTCCTGTCGATTCTCCTGCTCATAGAGCTCGTGAGCAGCTCTCGTTTAATGCGAGTGCCACTCTATAGGTTTTTATCCCAACTTATTTTTTTACCGTTTTTAATTTTTATAGAAATAATTCACCTAAATGCACTGATATTCCCACAAATTCAAGAACCAAACAATTATCTTTCTAGCAGCAGCTCCAATCTACGAGTAAGCAGACTAAAAATTTTCAATTCTGATTTATTTTCGTAGGAGAAACGATCACATTTTTTGGTCAAACTTTAAAAACGAAAAACGATCACAGTTTTTGGTCAAACTTTCTTATTTTCTGGCTTTTTACATCTGTGATGTTATATAAGTTTTGTTAGCCTTCCTAACAGCACACTTTAAGCGGTCACAAAACAATCGTCCTTATGTTAAGTGTGTGACCCCCCCCCCCCTCCTAGTTTGCTTTCTGTGTCAATTAACCGTTAAGCGGGTTATTCTGACTACGACAGAATTATTTGAATCCGATATTAAGAATTATTTTGTTTCACTTTCTTGCCCCTATCTTGAAAAAGAGTGCAAAAGAGGATTCTCAGCTTCAAGGAAGAACTGTATAATTCAGATGTTCTGTTAAAGAACTCCTGTTGTTGTAATGTCTTTGTATCCATTCGGCCAACTTGACATAGTTTTCGGTTCTTAAGTTAATTTCTTTCTTCAAATGCAGAAAGAGTTTTTCTTAGTTTGTTTGTTTTGTCAATTTGCCTCTAGAAAAACTCCTAAGGTAATAATTCTTTAAACATATTTAATGCATAGTTCAAAATTCAAATGACTTGAGCTATAGGGATAAATAAACTATTAATTCATTTAAAAACAGGGGGACATCCCTTTGTAAATACAATAAACAGTAAAAATAGAAGAAACACACTTTTGACTGAAGGGTGTTAAAGTACAATGACTTAAATGTTAATGACAAATATCAGTTTCACAAAAAAAATTAAATACATTTGTGGCGTCTCTTATCAAAATAATATAATTTTGAAAAAAATATGAATTTAAGGTTTTTAAATATCAAACAACTGAACAAAAAAATGTATTACCTCCAATTTTTTACAAACAAAAATTGAACGAAAAATTAAGTTTTTGACATTTGGTGTAATTTTTAAAAAAAAATCAAATTTACAAGATTACACAAAAAAGCGGTTTGCTTTCAAAAACAACTAAAATCTTTGTTTTCACACAATTTAGATCTTTTTTGAGAAAAGAGCAAATATTCGGGTTCCTTAGAAGTAACCTTGCATAAAAGATCGACAATTTGATACTAAGTTGCATTCAAATTCCTGAAACTCGTCTTCAATTCTTTCTCATCTTATTTTGACGCACACAAATAGTGTAAGACTTTCTTAAAGTATTCTTATTTCTTTCAAAATTAATTTTCTATAAAATATAAAAACTTTTAAGATCTTAAAAATTTAAAGAAATAAACTTTTTTAAAGGACTTTGAATGCTCTAGAACTGAAACACTACACGAAATTAATGAAAATAAATGTCCCAAACAGGTAACGTTTTATATCTATAAATTTTATATAAAATCGTTGAGGTTCTGCAACGTGTAGTGCCACACTAAAGTTTCTTGCCAACTTATTTGTTTACCTTAATTTGTTTTTATTTAATTTTGAGAAAAAATATGTACTTTAATGCACCTATTACCTTAAATTCAAGAACCAAACATTATTCTCTCTACAATTTTTAAGTTTTGTTGACGCAAAACAGTAATTTTTAAGAATTTGACTTCTAGCATCAGCTGTACGAGTAAGCAGATTGATAACGATAGTAATAATAGACTCGCTAAAATTGAGTCCGAAAAAAAATACGTCCAAAAAAGCCAGACAATTCTTCATAACAGATTCTGTTTCATTTTCCAACGAAAAAAGACCACATTTTTTGACCAACATCCTCATTGTGTGGATTTCTTCATCATCGCATTTACAAAAACAACCCCCCCCCCCACCGTGTTTGAAATGTGACCAAAAATTAGTTGTAAAAAGCATTTATATATTCTGTTTACGTTGGCTTCTACTGAAAAACCTGGTCTAAGTTGTAACGTTGGTATTCCAATTCTTGTGTTATGTGTTTTTTTTTTTCATTTTTTTTCATTTATTACGTATTTTTATATACTAACACAGTAAGATAAATCTTATAAAATAGTGCAAGTTTGTGAATAATATAATACATGGAATATAAAAAAATTATTGTACATGTTTAGTAATTTATTATGGAAAAGGATAATATAATATTAATAATAAATAGATGTAAACCTAGATGGCAAGAAATAGATAAGGAAATTGAAGCTTAGAAAGAAAGAGATAGAAAAAAAAAGATAGACTATAAAAGGTTAAGTTAGTTGCTTTGTTGTTTTAAAAATTCCATTAGTTCGTTGTGAAAATGATTGATGCTACTTATTTTTCTCAGAGAAGATGGGAGTGAGTTCCAGAGTCGGATGGCGGCGATGAAGAATTGTCGTTCAGATGTCAGGCAGTTGAATCTAGGGAGTATTAAATAGATCGCACGGTTTGATTCCGCGAAGCGAAGAATCTCGAAAAGATAATTTGGTTCGCGTGATTGAATTATATTATAAAGCATTTTAAGGGTTCGAAATTGAAGGAAATTTTCAAATGACATATCAAGAAGGCTCATACTCAAGTGCGAAACATGATCATATTTTCTAAGTCCGTAGATATAACGAATGGTGCTATTGAAAGCGACTTTTAGTTTTTGTTTACAAAACGAATCACAGTTTAGGAAAATTTCACAACCCTGAGTAAGTACGGGTATTATTAGGGTTTTTGCCAGCATAAATCGTGTATTTATTGGGGTGTATTGTTGGAAAGTCCAAAGAGTGCGGAGAACTCCATAAGTTTTCCCGACAATAGAGTAAATATGATTGTTCCATGTTAGCGTTCGGTTAAAGATCATTCCTAAATTCTTAGCTGTGCTTACGAATTCTAGTGCAATGTTGTTTAATGTAATTGGTGGGAAGTAGGTTAAATCCAAGGGTTTTTTCGAAATTACCAAACATTTGCATTTATTGGGATTGAGACTTAAGCCGTTGCTATTTGACCAACCAAAAATCAAACCAAGCTCCTCATTAATTGTGAATACGCAATTCTCAATTAGGCCGAGTGAACAGCTTTTGTATATTTGGATGTCATCGGCATAAAAGTGCCTAGATGATTGTGAAATGATGGACGCGATTTCATTTATATATAGGGAGAAGAGGAGTGGTGCCAGTATGGATCCTTGGGGAACACCTCGGGGAACAGGAAGGAAACTTGAATAATTACCAGCAAGATACACAGCTTGCATTCTGCCACCTAAGTAGGATGCAATTAGTCTGATTGCATCAGAAGACAGATTGAAGGAGAACTGTAGTTTTCTTAGAAGAAGAGAATGATTGACCATGTCAAAGGCTTTCGAAAAGTCTAGAAGGACCAAAAAGGTAACATCGTTGTCGTCAAGACTTTTCCTGATATCCTCGACCACTTTCATAAGCGCAGTAGTGCAACTGTGTTTAGGTCGAAATCCCGACTGAATGTCAACTAACAGTTTATTCCTCATAATATACTCGTTTAATTGTTTTTGCATTACTCTTTCGCAAACTTTAGAAAGGAAGGGGAGAATAGAGATCGGTCTGAAATCATTACATACTGCATTTTTAGGAATGGGTATAATTTTGGCCAATTTCCATTGACTTGGAAAGATACCGGTGGTAAGAACACTGTTGAGGATGTGTGTAACGAAAGGCAGCAGATATGGCATTATGGCTTTAAGAAACATGGGATTAATTTCATCAACTCCGACTGCATTTGATTTCACTGAAAGAATGCATTCCAAAACATCAAGATCGCTTACACCAGAAAAACAGAATGATGAGCGTGAAGGGGAAACAGCTGGAAACTCATTATCAACCAATAGTGGGATAGAAAGAGGATTTAGGAATTTTTGATTTAATTCATCACTGTCAATAATAGGTTGAGATTGAGGTTTTTGTTTCCCAAGTCCAAGCTCACGTAAATTTTTCCAAAGCTTCTTACCATCGGTTTTAGTTTGGAGGTGACTTGCAAAATGATGTTTTTTTGCTGTTCTTATCTCTAAGACCACTCTATTACGCAATGCTTTATAGACTTCCTGAAATTCAATAACCCGAGTACGAACCCATCGCCTATATGCTTGGTCACGTTGATTAATAAGATCTTTAATTATGTTTGTGAACCACGGTTTTGAAACATTACGAGTTTTAATTTGTTTTAGTGGGACATGGGTGTTATACAAATATAAAATGTTTGTGTTTAAGAACTCAACTTGGTCGTTTGGTGACGACAATAAGTAAATATTTTCCCATGGTATGGAACGAATGTCAAGTTCGAGAGAGGTTTTATTAATATTTTTAAAATCTCGTTTAAAAGATAAACGGTTATTAGGTCTGTAGATAGTTTCGAAATCAAATGTAAGGAATATGAGATCATGGTGTGAGAACGTTGGAGCATTAAGTTGGTTGTAGAATAATACCCCATCATAGCTGTTAACAAGAAAGATATCTAGCAGAGTACTCGAAGTTTGAGTAAAGTGAGTAGGTACTGTAGAGTTTACGAGATGCAGATCAAAGGTGCTCATTTGTTCGCAGAAGTTATCATCAGCTAGAATATTATTATTTAAGTCACCACAAACTATTATATTTGGTGATATGGTATTGATTTCATCAACTATATTATAAAAAGGCTCAAGGTCAACATACCTATTAGGTCTGTAAACTACCCCCAGAAGAAGACTGCTCTCTACACCAAAAATGTTTATGAATAAGTATTCGTATGATGAACTCGCAGACGAGTGACAAACCTTTCTACAGGCTAACCCCTCCTTTATAAAAATCGCAACCCCACCACCTCGACTGCATCTATCAGACCGAAAGAGCATGTAACCATTTAATTTATAAGAAATATCTTCAATGTCAGGAGAAAACCACGTTTCAGAAATGCAAATTGCATCTATATTCGATTTTTCAAATAAAAAGCGAAATTCTTCGATTTTCGGAAACAAACTTTGAGCATTTATATGAACAATTTTTAGGCCCATAACTCTGTTGCAAAAAATATTGAGCATAATTTTTAATGAAACATCCCCACTGTCCTCTCTGAAACTTATATCATTTTCACTCAACTCTGTACTGGTAAACTCTCATGCGAGAAAAAAGTAACATGCATTTAATATAACAAATAAACACAAAGCAACTACTTTTACATAAATCGAAGGTGATACAGAAATTAAAAAATAATAAAGAAAAAAGTAAAGAAAAGAAAAAAGAGAGAAAGAAAAAAAAGAGAGATAAAGTTATAGAGAGCAAATATATAATAACAATTAACGCTGTGCTGGTGCGCTTAACTTTTATCTTAGTGGTGAGCTTCTTCATCATGATAAGTCGTCGTCGCTTTGTCGGCAAGTGCTTTCATAATTGCATTGTTGTTTATGAGTAGGCTATCGGAATCTTCTCTCTCCTTAACAAAAATTGAACCAGAGCGTGTAAAAACGCTGAAGAGTATCCCATTCTGTTTTAGTCGCATTGCCTGTTTAAAATATGAGCGGTTTCGGGGTGTCAAACTTGCTTGCAGGTAGATATTGTTTCTCTGGCTTGTGTCATCATCATCATTTTTTTTTGCTTGCACTTTAACACCAATATCTTCCAATTTGAGTTGTCTTTGATTGGTTTTGTGGAAGTTAGCAATACATTTTAAAACCATGTTTCGTTCGTGTGGAGCGCCGAATTTGAGAACGATGGGGGAGTTGTGCAGAGGGTTTTTGTTTCTCATCTTGATTCTAAAAGCTGCGTTCAGAGGAGGAGGGGTGCATTCGATGGCATTGCATATGTTGTTGTATATAGATGTGATGTTTTCATTATGGAGTTCTGGGATGCCGAGGAGCACGGCGTCAGAGGAAACTTCTCTTCGTTCATAAACATCGCATCTCTTTTGTAGGTCTGTTACTTCATCATTAACGATAGTGAGAGATTCTGATTCAAGGCGTGATTCTAATATTTTAACTCGGTCTTTAAGTGCATCCACCGATGTGTTTGCTTCGGTTATAAGAGCAAACAAGTTGTTTTCGATGGTTGTTAGTTGTTTGAGAAAATCGGTCCGAAGGTCTTGGAGATCTTTTGTCAAGCGATTTAATAAATCATCAATTTTTCTCTGAACCAACTTGTCCATGTCTGAGTTGATGCTTTTAAGTACGGATGTGGGTGTCGTTTGTTTGGTGGTGTTTGTTGGAGTGCGTACTGCCGATGCGGAAGAGGTTGAGGGAGTAATTGTTTTCTGTTTCCCCGCAGATCGTAAACCGTCACGGTTCATTATACCAACACAAAAACAAAATGGAACTAAGAGTATTTTATTAGAATTTTTAAGAGTGTGGATAGCAATGACACGTTGTCAATCAGACCAAAGGAAAAAAAAATATGAAAAAAAAAGACTTGATTTTAATTTTTCTTTAAAAGAACTATTAATACTTTAATTATCGCAATTAATTCGTTTTTTTATTTTTAACTGGTCCAAAGTGTCACTTTTCACGCTTTGAGTCATTTAATGTGATTATATAAATGCAAATAAAAATGTTTTGCCGGGCGAACTTTTTTTGACGTCTATTCGCGCTTAAACATTTATCTATATGTTATTTGAGTCAACAAGTAACTTACTCTCAAAAACCCAATTGCTGATTGAAAAAGTTCACATCGTGTGCCCTTGAGCAAAAGTTATTGGCCTGATAAGTGTTATTTAACAAATCACCATTATTCTGCTATCTGCTATATAAAACTACCAATTTGTAAGGGCAAACACTTTTCAGACCGTGCGATTAGGGCAGCCTCTAAGTCATGTGTCTTTCGAAATACATACAGTGTTTTTCAACAGTGACGCTACAAAAGTAGAACGACAGGGACAGCAAACGACGCCATATTTCTTGCCGCTCTTTTGACATTTCTCCTCAGTAAGGTTTGCCATTTCATGATGAAAAGATATAAGAGCCAACAACGAGTCGAAATTATTAAAATTTACTACCGAAATTCGGAGTCAGTGGCCTCAACGTTAAGACGCAACGTCCAATTTATGTTCGTCATAATCGTCCTAGCAGATCAACAATTAAGCGACTAGTGGAAAAATTTGAATCCACAAGCACAGTACAAAATGTTCCCATGCCAGTAAGACAAAGAGGTGCCCGTAGTGTTGAGAATATTGCTGCCGCTAAGGCTTCAGTAGCAGAAAGCCCAAATGTCTCTCTCACACGTCGTTCTCAAGCGTTGGGCAACTCTGTGACTTCGTTGTAGTGAATTTTGCGAAAACCTCTTGGCCTACAAGATTTTATTGACGCATGAACTGAAGCCACTTGACCACTAGAAGCGTCGTATGTTCGTGAATTGGACTGAGCAACAACTTGAAAATGATTCAGATTTTCATCGAAAAATCATCTTCAGCGATGAGGCTCATTTCTGGCTGAATGGCTTCGTCAACAAACAAAATATGCCGTATTGGTCAGGCAATAATTCACACGTACTCCATGAGTCATCATTGCATCCCGAAAAAATTACGGTTTGGTGTGGTTTATGGGCCGGCGGCGGCGGCGTCATTGGGCCGTACTTCTTCCGTGATGATCAAGACCGGCACGGTTCTGTGAATCGGGATCACTACTGTTCAATGATAACCGAATATTTTTGGCCCCAATTAGATGATATGGACTTAGAGGACATGTGGTTCCAACAGGACGGCGCGGCGCCACAAGCCAAACACCGAATATCATAATCAATTTATTGGAAACCAAGTTTAGAGAACGTGTTATCTCACGAAATGGTCCAGTCGCTTGGCCGCCTTGGTCGTGCGATTTGACGTGTGTCGTTAGACTATTTCCTATGTGGAGCTACGTCCAGTCTATGGTCTATGCCATCAAGCCAGCGACTTCGTACAAATATCGAACGTGAAATTGCAGCAGTATCAGTCGATTTATGCTTGAAAACCGTCGAAAATTGGGTTCAGCTACTGGACTTCTGCAAGCGTGCCCGTGGTGGCCATGCAAAAGAAATCGAGTTCCATACATAATGGCATCAAACGTACTTTCACTTTTGTAACGCTCTTATTGAAAAACCCGATGCAAGAGTATGGAACCACGATCGAACCGTTAACCAAAGTTCCATACCACACTTTTATTCGACAGCTATGCCAATTTGTTATTTCTTTTTTTCAGTCAAGGAATCTATAACACTAAAACAACATGGGTTTGTTAGGGAGGTCATTTAACTAATACTAATATGTGCCTATTTTCTCAAATCTGTTAAAAATCTATGGAAATTAGAAAGCAAGTGAATGTCGCGTTCCCGTCATGTCAGAGCTCTTGAATTCCATCAGTGCCTGGGCCATCTAAGGTTCCATTCACGGGAGATTTACGTTCGAAGAAGTAGAAGTGGCATATTCTTCGTTCGCAATCCCCGAAAAATGATGGTGTTTTTATCCCAGTTACGTTCTATAACAGTATTGCATGTAAAGTTGATCCTTCTATGAGTAAGCATCACCATCATCATACAACTTACAAGTCTCTTCATTTATTCCGATCGCGAGCCGACACGCCATCCAGTTGCGCCCTAAAAGGCTTCGGGCGTCCTGCTCTACGCCATCCATCCCTCTAGCGTAAGCATGGTCTGCCACTCTGTCGTCTACCATCAAATGTACCTCAAAGGGCTTTCAAAGCTGGTTCCTCTTCGCTGATACGAGCGATATGTCCAAACCATCAGAGTCTACGGAGCTTAATTTTTGTCCCAATATATCAGCTTTGATGTAATTAGCATACAGTTCATGATTATAGCTTCTCCAGAATCGTTCTACCTCACATAAGGGGCCAAACAATTCTCTGCAAGACCTTCCTCTCGAACGCGTCTAAGAGGTCAGAGTGCCTTTTACTAAGCAAAGCACCCATGTCCCCGTTTCATATGTGAGTACTGGCAGAACCATCGTCCTGTTCAGCAGCAGCTAAGAAGTTATGGTAAGGTTTCTGGATTTTAAAAGTTTTGACGGACTGTTAGGCTCTGTTAGGGATAATTTTAAGTAGATTTCACTTCTATAAGTTGAAGTAGAGCACGTTATTAAGTTCAAGCAAACTTGTTTATTCAACACGTTGTAAAATCAATGCTGAAATAATGAAAATAATTGTATAAATTGGAATTTTTGAAACTAAATTATGACTTTATTGTAATGGGTCCGATTTGTCAAATTGAAAATTTTGACATTTCTCGACGTTTCAAGGTCCCTAGAGTCGAAATAAAAGATTTTTAGAAAGATGTCTGTGCGCGCGTGTGTACGTACGTCCGTACGTCTGTACGTCCGTACGTCCGTACGTTCGCGACGTTTTTTTCGTCGTCCATAGCTCAAGAACCAGAAGAGATATCGACTTCAAATAAATTTTGTTATACAGATAATAAGGCAGAAAGATGCAGAAAGGGCTCTTAAGAAAATTGCGTGGGTGGTTTTTTTTACCATAGCAGTTTAAAAAAAAGGTGAAAATTTTGGTTAACCCTAAATATCTCATGAACCAATGACGCTAGAGACTTGAATTAAATTTTATGTTATATATTGTAACGTGATACAAAACATTTATATTTTTGGAAAAAAATTCAATTAACGGTTTTTTTTATAAATCAAAAAAACTGAAAAAAAAAATTTGTCACTTCGAAAATTTTACGACTAAAATATGATTTCATCTCCAAAACAATTTTGTGCAACGAAGAATAATGTTTTTGACATCTGATAAAATTTTGAGAAAAATCGAATTGACAGTTTTTTTACAAAAAATAATAACCTAAAAAAAATAAAAAAAAAGTTGGTAAAAATTGAGTTTTGACTCAAATATCTTTTCAAGACTTTGAGATATTGGCTTTAAACTACTTTTATCTTTCAAAAAATATTGTTTTCAACATTCAGTAAAATTTTGAAAAAAATAGAATTGACAGTTTTTTTACAAAAAATTAAAAACCGAAAAAAAATTTAACAAAAGTTGGTAAAAATTGATTTTCGACTTAAATATCTTTTCAAAAATTTGAGATTATGGCTTCTAACTAATTTTAACTTATAAGAAATATTGTTTTCAACATTAGGAAAAATTTTGAGAAAAATCGAATTGACAGTTTTTTTACAAAAAATAAAAACCTAAACAAAAAAATTAATAAAAGTTGGTAAAAATTGATTTTCGGCTCAAATAGCTTTTCAAAAATTAAAAATATTGGCTTCAAACTTATTTTATTTCACAGAAAATATTGTTTTTTATATTCAATACTTTTTTATAAAAAACAGTTCGTTTTTTCATAAAAAAAATAAAATCTACAAAAAATAGAACGCAAATTTGGTAAGAATTGATACATTTAGACAAACTTTTAAGCAAGACAAATCGATAGACGGGATGGGAAGTTATCAGTGTGGGTCGCATCCCAGCCTCTTTTTAATCATTATTCTCATCGTAATAACTATAACATTTGATAAATCTTAAGATTGGTCTAACAAAATTACAATAGTGATTTTAAGAGAGAATGAGTTAGTGGTATTTCATAAAAATAGAGATAATGCTAATTCATAGTACAAAAATTCAGCGTGGGGTGTACAATATAAGGAAAGTTAAACTAAAAAATTAAAAAGAATTAAATCAAAATGCATTTTCAAAAGAAACAAGATAAAATAAATTCAAATTCATTGACAGTATTAATGGAATTAAACAATATAGATCAACAAAACTTCGATTTCATTATGGTCGAATTCAAGAAGCCACAGTTTTACTTTTTTCAAAAAGGCAAATAGAGTTGGTAGGTTGCGTAGGCTAGCTGGAAGGCGGTTATACAATTTGCAGGAAACAACATGATACGAATTTCTAAAGCTTGTAGTACGAAAAGAAGGAATGGCAACTAAGGATTAGTAATTACTGCGTAAGATATAGCCTTCACATATTGGACTCTGCAAGTACCCGCCTCTAATAAAGAAAATCTTGAGAACCATGTAATAAAATAACTGTCTGACAGGCAAAATCATTATACGCCTAAAAAGCTCCATGGAATGAGAGAGACGGGGTGAGTTATACACTTTTCTTATAGCGCATTTTTGCAGCACAATAAGCGGCTTCATTTTGTTCTGATAAGCACCTCCCCAACAACTTATACCGTATTGCATTCGAGAATGAAAAATCCCATAGTAAACAGTTTTCATGGTGTTATCAGAACAATACTTTCTAAGGCGATAAAAACAACGGATTGTTGAAAGGAAATATTGTTTAAGCCCTAAAATATGCTCAGGCCAGCTCAAATTTCTATCGATAAGAACACCCAAGTATTTAAAACAGTTAACATTTTCAATTTAAAAGCAGTTGGTGTCGCAAGAAATATTAGCATGAAAATAGTGATACGAATTTTGAAAGTAACTCAAGTGTAAATAATTATACCTTTCCAAGTTCGATGAGTGGAATATAACATTAATGTCTGGAGTCACGTTAGAGCTAAGGGAAAAAAACATAAGTTTAGTTTTGTTGCTTACCAAAAGTTTATGTGCATCAAACCAAACTCTCAATAAGTGCACATCATGATTTAAATCAGCCACTAGGTTCAATAAACTAACGGATCTGTATGGAATTGCCAAATCATCTGCAAACGCCCTTACTTCACCAACAAAAGGTTGTTCAAAAATAGAATTAATATATAAAGGGTGCCCCAAAATTAACGCAAGATTTGAATTTGCCGCCATTTGTGCAGTGAAGTGTTGGCAACCCTGAAAAAAAAGCAATTTGACAGCTAACAGTATAGGGTTATTAAAAATGGAGCGTTACACGATAGAACAACGTGTCTTCATTATTAAAGAATATTTCAAAAATAGTGAAAGGTTGGCGGCTGCAGTTCGAAAATTTCATACAAAATATGGTCGGAATATTGTTTTAACTTCGTCAACTGTGAAGAGATTAATTGAAAAATTCATGGAGACTGGATCCGTTGGAGACGCCAAACACACTGGTCGTCCAAAAACAAGCCGTTCAAATGTGAATGTCGAAGCAGTGCGTGAGAGTGTTGCTGACAATCCAGGAACCTCAATTCGACGTCGTGGACAAGAATTGCAAATTTCAAGAACCTCTCTACAGCGTATACTCACCAAAGATCTGTGTCTTCATACTTACAAAATTCAATTAACACAACAATTGAAGCCTAATGACCATGGACAGAGAAGAGAGTTCGTTGAATGGATTATTGAACATCAACAAATGGACCCTGATTTTTCGAGCAAAATCATCCTAAGCGATGAAGCACATTTTCATCTTGATGGCTTTGTCAATCGCCAAAATTGCCGCATTTGGGGTTCGGAGAACCCACATATGATTGTCGAAAAACAAATGCATCCACAACGCGTGACTGTATGGTGTGGATTTTGGGCTGGAGGCATAATTGGGCCATATTTTTTTGAAAATGATGCTGGTCAAGCAGTGACTGTTACTGGTGCTCGATATCGCGACATGATTACACAGTTCTTTCTGCCAAAATTGGATGATATTGATGTGTCCAATATGTGGTTTCAACAAGACGGTGCCACATGTCATACAGCCCGTGAAACAATTCAATTACTGCATTATTTATATATTATTTGAAATCACAAGTCTATGTCAACAAGCCCACAACCACCCGTGCATTAAAGGAGGAGATTCAACGCTGCATCAACGAAATTCAGCCACATTTATGCAGAATGGTCATGGAAAATTTCAACAAAAGAGTGCGCATGTGCATGCAAAGCCGTGGAGGCCATTTGTCCGATGTGTTATTCCATACATAACCCTATCCTATGTACTTTACGAGTCAATAAAAATATAACTATCAAAAGACTGAAAACGGCATTTTCTATTTAATTCAAATCTTGCGTTAATTTTGGGACACCCTTTAGTATAGTAAATCATCTTCCTTTTTATTATCCAGAGTGGAGAACAAAATACCAGTCATACAATGGTCAGAAATTTGAAGATCACAATTAATGCCAGCACATTGAATGGATTGAATATTAATAAAACGGCCTAATACGTGGTCAAGACAGGTTTCTGATGTCGGTCTTGTTACATCAGGTTGAGACTATGGTGATCATGCTCAATGCAATTTGAAGCGAAACGTTCGGGGTGAGTACTTTAATAATAATAATACGTAAACCGCGGCTAATCCGAGAATTTAAAAACCACGGAAACCTTAAAAGTTATATGAGATAAAAGGTTCGAAAGTTTTTGTATATTACGTCTTTGTAACAACCGTAATACTTTATTTGATACCCTACTAATTATTTTAGAAACATATATGCACTATCAAAGTCAATTTGGTTCTGATTGAAAGGACCTTTTAAATTGAGGTCAAAGCAAAGAACTGTCAAAAAAGAGCACAGTTTGAAACCTACATATTTCAGCCGGAATTTATCTTTTTTTTTAGTTAAAAGTAAAACTGCTCAGCGCAGCTCATATATTTAATAGATATGCGTAAAAACATGCAACCGGAATTGGAGCACACATCCTATTAACTGTAAGCCAGTTGTCGTCACCCTTTTCATGTTAATCCAGATTGCATTCATTTCAAAAAAATAAAGCTTGACATGTGCAAAAAAATATACAAAGCATTTTTTGGGGAGCAGTTGTAGGTGGGTAGGTACCCACTTTTTGTTCAACTATCCCTTTTTTGTATAAAAAGGATCACAAAAAAACTCGAAACAAACCCCCCTCTGGTTTTTTGCCTTAAAACAAATCTAGAGAGCAATAATTACTATACATTTAGACACCCCCTTTTATTATATAGAGTTTCAAAAGGATGTCACAAAGCTTTGTTCGCAACTTTTAATTGCGCCAACACAGTTTCAAAAGCTCCTCTCATTCAGCCGTTTCATACTCGTCCTCGTGTCGCTCATCTCTCTCCTCTTATCATCGTCGTTGTCATCGTCGTCCTTATCGTGTCAGCCCCTTTGACCTGCCGTTTGTTTAATGCATTCAGGTGATGCTCGTAATTATGCGAAATGCAATAATAAAGTTTTTACAGTATGTCATAATATAAACGAGTATCCTTATACGACCGACGACTATGACTTCGACGCCGGCAACTATACGACGCACGACAACTCCAACGACGACGATGATGTTGCATCTGCATCATATTAACTTTGATGAAACTTTTCCTTCCAAGGTATATGGTATCTATGCATCTCCTTCATATACAAAATATCTATGTGCATATATAAAATATAATCGCGAATAATTTTGATGATTGAAAGGGATGACAAAAGCTGTATAGAAACAAGCTAAAGTCATATGATGAAAATATCGCTAGGGAGACAACACTGACAACAACGGTATTAAAATGTCTTCAAAATTAAATTTGACTTTGAGACAGAAATTTAAAGTTGGGCGCCCGATAAAATTTATACGATTACATTTACACGAACTTAAAATGCTACGATGTATGCGCTGTGGCAATATGGCTGCCCCAAGGGCCGCAGGGCGGATAGTGGGGGTGAACTAAAGGATTGAAGCACGATTGCCGAACACAAATTGAAGATGGTAAAAGTTTTCTTTCCCAAAGAAAACATGGCATCTTAAGACCATGTTGCTAACCATTACCCCATTCCTTCTAATCCTGTCGTAACTGTCAAATACCTTTGTGCCCACCCGACCACCACCACCGCCAACAAGGACGACGGCGACGTCAGTGACGCGACGACTCTACGACTCGACGGCATTGTTAGATCTAACCTATATCTATATCAAGATGGTTACACACGTTTTAGCGGCAACAACATGTTTTTAAAACACTTTCCGAATAAGATTCCCTTATACACTTATGGGTTATAGGTTCGGGGGTTTGGGTATAGAAATAGTACCTAGATGATGATGGAGGAACAAGCGAGTGAGGGGACCAGACCATATTCAGGATTGTGAAGAAGTTTCCCAAAAAGTTATCCCAACCCGATGTGTTTTTCCTCAGGGTTTTGTTCTCCGAGTGACTTTGGCTTAGCAGTTAGCAGTAAGTTTCTTTTACTTCACTCAATAAACGCAGTAAAGTAGTTTACCAAGATTTTAAGCCACTTCCTGAATACCAAATGAAAATGTTATCACATACGTTTACGGTATATGAATATAGTGTATACTATACAAATACTGCTGTAGATACACGGTCGGACAGGGTACAGAGGGAGAGGAACACACATTTGGTTCATTGTTCATACGTCGTTATTTTGTTAAGATAAACGATGTCTAGATTTTTGGTCGTGTAAAATGACTTCGACTTTCCTTCTTCACAAAACTAATGGGGTGGGGGATGTTTCGTATTACTTGTGTTTGTAATGACGTTTATTATCATGAGGTATTTTAGGTTGCGTGACAAAAATGAATGAACTTACAGACAATATTTGGTTTGTTTAGATTTCTTGCCAAAAGTACAACAAGCTTGTTAATTCATTTTGAATAATTTCAATTCTCAGAGTGTTAACAAATATGGGTAAAAGAGTATCCAGGTAGATGATGAACTTGAATTAAACTGCAGGTACGAATATGTTAGATATCAATGATCTATTTTAAACAAAGATATGTGAAATTAAAAGCTGTTCAATTTTGACCATCGGAACAATAGTTGACAAATAAATAAATAAATTGGGTGCCACAACACTCCGTTGAGAACTAGGGCATAGTGACTTACAACTCTCAACCATTCCTGTGTGTGAGTAATATTGTCAGAAATGGAAGAGACCTACAGTTTTAAGCCGAATCCGCACAGCTAATTTGAGAAAACACTTTTCATGATAATAATTGCTCTTGGAAAATTTGTAACTTCCTCGCAAGAGGCAATACCCGTGAAAAGAACTTTAGATGGCATAGGCAGGGATCAAACCCAAGACATCTGGCATGCCAGTCCAACGCACTTTTTTTTTGTAAATTCATTTTTTATTAATTCAATCTTAAACCTATCTTAAAGCTAGACAAAAATTCATAAAACTAGTCTAATTAACCATAACTACAACTAACTTACTGGTCCCCTACGGACACTCTAAGTTAAACTATAACACTTACTACTAATGCCCTTCGGCCCTAAGATCTATTTTAACTTCAATTCAATTTAATTTATTTTTATATTCATTAGAAAATTTAAAAAAACTAATATCAATATCCTTTTTTATTTTTACTTAAAAACTACTTAAAATTAGGTCCTTAAATAAAACTTAAAACTAACTTAAACTACCTATTCTACCTATACTTAAAACTAGAACAACCACAGCAGCAGATCTAACTATCTAACATTTTTTTGTTTTTCATATTTTGGTCATTTTTTTTTCTTATTCCATGTATGTTTTTTTTTTATTTTATTTATTTATTTATTTATTTTTTTTTTTATTTTTTTTGTATTTTTTTGTATTTTGTATGTTTTGTGTGCCACCATGCCTATTCTACTTAAAACTAAACCCTAAAACTATAAAACAAGTATGTAAGCCGGCCAAGGCTTTAAACCCCATCCCGACTACCCACTATCAAGTGCCGATTGAAGCCACCAAAACTGGTTCTCCTGCTTCATCCCATCAGTTCGGTCCCGTTCGGACACAGCCCTACTGAACCGAAGGAGCTCTGTTCCGCCTTGTGCCATGACGTCCCGATTGTACAGGAGTCGCCTATCCACGGTTCGTCGTCTGACGTGGTAGATTAACGGAACTGCCAATCTATCCTGTATCAGACCGCATCTGAAAAAGACCGCATCTAAAAAGAGGAATGCCTCTGGTGGAATGAAGCCGCTCAAGCGTGCACTCTCAAAATACTCGTCGTTCGGATAGAACGCCCCAAAATTAAATTGTTGGTTGAAGACATAGCTCTTACAATGTGACCTCGAACGAGTTTTATCACGAAATTGTCAATTCTGTTGATTCGAGCCCCATTGTATCGGACCTCGTTGGAATAGTAGTGCACGTAAGAAGATTCGGCTGTTCGATATAAGCCGGTACAGCGTCGTAAACACTGCCGCTCGAACACCCGAAACCTCTCCATCTGGGAAGGGGCAACGTTCAACCACACAGGACAACTAAAACGATCATCGGCCGTATGAGGGCCATGTAGAAAATTACCTTCACTCTGGGGTCAAGCCGACTGCTGAAAAACAGCCGTTTCGTCAGAGCAAAGGCTCCTCTGGCCCTGGTCAGAGCAGCATTTATATGTCTATCGAAATATAAATACTGATCTAACCAGATACCGAGGTACTTCACTACACTTTTGCTCGCTAATGGCTGCCCGTGAAGATCAACCATAACCATCTTGCGCCAATTCTTGCACGTATCCCTCGTGGCCCTAGCCAACGGAGTCCGGAACAGAATTGTCTGCGACTTCTGGACATTTATTTTCAGTTTCCAGTCGTCGCAATATCGCTGAATCTTGTCGAAATCACGCTGCAAGAGAATTCTAATAACCTCAACCTTTCGGGCCGTTCCGTACGCAATTAGATCGTCGGCGTACGCAATTGCCTTTGTAAGACTACCTATCAGATCGCAGGTGTAAATGCTGAAGAGAATCGGCGAATTCACCGCTCCCTGTTGAAGACCATTTTTAATTAAGAATGTTGTGGTAGAAGTTACATTGCCACTTTTGACAACAAACTTTCTACCGTTAAGCATATCATAAAGTATATAAAACAATGGCTTGCTTATGCCAAGCCTGCTCAGTTTTAGGTAAAAACCCTCCCAACCATACGGTGTCAAAGGCCTTTTCCAAATGAACCAAAACAGCACCTGTGCATTGTTGTTTTGTTTTATTCCATTGGATACCAGAAACGAGTTTAGACGCAGCATGAATTGTGTCATGACCCGCCTTGAACCCGAACTGTTTATCCGGAATTATTTTGTTGTCCGCAGCCCACTTAGTCAGAGCCCTATTAATGATTCTCCGGACGCCACTTCCACTGGGCTATCGATTTGTTATTTTTGGAGGTGGCAAACTGACAACTTTATTTATAACTAATAACTTGCACTATTTAATTTTTAAATAAATATAAATAAAGACACTTCTTCACTCGCTGGAGGTCAAATAACGACTGTCTTCGGACGCCACCTCCACTGGGCTACCGAATACTTATTTTTTTCTGTGGCTTACTGCCTTGTTAATTGTAAAGCCGTACAAATGCACTTTTAATTTAAAATTATCTACTATCCACTTATAACACTTGTTTTCACTTTGAAAGTCAAAAAACGACAGTGACAGTCCAACGCTTTACCATCAAGCCACGGGTACCTACTATAAATTTCTGACAGTCCAACGCACTAACCATCATGGCCGGGTATTATATGCATACAATAGTTGATAGTGATGGGAAATCGTGAAATTAATCGCTCCATTTAAAATAAATAAATTAGGTGGCGCAGTAGTCCGTTGACACCTTAGGGCCTAGTGACTTACAACTCTCAACCTGTGTACGAATCCAAACGGCTAATTTGAGAAAGCACTTTTAATGACAATAATTTGTCTGGAAGGATTTGTCAATTCCTCGCAAATGGCACAGGCAGGGATTAAACCTCAGGTATGACAGTCCTACGCACTTACCATCACGCCAAGCGTCCTGTTTTTTATCATCACCAACGTCTTGACGTTCAGTTTTGACCTATGTATGCACTTCAACAACTCTTTTAAAAGATTATAATTGTGAGGTGACGTGATCTAGTTGCGTCATCCTAATAAGTTTTAGTTAACGTGGGATGTGATTTTTGCTTTTAAGACAAATTTTTTGAATCACTCTGTCCAGCATTCTTGCTATGGTAATATGGTGGCCATCAGATCTCGAAATCAAACTAAGCGAACGTGAAAATTACAGAACAGGAAATTAGACGGTTTCAAAAACATAAATGGCTCAAAATCACCAAGGTTGCAAATTTCAAAATTGGTTTTGTGACAAAAAAAATTGCAAGCTATAATGATGACTTTTAGTTTATACTGTTGCAAAATTTGTATATTAATAAACTTTGACAGGGCAGCGCACAGAATTCTATATATTTTTAGTAATATTGCTTAGTAGTAAATATCTTACAGAAACCATCAATTCGGGAACGTTTTTCTAAAAAAAAAAAAAAGCTTTGTTTAATAACATGGGTATACGTATTATGTATCTATATTAAATAAGCAATAATGAAAACAATACATACAAAATACGTCAAAACAATGTCCGGGAAGGGAACGTTCCCGAAATGACCGTTCACGAAATGACGATTTCAAATAAGCGAGCACTTTGATTATTATGGCGGTAATCTTAAATGCGATCTGATTTTTGTTATTTGGTGTCGTAAAAAATAATTTCATCAATAATTAAATGTAATAAATACGTTCACGAATTGACAGACTATTGATGTACGCTTTATAATTTATTTGACGAAAAATACTCTGACAGCCGGCTTTGTTATTGTTGTCTTCCTCGACTGACGTTTGACACCGAATGGCTGCGTTCACTTAAAATTATTTTTGATCGATTATCGATATGTTCACTGAAATGACTTGAGCGGTATCGGACAAACTATTTTTGCATTTTTATAGTTAAAAATAAATAATCTTTTAATATCCTTCCTAAAACTAGATTTTGTATAAAAAATACGATGTATTAAGTAATGACCGGAGTTAAATACCCTTTATTTTTCAATGGACAAACAAAACAGGTTAGTTTTAGTATTTTATTATTTTTTTTTGTCAATTAAGTCCAGATTTAAGACATTAAATGATTTTAGGCCAAATGCTGGAGTGCCCCGGGTTCCGCTTTATCTCCGGCCCTCTTCCCCAGTTTTATATCCTGATCCTGTAATGAAACACTAAATTCATTAACTTTATAATAAAATAATTATAATATTTATTTTCCTGGTATACAAAAACTAATCACTTAAAAATAAATTAAATTTCATCCACTGCAGCCGCTGCCGATCGACCAGAGCCCACGAAGTTCGAAACAAGAAGAGAACTCCAAAGCTCTTCAACGGATGTTAATGGCCGGTCATGTTGGCTGTCAAAAAGATGACAGGTAACAGGCAGTCAGCTGTAAGTCGCGTTCAAGTGCGTGGTTATTGAAGTGCGTTCAATTGCATTCATTTGGATATCGCTACAATCCATTGAAACAAAACTTTCCAATCCGCTCCATTGAGAATATTAATCATCTCGTATTCACTGAGTAAACTTTTTTTTCGAAAACGTGCTTCCGTGTTTCCATTGAAATTGGGCATCTACAAAGGAAGTTGTAGTCATTTTATCTTTTTCTTTGATTACACAAACTGCAGATTTCTGGGCGATCATATCTGTGCGATAAAAAAGAATGACATGAAATCGGTTGATTACTTTTCTTTAAACTTAGCTTTTAAATGAAAGGTTGTAGTGAAGCAATCCGTATGTAAATACTTCTACTTCTTGAAACTTTGTCTCTTGTCACCAACTCTTCTCTTTTTTTCATCTATTGCACTGTGGAGATCATAGAGTTCAATTTTCCCTAGGCTAGGTCTATTTTCAGAGAGAGTGAGCTGACGGCCGCAGAAAGTAGCTAAGTTACTCCAATTCTCTAACCAAGATGTTGTCTTTCTTAAAATTACAATAGTTAGTTTCTTGGGCAGCATATTCTCGTCCAAGTTTAGCATTTTTAATATGTGTAGTCTACTTGCATTTTTAGTGTAGAGATGAGCATAGAAGGAAGATCCGCCTCGAGCATGAGAATGTGATTTGGAGTGATATTTGAGAGAAAATATCGCAGAAGTTTATCCATCTCACCTCACCGAAATCTTCGGATTGGCAAATAAAAGCCTTGGCTGTTGTTTCAAAAACGTGAAACATTCAATTGAAGTTGACGTCCTTGTTATGCATAATCGACCTCCACGTTACATTAAAAGCGATCTTAGATTTGGCCACTTTTTCCACCATATCGTTTTCAGATCACGGTTTCTTGATATTTTGAATCTTAAATAACCACTTACTACTTCAATTTCCTTATTGTCAAATCTCCACCTCTCACTGCGACAGTTCGAGCCACCACCGTTACCAACCTTTGATTTACTGAGGTTTGCCTTAAGCCTCCATTTGTAGCAGTATTCATGTACTCTGTTTATCATCAATTGGAGACTTCTAGGCGTTTCAGCAAGTATTACGATATCGTCAGTGAATTTCAAGGAATTCACTAGAAGGTTTGTCATCAATGAAAAGTGCAAACAGAAAGAGCAGAAGTTGCAACCTTGTCTTACATCGATTTCTACCTCGTTTTGCCCCGCTACATAATAGTTAAATGATAGCGCAGAAGTTGTACTTTCATACAATTCTTCCCAAATTGCGTCCAAATGTCGTAACATTTATGTGTACAGTGTTAAGATCATTAAAAAAAGCGTATAGCTTCTTTTTGGCTTTAATAGAAATTTCCGGTATACTATTCGTAGTAAGTGAGTAGATTTGATTTGTTGTTGAATAGCTTTTTCGAAACTCGGCTTGTGATTCACCCAGAAGATTGTTTGCATGAAACTAAATATAGCATTCGTTTCTTGGGTGACAATAAATTCACTTCTGTCCTTTGAACAATACCTTAACGTTAATTTGGCTCAAAGTTTTTTACCGATAATTTAATTAGCTATAAATAAAAAAAACGTATTGGACCTATAGAAACGGAAAAGATAATCTCGAAAATTTTATTTGCGTTATTTTTAACCATAACTTAAGACTACTCAGGCAAGATTTGTATGAGACTTTTTGCACAATATTAAAAGAGTGCCAGCACCGGAAGGAAAGAGTCTGAGGTAAAACCCTTCACTGAACCAAAAAGGTACGTAAATACAATAAAAAAATTTATTGGGCCAATAAAAAAGTTAATCAATATTTGTCCAACAAACAGGTTTATTGGGCCAAGAAAGGCTGTCTATTGGCTCAATAAACGCAGATTGGCTCAAACAAAAGTTTATTGATCCAGTTTATAAATTTATTTACCTTTGTTTGTTGGGACAATAAAATATTTCAGTGACTCAAGCAACCTTGTTTGTTGAGCCAATAAACCTGTTTGCTGAGCCAATAAAGTAGTTTAATGATTTGGAAATATTTGTTTTTTGAGCCAATAAA